>JAPSES010000001.1:16766187-16784976 GCA_029822895.1 Maxillicosta whitleyi
CCGTGTTCTACCTTGACTTGAAAGTCAAGGTAGAACACGGGCTTCTGTAAAGGGAGGGGCAAGGTTATTTAGCACTTTATATGAAAAGCAAGCATGCTTAAAAAAAATTTAAATTCTCAAAACGTAGGTGTTTATGTTTCTCTAATATATTACAGTGATGAAATGACAAAGGCTTTTTATCAAAGGTTTTTATAGAGATTCAATGCTTTTAAGTGTCGTCATGTGACCAGTTTGTAAAACAGAACTCGATGTGTGAGAGGATCATAGTGTGCAAGAACACCTTGGCAGCTTTAGTGTCAAGAAATGGTCCTACTTGTTTCAAATTTTGGAGATTGAACTTAACTCTGCTTGCTAACTTTTTTTTTTACATGACTTTTGAATGTTAGGGTTCAATCATAAATCACTGCAAAATACTAAAATTCACAAACAATACCAAACTCCTGTCCTCTAAGGAACACGTTAGAATGTGACACCTTCATATTTTGTTCAGTGAATGCCATGCACATTGTCTTTTTAGTGTTTAAGTAGAGACATAACTTAGTCAACCATCCATCAATATGAGCCAACACAGATGTAAGTGTGGATGTGACCTCTTGGTAGTTTTTAGCACGTGTAAAGATCACAGCATCATCTGCATACAGCTGAACATCAACATGTTTCAAAATGTAAAGATCTCATGATCCTTTTTTTGACATTAACAGCAGAATCTAGTGCTGTGCTAATGTCATCAAAATGGTTACAGTCCTAAGAATATCCAAGAACATCAGCATTATTATTTACTATGTAGTTTTCATGGTTCAAAACATAATACATCGATCCTTGATAAAATAAACTTTTTTAGTATAAAGGACTGTAAAGGTCTCACTAAGGTCTGTCTTCACCATTTCATGGGTAGTACAAGGAGGCGGGGAAGGTTATTTTATATAAAGGATTATTTAGGTCAGCAACATAAGGTCTATTATTATACAATATTTGGAGATTTAAGTTGATCCCCTAAAAGATATTGATAAATTCGAAGGCAACATAAGGATTAAATTACCTGAAATAAAAATCCTACAATTTCAGTTGTGCAAAACATATGCACCCTGGTTCAGGTAGTTCCAGGGTTGGTAGATCAGACTAATGATGTTCCCTGAAGGTTGGACTGATGATACATTCAAAGCAGAAGAACTGTCTGTTCTATAAAATGCGCTCTTGGATGCAAACAAATGATCAAAAACTGGAGCAGTGTTGGCATCCAGAAACCAGAGGGGGGCTTTGATGCAGTGAAACAGGCTGGCAAGAAGGGCCATGACCTTAACTGCAGGTGTTTTCCTGCTGAGGGGAGGGCGGGGCACAGGCTGGGGGGTAATGAAAGGGCTGAGCCAGGTAGGAGGCTGGCTTAATACCAGTGGGACGTGGTTGTGTGTACTTTGTACATGTGTGTATGTTTGCATTCACAAAGAGAAGAATGGGCAGCAGAACACACACAGAACATCCCCGGAGGCAAGCAGATAGTAGGGGGTTGAGTGGCAGTAAAGCAGCTTTCATTTGCCATTCGAGCACCACCTGCAGGTGAAAAACTTTTAAGAATACACACACACACACACACACACACACACACACACACACACATACACACGTATGTGCACATACACATGCTCCTTCTGGCACTTGTACTTTCAATCAGTGCCTCCCTTCTATGGAGAGAAAGTATATTACAAGACATCCCACTGAAAAAATACAATTTTCAAACACATGGACAACCACAAATGTGTCCAACCAACAAACACCAACACTTTTAACACAAGAAAAACAATTTCACAAATGCACACATTATAATCAAGCAGCAGCCTCTAGGTTTGAAAGATCAAGCCAACATGGAAGTGTAGTTCTTTGAATGGCCACTACTTTACTACAAAGTTCTAACAAACTGGAAACAACATTACAATTCTATTTCCATTAAACCAACCTGGTGACAGCCAAGAACAGTCCACAGACCAGTGGATGACAGACCAACGGTGTGTGCGATTCCAGCCTGAATAAATGCAGATTTTTAATGCCAACCTTACTGATTTCATAATTTTGCTTTTGAAACAAAGTTAAAAACATGTTGTTAAGCGTATATTAATTACAGAGTAAAAAACACAAATGTCCCACTTTTCCACCAGCACTTTAACACACCTCAGTGTAGAGCCAAGACTGCAGTGTCAAAACGCTACATGCAAATGTAACACAATCTGTGCCTGTGGGTGCACATGCATTTGACATACTGTAATCCATATGCAAAAGAATAGAAAGAAGAGACATTCCATCTATTTATTTGTTTGTATTGTATGATAGTTCTGATTTATTTATGGTTGGGATGACTTCTATGTTTCTCCGTGGGTCAGGTCACTCTTGGAGAGATTTTATTCTCAATGAAGCTCCTAACTTCTCAAATAAAGAATAATACTACTAATAATGTCTGTTGCAGAATATTAAGTTACGAGAGGCATCTGGAGAAAAGAGGCACAGCAGATAGTATGTAAGTAGGAAAAAAAATCTTATTATAAACCGCAAAGTTTAAAGGTTATTTTCAGCATCCTTTGAGTATCTGATTTAACCACGAGCTTGCTGTGCCATGTTGTTAAATCAGAGATATGTATTAAGGTAGTACTCAGAGGAAATTAATAAACATCATTTATATTCTGAAAACACTTGTTGTTCACATAGTGTTATTTTGACGCTGGCCTGCCCTAACAAGTTTTTAGTCTGGAAGGATAAAACTGGTAACTGGTATCAAATGTAATATTCTCCAACAACACTGACTGTTTATGTTGGTGTGTAGGTCCAAGGCTACAGTTGCGATGGAAAACAAAAGAGTCAAGTCCTCTGGGTACCTTTGATGGGGAGGACGTTTAATCCAAATTTATGCAGCTCAGGTAGAGCTTCAGGTCAAGGACAGTGTAGGCTTGGATCCGTCGGCCATGTTGTAAACAGAGCAGCCACTTACCTGTCAATCAGAGGCCCATCGCTGGAGGACCGGACACGGATCTGCAATATCCACAGTCAGCAGGCAAACAAGGTGTGTGTGTGTGTGTGTGTGTGTGTGTGTGTGTGTGTGTGTGTGTGCACAGAGAGAGCTTTGCATCCATCCAGAGTGCTTTTGACCTCCAGGGTGAGACAATTTGGAGTTCCTTCAAACAGTGCGAGTGAAGACAGAGTGGCAGACCTCACCGGCCCTGTCCTCCTCTATCACACTGCCGGTTAGTCCTAATCAGAACCGACATATTGTCTGTCTGTCAGTTCATTCAGCAGCCATCTTGGCTTCAAAGTTAGTGCCATTGCCAGAAATTGGTTTCTGTACT
This sequence comes from Maxillicosta whitleyi, assembly GCA_029822895.1. NCBI lineage: Eukaryota > Metazoa > Chordata > Actinopteri > Perciformes > Neosebastidae > Maxillicosta > Maxillicosta whitleyi. The sequence goes on from JAPSES010000001.1 coordinate 16,769,517, forward strand.
GTGGGATGAAGGACAGGATAGGAGTTAAGGAAAGTGCAGCGACAAATTGCCTTGGCTGAGTGTGACTGCTTTGTGTTGAACCATAATAATCATAAAGCTAAAAATACACATGATACAGAGCACACAGAGCCACTGCCATTAAAATTAGCTGTGTTCCCATGTTAAATTAAAATCAGATAGAGCTCTCTCTGTCTCCCTCCTTCTCTTTCAGTGCCCTTTCTTCTGGCTCTGATTGGTTGATGGGATCCATTAAAATGTCCAAATAAGATTTGTCTTGCATTACTTCTCAGAGACACAAGTGAAAATGACTAAGCCTACAGTAAATAGAAAAAATTACCCAGATGTACATGCAATAAAGCCTTGAGCTAAGCAGGGGCTTTTAAATTATTAGGTGAGCAGTGGGCACCGCACTTGATGATATTTGCATATTTATTTTTGAGTTAAATTCTCATAAACTTAATCATTTCATTTCCGCAAATGTGGGCCATTTATAAAACTCCAACATGATGAAGCTTCCCAGTCTCTTAGAAACAGGGTAATGGCAGACTAATGAAAGCAGGTATGTCATATTCAACAATTCTTTTTTTTATGCTGATACTTACAGCGATGCAGAGGGTGGCAAATTCCCAAATGTATCAACAGCCACGTGACACGTGAGACTGTAAACCCACACAGGAGGATTCACATGGACATATACACTGCAGGTACATGAAGAATGAAGTCACCGCCTCTTGTAAAAATGGAAACATTTAAGCCAAGTTCATTAAAATATATACACATTCTATGGCAATTACCACTTGGAGGAATAGTTCCAAAATTGTAATGGAATTTATAATAACTAGAAATAAAATGTTCCTTACTATGGAGATATTACAACAAAGTTTTGAAGTGCCCTCCTTACTAGAACTAAAACAATATTAGTCATATTCATTTCAATAGTCATTTCTGTGATTTACTGGATCTAAAATCAAATTGAGATTGCATTTTCATATAATAGATCTAGTCATTATTACCATGGAGAGACATAAGGATTTGCAGTTCCATTCCTCTACAGCTGCAGTACAGCTTTCATCTGGATGTGATTGCTCAATTGCATGTTTATCATCCATGACATTGGCGAAATGTTTCTTTCTCAGAGTCACCTCATAAAACCCTCATTTACAAAAGTTTAGCTGAGATTAGTCCATTAGCCAAATTACCTAGCCAAGCAGTTGATTTCCAAACGCAGTGTCTTCAATCTGCAACACAGCATGGGACCTCGCTCCTACTCCAAGAAATGAGAGGGAGAGCGACAGACGGAGGAGGAGAAGCTCTGAGTACACAGGGAAGCACTCGTGCCGGGGGAACAATTTCTTTGCTCTGCAGCCGTTCATGAGTCACCCAACCTTTACCTGTTCCGCAGGTTCAACATTTTGCTTATAATGTCAGCTGCCTTCATAAAAACCAGACCATCACTACCCCCATAACATGTCCTGTTCACACTTAATTGAAAGATCACTGCTGAGGTAAGAGTTCATTCTGAGTGTCCTTCACAGCCAGAGGTAAACATCAGAATGATGTGCGGCGTGGATTCATATCATGTTTCTGATTACGAGTCTGATTCTTGACTTCTCGATAAAGTGAGATGGAACACTTGAGGGCCCTTTTCAGACGACATCTCAAGTTGTTTTTTGTCCTCAAATTAGGTCAATAAGTTGGTCTTTTTGCAAAAGCACATCCTCAGCCTCACAAATGCTCACCACTGTCCTTACTTTGATATTTTCCCATCATCACAGTTGCTGAGGGACAGATTAAAAGGCATTAATTCAAAGTACAATAGCTCAATTTTCTTTCTTTAACACACTCATATTCTACTCCCTCTTCCTTTTCTGCTTTTCGGGACAGGTCTGGTGTCTAAATCATGGCTTGACCCCCCATTTGAATAAGTTAATGCAGTGTCCTGTTTGTGGGGAAAGAAATGTAGGGGGAAGCCTGTATCAGTTCCATACAGTTGGCTCCAGGGAGAATTTGATTCCTTTTCATCTGTCACTCTCAAGGTGTCATTCTCCACCCCAGGTTGTTATCTCGCACGGGCCCTGACAGCTTCAAGCCGCTTCCTCAAGCAAAAAAATAAAATAGGAGGGGAGAAAAATGTTGCAAAGCTCAACGATGAATATGTTTTGAAGGAGACAAAAATGACATATCATTTATGCACAGACGTGGATTGATGCTGCATTATGCAGCCTTTTAATAAACACAGAGAACCAAAGTACGTGTTCATTTTGTGTTATTCGAGGGTAATTCTCGGATTAGTTTGTAAGGTCTTGTTAATACCATTGTAATACCTATGATAGCATTTTGTTATGCAGTAGAAGCCCAGTGTAAACAAAGCAATGCACAGCATGGGTATCTCAGTATGCTATGGTAAGTGCTGCCATATGCACTGACAAACATCAATATGGCAGCTCTGCACTGAGAAATGAGCTGGTATTTCAAGCCATGTTGTAGACCACTGAGCAATGAGAAAATACATATTGATAGCTACGAATAGTAAGACAATGACATAAAAATGCAAAAGTGTTCTGGAAAATGACTAAGTGATTAAATGAGGCCAATTATAAGCTTTAAGAAATATTTTAGTTAAATCAATTCCCCAGTAAAATGTTTTTTTAATGTTGTATTTAGTGACATTTTGGAGTGAAGTGTTGGTTTGCAGCCAACTGAATAACGTTTTACCCTGTTTTAGCTAGTGAATCTTTGGTCCATTCTGGGGTTTTTACTTGAAAGAATATTAACCCAGTGCTACTTTTGTCGTAATTCCCATATTAATTCTTCTTTCTATTTTACCTTTCTTAAGTGATTTATCACTATTAATTATGATATTATTCTCTGTATTTAGCCTTTTTCAGTGTAAATCAGGTGTTTTCCTGTAATTAATTTATTGACTATATAGATGTTCATAAAAGCTCAGCTTAAAGTGGAGTGTTATTATCTCAGACACAGGGTAAACTAAAGAAAAATTGAGTCTTTCAACAAACTATATATCAAAGACTGAATTCATAAACCAAGTGTATCCACTGTCATTGATCCAACTCCATGGGTTTTACTGGTGACGGTCATGTTGTAGAAGATGACGGTGTTTCCATGTTCCTTACGGAGCCTCTGAACATCCAAACGGGTTATATCTGATTAGGATTTAAAGCTAAGAAACTGCATTTTACCTCAATTATTTACATGCATTGATAGGTTTAGTGGATCAACAGATGGTTTTGGTCTCCAGTGGGTGTTTGGGTCTTTATGGTTTAACTCATGACACTTACTCATAGGTAAGGCTAATGCACATTCAGGCTTCATTCAACTTGTTATAAACTACAGAAAAGAAGAAGAGGAAGTTATTTGGATCTGCCTTAAAACATGGTGGCACCACTGTGCAGACTGTAAAAACCATCCTGTTCCCTCTGTAGGTATAAATGACTCATTCTTTGGTAATGAAAATACAGTGATTCTTATTTTCATGTAATTATACACTAATGAAAACAGAATTATGAGTATTATATTTGCAATTAGATCCTCCTAATTCCACCCAAATCTAACAGAATAAATCTTTCTCTGATACAATGAGGTATCATCTCATTGAGAGTGAGAAACTTTATTTTTATTCACATAATCCAGCACATCACCACAGGGGCTGTGCTGATCATAGTGCAATATATTGCATCAATCACTCTCGGGAATCCTGTGAATTAATTCCAGCTCACTAAATATGCAACACATTACATTCATTATTGATAGCTACAGCCAGCTACCTGCAATATATTAGAAGTCTGCTCATAGAAGCAGACTGGACAAGTAACCTGGAAATGCTACAAACATTTACCGTACCTGTGATCACCAGGAAATCAGTGTTGTGACACCATTGCAGCGTAGGGTGCCATTACGCAATCTGATAATTAAATTAATAATTAAACATTTAATAATTAAATGTTTTGTTTAGATCCAAAGGTACATCATGGATATGGACCCAACAGCTTGAACAAATATATGACAAGTTTAAAGATGAATGATTACTGTAAGTATTTCAACCAGGATTAAATGACCTAAACTCACTAATATATGTACTTCATTCATTCATTCATTCATTCATTCCCAAAGCATTTAATCCTTGAAAGGGTTATGTATAAATGTTGTTTGTAGATGTACTTTTGGTGAAGGCATCCTGAAGATATAGATATTACTGACATATTGAGTTAAAGGAGTGATATTTTGCTTTTTTAAATGGAATTATACATCTTAAACCCTGTGGTCTACTTACACCGTAAATGCTCTGTTTGGGTCTGAATTCTTCATTAATTCAACTCCACAGGTCCATCTTCAACACTATTTCTGAGTAATGACACCAGAAAGGTAATTTTGATCGCTGGCCCTTTAAATGCACATGACCCCCCCCACCCCAAGTTGTTGTTGACCATGCTTTCTGCCCCGTTCAGCCACTTGTGCTGATTAATAAAACCACCAACTGAACATTTTAGGTAATCGGCTACAACCTCTACTACTGATAAACAATTATGTCACACTCGGAGAAATGTTCATTGGAAGTCTTGACCTTATAAGTGCAAATGTCATGATGTAACTCCTCGTAAAACGTAACAAATTAAGTAGGAATTGAAATGGGTAGAAACCCACTGGATTCTTGCTGGAATTAATATAAAGATAGTTTTGCAGCACTTGGAGGGTTCAAATCCAAACTTTATGAACTATCAGGGTCCAAATACACAAATAACTGAATCAAAGACTAAAAAAAGTGGATTTAGTAAAATAATACCTCTTTAAAAATTGTACTTCCATCCTTGTAAACAATAAATTTATTAAATGAATCCTACATCTGGCCTTTATTGTGATCTATCATACATATGATAATGATGAAAATTGATTTGTTAGTTTGATGTTTGGTTTATTATTGTATTTATGTATCTTGTTTTAATCCCTGAAATCAGACCCCACCTGGTCTAAACTACCTATTACTGATCTGACCAGGTAACATATGATGACAACATTAGCCTCCCATCACTTGACACATCTTTTGTCAATCTCACAATAGCCACTGCTCAGATGAGATATCGTGTGCAGAGAATCCCTCTCCTGCCCTCCCTGACACTTGCATTCCTTCTTCATATCTTTCCAGGAGAAGAAAAATAGAAACACACAGTGGCACGAGAAATCCCCTGACACCCAGAGATTGTAATAATCTCTTCTTTTCTTTACGTTCTGCTATTCCTAATACATTCCTACAAAAAACAAATTTATGGTAATCCCCCGTCGCATATCCATTGCTGTTGTCAAATCCACATGAGGGCAGCCAAACATGCTTTTTCTCTCCGTTCTGTATTCCTAAGTATGGAAGCACAACAGCATTGTGCTCTGTAATAATTACTTCAAGCACACTACTTCAATTCACGTAAGTTTGGAGCCCTATTTAGAATTCGGATTAGTGTATCACTGCTGTGATTTTGAAGTTCACATAATTCAAACTCTAAGAATCTAATGCTTAGTTTTTAATGCTCCAAGATGAGCACATGCTAATCTGCTTTAATGCTGTATGGATGTACATAATGTAGACATGTATAGCTCTCATACACTGGACTATGATCACTGTCACAGTCAGAAGCTAGCAGCCTATAGGGAAATTAACATATGTGGCTAGAGTTGCCTGCTCTTAATAGAGTGATACCGCTGTTGGCTTGGCAGATTATGATTACAAGCTCAATGTGCTCGTCTCCACAAACCACTGGCAGCCAACTGCTTGTAAGCCAAAGTGTTAGTATACTGTTTGTGTGTATGTGTGTGACAATGGAGTGACTGTATTATTTTTCCCCATGGCAGTTATATGCATTTTTGTGCACACTGTGAGCATTTCTGCATGTGATTTCCCCTATATCTAGATATATATTTACTGGACAGCAAGTCTGCATAAGGGCCTAGCTGCATATGATGATGGATTTCAGAATTACTGTTTACATGAGCACAATGTGGATAATGTTTGTGTTTATATGCATACATAAGTAACCAAGCTCAATGCATTAAAACCACAGAAGTAGCCTTCATATACAGCTAACTGTGTGCAGTTTGCCTGCAGACGCCTCTGCTAATAGGTTTCATGTGAGTGGCCCTGTTGCTGCTCTCTGAAGGTAATATGTCACAGTCCAAGTCCCCCCGGCCGTGCGGTCTGTCTCACCACCATCCTGCCCCACTCCATCAAGTCGTCCCTGTGCACAGACTAGCCTCTGGGGGGAGATGCCTGCCCAGGAGTGTCTAGAAGTCTTTAGGTAATGCTACATAGAGATATAGGACTGCACTGCCATGTGTTTGTGTGAGACGGAGGCTGTGAGGCTTTGATAGTGTTCACAGCAAAGGTGTGTGGTTAAAGAATCCATTTCTCACAAATTGCTGTCTCTTACAGAAAAAGCATATCACCTGGACTATCAAGTAAAAGAAAGAAACAAAAAAAAGAGACTGAATGCTTGAATATTCTGAGCTCTGGTTCTTCAGGTTGCTAGCTTGGCTTTTATAAATGAATATTATAATTAATAAGTTATAATTCTAAGTTCTACTTCACTGACATTTAGAAGTTCACCACCAAGGCAATGCATTCCGACTATTGTGACCTTTCTTGATGAAGCTTATGTTTGCATTACAAAGTACAAAATAAATAAATGAGTTCATTCATAAAACAAGCTAATGCTAAGTTGAACGAATAATACATTTATTTGATTTATTACATTATTTATTTAGAAGTAAGCAAAAATGATATTTAGACACCAAAGGTCTCATGTTATATTACTCATAAGGCAAAATTGAGAATATAGGGGCGGCACCAATTACTTTGCTGTTAATGATCAAGTTTATTCACAAGGTAATCTGGAATATGTACAACTTTTTCAGTCAGACAAGAAGTGGTTTGAATGAAAGTCAGATTCTCATTGTGTCATTTTTAGAAAACCACACTGACATTGATCTAGTGCCATTTTGTGGTGCCATGTTCTGTATATTAAGATGGCTATCATGAGTGAAAAACTGAAAGTACACACTACAAGTACAGGCATCCAGTTCATTCCAGTGTGAGACCTTATGTTGGAAGACATATGAACGACAGTCAGTGATGAGAAAATTGTTTTGTTTTAATCTTTAGTGAACAGTGGCATCATCTACACATAGCTTGTTTGTCTATTTAAAAGAGTTTGAAGATGGTGTCAAGAAAATCTGTATTTTTGGTAAAGAAGAAGCCTGAAATGTTATATAGCTTATTAACTGCAAACTGTTTAATCAAGAAAAAAAAACATCTTCAGCCACTGACCATTAATTAATTTTAGGGTTTTTTATTTGTTTGTTTTTGTTTTTTTTTTTGTTGCAAATTTAGGTCTTGTGAGGTAAAATGTATTGCTTCTCAATTGCATCACACAGGCGACATGGAAGTATTTTGGTTTGATTTTTACACATTTTGAGGAAGCACGATCCATGCTTCAGTCTTTGCTTTAGGTGTCGTTAGTCCTCAATGTCACATTTTAATACATTGTGTTAAATTAGTGGATAATCAGCGCTTAACAATCATTTATAATTGATATGATATTAAAGGAAAAAGTACTTGGGGTTTACAATTGCTTCGGTCAAATATTATTTACTTTAAGGGAACAAGAGCATCCAAATGAAACCATCATAAAGGTTGAAATAAAGGCTTTCATTCTAAGTAATCATTACACTTCATTATAATGCAATCCAAGCTACCCGCCTTGGTTGTACCTAGTCTAGCACAAGTTGCAGAAGTTCACAAAATCTATGTATGGTTACTTGTCTGTTCTTGATCACTGACTCCTTTTTCTAGCAGTAGAAGGTTCTGAGACCTTAGTAATTACCATACAATTTAACTAATAAAATCAATGATAAGAACTAATGCTGGAGCTTCACCAAAATTGTAGAAAGTATTCGATTTTGCCAGGAGTAATCCAAGGAAACTATTCAAGCAAAAGAAACTGCTAATTGCTTTAGCATTAGGTTGATACGTGAGCTATTAGCCATAAACACATCTTTTATAATATAATATAGGGGCTGTCAATGAACTGGCAACTAGAAATGAAAATTAGGTCTGCATGGAAGCAAAGTTTAAAGAAAACTGCAAGCGTAATGTAATGTGTATCTGTGCTTTTTGTGACATCAAATGTTTCTACAGCAAAAATATTGTGCTTTTTCCCTGTATCATGTACTTTTCTAACTCTGTCTGTGTTGTTTGAGCCCTAGCTGGCATTTATCATCCTGGAAATCAGTATGTCATGGATGATGGGCTGGTAACAAAAGCAGATGCAGGGAGGTGTTGTTGTAGCCAACACCGTTATCTGTCAGCAGTGGCATTAGCCAACACCCTCACCTTCACTCTGCTTCCATTTCAATAGCAGCCTTGCATTGGATTGATTCTCTCTCTCTTTCTTTCTGTTTCAGTAGATGTATTGGAGGGCGTTGATTCCCTCGCAGATCAGGCGAGACCAGCCGCTGTGTTTCTTGGCGAGAGGCAGAGGGGTAGTGGAGCGAGAGAGAGGTCACCGATATGATTATCCCTGAGTGTCAATACAAAAGGGAGATGCGAGAAAGGTCCCCGCTGAGCTGGAAAATGAATGGCTTTGACCTCATCAAACCTGCGGAAGCATCTCCACTTGCTAATTAAGATTGAGTGGAAGAAAGTCATCAGTGTACCGGTCCGGCTATCGTAGTTGAAGCTACTCAGGCGCAGTCACTTCACTGCTCTTTGTATTTATCAAAAGGAGGATGCCCAGGACAGGGAAAGTAAAAGGTTGATGCAGTTGCCATTGTTTTACAATCATGATAACATGTTCAGCGTTTTCTCAAAAACACCATTCGACGCCATCCTTGCATCTTTTATTGGGAGACTGTTTGAAGAGTGCACTTACTTCATCCATATGGTAAAAGCATGATGATCCAATAAGAGGCCTGTTATTACCAATTAAACTCTCCAACATCCATCATAAAATGCCACTGTAAACCAAGCATAGGGCCATTATTGTCTCCCATTAATACTGTATATACAGGCAGATGGTGATAAAATGTATATGCGAGTTTCTGTGTGTGAGCCAAAGGGAAGAAGACAGGGGGAGGGGATGCACCAGCGCAGTCCTCCTCCATATCTGTTTAAATACCACAGTTTGCAAAGCGGAAAAGTTTAATTCATAACACAGATGCTCATAAAGCATGTGCGAATACCAGCACACAGACACGCACATCCATGTTATAGTATTTGTCGAGCAATTAGTCCAACAAATAGCCCGTCATCAAAACATGTGAGCCCACAGCCAGAGAGAGTGAGGTCTCCTTTCCTGTTTAGGAAGGTAAAAATCCCCGGCTGAAACCTCGTACAATGCCATCACCCTGCTGCTGACACCTTTTAGAAGCTCTCAGCGGGTGCCTTGCTTTCACCTCTGCAGATGTGTAGTAATCACACTGCAGAGTGCACCACCGCAGGCAAGAGACACTGACGCCTTATCAGAGGGAGAAACATGGATGACCCTGATCACACAGAGGAACTGAGTGATCCTCCAAGAAGGTGTCCTCCCTACAAAGTGCTCCGAATGAGTAATGGGGATATTGGAGGTTGGATCTGATTATCCTGCCCCTCTGCACCTTCCTCCAACAAGGAAAAAAAAAAAAGTAAAAATAACAGCTCTGGTGTCAAAGCTGCAGTCAGATGACAGCTATAGCGCAGCGAGGTGCCCAAGGCAGCCACCCGTCCATTTCTTTCGCTCTCTCTCTGAAGGTCAATCTTCAGCTGCCCTCCACGTGGCTGCAGTCCTGTTTACCTCTCTCCAAAAGCCAATTACATCTCGGTGCTGTGCCAGTCAAAGCTGTTATATTTCACACGCAGACACACGTAGATATGCACAAACACAGATGCACCATGCACACCCACACACACAGACAAACACCTGCAGCAGCACCTCGTCTTGGCTGCAGTAGAAAGCACGGATAATGTCTTTTGACCTGTCTGTGGTGAAATATATCGACATGCATACATGGAACAATTATTTACAGCTCAAGCGCATCATGAGGCAAGTTAGTGAATGTGTGAAAAACGATGGTTTATTTACCATGGGGTTTTATATTGGGTTGAATGTGGGATGATTATAAACCTGTCTTCATTATCTGAAAAATGGAGAGGCCTTGCTAATGTTTGCTGATTTATTCTATAACCTCAAGGGTTTAGTTCTTGATTTATGCTGCTCAATGGCTGCTTGTGTAATCATACAAGTGTTGGTAAAATAGTGATGGATTATAGGTTGTTGTCCTTTGCAGTTCTTTGGCTTCTACCTATTAAAGTAAATGATGGCAGCCTTAAGTCTGCTCATGTAAGACTGGAGAAATTTTGACTGCATTTAGCTCTCATAGAGTGAAAAATTTTGTGACATTTTAATGATCTGAAAGCATTTTAAATTAAATTCCATCAGTTCACGTGGCACCTGTGTAGTAGTAGTAGTAGTAGTAGTTGAAAGACATGCATGTATAGCTCCCCTGTGCTGTCCTCGTTCTTCTCTGCCATCTACAGACAGTAGAAGGGAGTACTACACTACCAGATGAGCACCTGCAAAGACTTGTATTTCACTGTGCCTTCCTTTTCCCCCCCCATTACAGTCTCTGTAGTATACCTGTCTCTGTTTCATCTGTTTGCACATACAATATCTTATTTCTGTCAGCTGTTTTCTTAAGTGTTACTGAATATACATTTCCAACCATTTTTATGGCCTCAAAATGTTTAAATTTAAGCTCATGCATCCATCAAAAAGTGTAAATCTGATATTCTGTATGAACACCAATAGATCCAGCAGAAGTAGGGCAGCAGATGAGAGTATAAGTATCCAAACCAGATGACCGCCATCTGCTATTTGTGGTGTTGCTGTTGCCGTGTGGACTGGATATATTGTTGTAGCACAAAAAATATACAAGTTTCTGTCAAAGACACTGAACAAAAAAACTCACAATTCTGTTTTTCCTCTTCATTTTTTTTTCTTCTTTTCTGCCATCAAGCCTCAGGTAACCTTGGATAGAAGTTCCTGAGGCAAAATGATGAACACAAACAAGAGGGAAGGTATTTTACATGCAAGGCGAGTGCAATAGCAGCCTAAGATAAAAATCTAAATGTGGATTATTTATATTAAGCGCTTATACTGTCTTAAGTAAAGGGTTTAAAAGCAATTAGGATGATTCAGAATATGACTGAGTGGGTATATGAAAGGAATAAAATGAAAACGAGGGAAAGAGAGATGTGTGGTGGTGGTGGTGGTGGTGTAAACAGGTCTTGCTCTACCTACTCAAAAGGAGAGAAAGAGCCCCGGGGTGGAGCAGAGACGACGGGCTCCATCTGGCGCCTGGGCAGCCAATGAAAAGAATGGAGAACTGTGAGAGCCAAGAAGAAGGGGAACATCATGAAAAGCTGCAATTGGATTTGTCGTCCAGTTCATTGGCACGGACTGCAAGGTGGCTAACGAGGCAGGTGGCTAAAACAGGAAGGAAAGGTATCATCAACAGCGTCAATTCTCCAAGCAAATGTTTTTTTTTTTTCTTTTTTTTTCTGCTGGTGTTCTTTGATGCTGATTAAAAAAAAAAGACACACAGAGAGAGAGAGACAGAGAAGAAGCAAGGGAACTGGAACTGGGTATCTGGTAAACAATTAGAGCTCCCGTGCAACGCTGGGGCTTGTTCGCTCCTTAAAAATGAGTACCCTGTAGCTACTTCTTTCCATGGGGAGTCAGAGTATAGTATGTGCTCCATGTGCTACGCTCCTGAAGCATTATGGGAGAGGAAATGATGGTAAGCAGAGAGCCATCTGCTTTACCACTTGCCACGTCTGCCTGTGCCAATACCACCTTCTTGCCTCGATTTCTCAGGTGGGGAGTGGAGTGGATCCGTGCTGTCTGTACACACACTTACTAAACTGCACATAAAAACTACTCAGCATACCCAGTTATCGTCATAATCTAGAATCACTGGATATGTATATTAAGTAAGTGTTTAAGTATAACTGTAGAAGCGTCTTGTATTTTTCAATACCTCAGACACTCTGATGGTTTCACGCATCTGGCACATTTTTTCTAAGCGTCTCACAACTGGAGGTGATGTTCGCCGAAGACTGACAGCGTAGCATTTATAAGAGAGACGGAGCGGTGCTGGTATTCTTTTTTTTTTTTTTAACCACTAGTCTGTTTTCATTTTATCAGAACAGGAGTGCTGCAGATATAGGCCCTGGCGTACTTAACAGTGGTGACATTGAAGAGATGGATGTACAGGCGGTCAAAGGAAAGTCATTTATTTCCGTTGACCCGCTCGGTCAAGTGGATTGAAGCTGAGCCTTTTGATTTGGCTTTTACTTTGCCTTTTTCCCCCCACAGAGTCCACAGTGCTCCCGCAATTACTGCAAACAGAGAAGGTGATGGGTCTAAGATTTTGTCCAGATAAAGGAGTCAGGACCCTATCTCTCCTGTTGACACCATTAAGCCATCACTGAGACCAGGAAGCTAGAAGGGGGGCACTGAGGGACTGTCAGTCAAAGCTTACCTCCCAGCTCTTGTTTAAAACCATCTGCCACTGAACTCCCACCGGCCTCTTTGTATCTGATCCCAAAACCAGCAGCGGAGGGTCGATGGACTTGGTCGTCAGGAGGCATATTCACCACTTACCGTCTTATCAAATGTAAGCTAGGGACTGTGGTAGCGCGCATATTCTTGGATCAGGGTAGTAGGTGGAAAGCGCTTAAGGGTTATTTATCAAGCCAGGCAGCACTGACTGCCAGTGCAGGAATAAAAAAGCAGTGGCTGTTCCAAGTAGCGCTTGTCTGACAGAGAGAGCTGAAACAACCGCAATCCAGCTGTCATGGTGTGAAAATACAACACCATACGAATGGAGGCACATCATGTAAAAAGGGCGCGGTTAATTTTGAGGGTACAGCTGAGGAGCATGAAGGAGGCCTGTTTTCTTTTTTCTTTTTTTTTCCTCTTAACTATTGCAGGCTAGAAAATGGTGTGCAATTGAGTAACTCCGGAGTCAGTTCAACTCTAATCCAGCATCAGTGTCAGACAGCATACCTAAATCTCTTCATGGTGAGACTTATCAAACAATAACAGATGCTATGCAGATCCATTTATAGCTGCAAGAGATGAATATTGTGTTGTGACTTCGGGGAAGTTGCGGCACATGTGTCAACTTCTTGTAATACCCTAATATTTGATCTATTGCATAAATGTATGAGAAGTTGTCACTAGCATTTTATTTTCACATTTGGTTCAAACGGCTGTGAGGAGATTATGTCGGAAATTGAATCACCGATTATGGGTGAATTCATCTAATTCCACCTCAGGTGACAATTTAGGTCTGAAAACCACAAACCACAAACAGAAAATCTCACACAACATGGTGGGACAGCTGTCTCAAATCAAAGCAAAACGCCCACCCCTGCTTTTCACAAGGAATCATCTCTTAGAATAGCGCTTTTTTATTTGAAGTTGTATAACAACTATGTTTTGTATAGAGAGTTGTCAGATTCAGTTTTTCAAATCAGCAAGGACTGAATAGTTTCAACTTTCTGCTTAACAAAAGTATCACACCCTATCATTTTGAATTTTTTTCGACAAGGAAAACTGTCAGTTTCACCAAAGTAAGTTTCATTTTTTACTTATTAATGTTCTTTTTTCAAGGTTCGACCACTGGTCTATCCAGTGTTGTTAAATACCGACATCTTATTCATGCATACTGTAGACTCTGAACAGTTAACCACAGGCATACCAGTAGCTATGTGAGGAGGAAGTGTATTTTGACAGGTCTGATGTTATAGTGCTTAAGTGTGTATTACATTTGTAGGGTTTTTACCATGTAGCAACATACATATAGGCACTTGTCCTTGTAGTGTTGTGAGGGCTGTAGGCGGGATACAGTTCATCAGACACATAAATACAAACATTCACTCACAGGTTCACGCTTCTGGAGAATTTACAGTCTCCATTTAATCTGCATGTCTTTGGACTGTGGGACAAGAGGACATGCATCGGAAGCCCTCACATCGGAAGCCCTTAGATCAATGTTTCTCAACCCTTTTTGACGCCCCCTCATGTCATCATGAGTCTTCCCGAAAAACATTTGTGACCTGGGGGGCTGTGCGAGTGGGTCTGAGGGCGCTTATATAGGTAGCACCCCCCTCACACCTGCCTAAGCCTCCAGCTGCACCTCTTCCAAAAGTCAACTGTGACCAGTGGTGGTAGTGGTGGGGGGTCTCCGTAATGCTACAATGAACGTTATCATGGAAGACCAAGTTTGTGTGTGTGTGTGTGTGTGGGGGGGGGGGGGATAGCTCAATAAGTACTGCGACTCAACATGATTTAACATGCTGCTTGATGCTGACAGACTAACACCCTCCATTTCTGTCTCAGTGCACCCCTCTCTGCTTTCTTGTTCCAAACACCCCCAATGGTGTCCCAATTCCCCCTAGGGAGCAGTACCACCCCCGCTGGGAAATACTGCCCTAGATGATGCTAAATACCGTCGCACCCTGCCACCCCATAAAACGCGTACACCCCCATAAACACACAAGCCAGAGTTGGTACAAATCCATACCACCTGCCATTGTCAATGTTGTTACTTTTTAAAAAAAATATTATTGTTAACAAGGATTCTATATTTAGGTTGAGTCTGTTCCACGTACTGTATTGGATTTCTTAAACTGACTAACGGATAAGGTTTTGTATATTGAATTAGTGATGTTTAGCACCTGTCCTCAGCACTGAATTTCATCAGTATTGTTATCGTTTCAGCTACGACAAACATGTTATTTCATGGATAATGAAAAGAACAAATACAATAGCTCTGTTGATGATGTTTGTAAATATAACATGGACGGCTTTATATTAAGTATGCTGTTCCATATATGTAAATGACATATTTCTAATGGCATGGTAAATTCATACGTATTTCATATATGAAAATGCTATGTACATATACATATATACATATACATGTACATACATGCTATATACATCTACACAAAGAGCTGCTGCTGAGGTAGTTTGGGCATCTGGTCAGGATGCCTTCTGAACGCATCATCTTCTAACTGGGAGGCAACTCCAGGGAAGACCCAAGGCATGCTGGAGGGATTCGATTTTTTGTGTGGCCTGGGAAAGCCTTGGTGACCACGCCATAGTAGCTACAAGTTAGACCCTCCAGGAATCCGCAATTCCGCGATCGCGGAATTTTTCGCGGAAATCACGTCTGTCCGCGGATTCACAGACCTTCCGTGGATTTTAATGCCCGGTGCAGAAAAGTCACATTTAGATGTAATTTTCCTCCCATCCGCTAGATGTCGCGCGTACGCAGTAACGCGTAAGGCGTACAGTTGCTGCTGAAGAGCGTGAAAAGGTATGTTGCTGTTGAATTCGAACATGAT
>JAPSES010000001.1:16790979-16827598 GCA_029822895.1 Maxillicosta whitleyi
GTCTGATTTTTTTCTGGAGTTACCGGTTTCATGATTTCTGCATATGCGCCTGGTTCATAGTACAAGACCGAGTGACCGTGCCTCCTGTAAGGGTAGGGAATAAACGGGACCAGACCCACAGTTTATCTGCTGACTCCGCCCTCATCCTGTGAAGTGGATACAGAACTTGTAGCTCGGCGCAACATTATACTTTTGTTGTTGGGGAAGTTGTGATGTTATGGTCTGTTTGTTTACATCCTTGTCATCGTTAAATCAGTTACTTAACGCTTTCAAATCATCCTCTGCCCCTTTTCAGCGATTATTTATTTTCTCATCAATATGAGGGCTGAGGTGAAGGCCCAGCTGTAGTGCTCACGGTTCGCCACTGCATTTTATACTACAAATTTCTGTAAAATTTCGAACAAATAACATAATTTACAGTCATTGATGAATGAATTATGGAAGTGTGTCCAAACTCAGGGTCTTTGAGATCACAGAAAATTATTGTATAATTATTATATAATTGTTTGAAATTGTTATGGAAATAGCAGATAATATTAACCTATTTGAAAATTTCCCTGATGCTATCTAAAAATCAGGTTGTAATTGGAATCAAATGGCTTTTATAGCGTTTTGGAAAAGAGCTCTTATGATGATCTTCTGAGGTAGAATGTCTAGTTTTCTCTGGTTTCTGGAAGTTTAGGTTGTGTGCTATTGCTTTTTGTTGTTGGTGGAAGTTCTCTCTCTCTCTCTAACTGATTTCTCTGACTTTATTCACGAGATTCTCTTAAAATTTGACATACGTGTCCTTCACATTTGCCTTTCTCTCCATTTTTGCATTTTTTTGACAATGTTTTGAAAAGTAAAATAAAAATTGAAAGTAAAGAATCAAAATTAATCCCTGGGTAGACAGTGAAATGATGTGTGAGGAGGTGAGGATATTAGTAAGCTCCGCCTACTTTTTAAATTTGTTATTCTATTCATACAACACAGACTACAACTACTGTTTATTAAAACCAGCCCCTCCTTTATAAGCATATATCCTTAATGCTATACACTGTTTGTATATCAATGGCACACAACAGTATGATAAATAGCTCTATGTGCTGGATACTTTACATGACCTTGACAGGATGTTGCTGTATGTCACTGTTGACAATATGCAACCTCACACAAAAACTCACATTCTCTGTTTCATTTACATGTGGATGTGCAGTAATACAGCATACTGTAACTGTCAAGAAGGCGTTTTTTTTGGTGGGGAAGGTTATGTTTATATGTTGCTCATAATTAATGAAGTAATCTAAAAGGGATTAAAACCATCATAAGTCATATATAAAACACAAATAAACAGAACAGAGAAACTGGTAAATAGTGAGTTACATACATTCCTGTAAAACAATGTTTGCCCTGAAATGAATGCTTTGCGTATAAAAGTCATTCTATATTTAAAGCATTATAGGTTAAAACCAAATGGATAAGATTAGAAACACAACAGCTCCAAAACAATGTTAATTCTACACACGGTACATGGTGTTTACTGTTTATGGTATCGTTCTTCTTTTTATCTGCTCACTTGGTTTTGGACTATATATAAGACATGTCAAGGCAACAATCAAATACTGAAATATGTATTTTTTTTTTTTTTTTTTTTTTTTTTGCATTTCATCACACTTTTCACAGTATCTTTCAATGGTGCCTTCAAAAAAGAGAGAAAAAATTGTTGAAAAAACATCCGTATGAAGCGTGGCCTTTGTTCTTTTGGCCCAGTTTAGCTCCACACTGTAAAGGGTTATACAGGACTGTTCATTGTCAGCACACACATGAGTACTGTCACCTACTGTGGCTGTTTTTGGACACGATTAACATACATAGGTTATCAATAGTAGGGAACTGAATACATCCATTAAACTTTTCTATATTAACCTTGCACTGCAAATTATTTGGTTCTTGCCAAGATAAAAAAAAAAAAAGTGTTACATAATTTATCTTGTTTTAACCCATAAAGACCCAGTGCTACCTTTGTAGTAATTCCAAAATAGCCTTTTCTTAATATTTTACTTTTCTTATGTGATTTATCTACCTGGATGGCCAGTTCGAGACCCAGGTGGACCCTTGGGAAATATCCTTTATGCTATACATCCCTATACCTGTAGCCACAAGGGGGCAGTGCCTCATTGTGCTGGTCCCAAGCCCGGATAAATACAGAGGGTTGTGACAGGAAGGGCATCTGACCTAAAAACCTGTGCCAAATCAACATGCAAATGGGTCACTGCCTGGTCAACCCCTGCCCGCAGGGAAAAAACGGCCAATATTGAAATATTGACTTTTTTCATGTGATTTATCACCATTTACTCTCATATTATGTTCCGTGTTTTGCATTTTTAAGTGAAAATCAGGTATTTTCCTATATTTAATTTAGTGATTATGTAGATGTTGAAACTCAAATTAAAGTTGAGGGTTTTTACATTTAAAAAAAAAAAAACAGAGAAAATGTGAAAAACAGTGTCTGTTTCAGTCCAATCTGTCATTAACTGAACATAAACCTAGTGTTTCCAACCACTGTCACTGATTTAACTCCATGAGTTTTACTGGTGAATCAGTGTTGTCGAAAATGACGCTGTTTCCATGGTAACTACGGAGCCCCTGAACATCCAAATGGATCATATCTGATGACCATGAAAATATGAAAAACTGTATTTATTATTGTACTTTTACTTTTAATTGCTGTAGTAATTATTGGCATGAATTGATAGGATTAATGGATGAACAGGAATTTTACTTTTTATATCAGTAAATGATTTTGGTCACTAGTGGATGTTTGGGTCTCTAAGGGTTAAGAGTTAATTTCTTTTTGTGTGTGTGTGTGTGTGTGTGTGTGTGTTCGTACATCTGTAGACATACTTATTCCTAGATCTTGATTTAACAAATCTTGTCAAGTGAAATTATACTACTGCATGGACGTATATTTCACTTGTTTTGAGTCCATTTTTAGACAGATTTATTGTTTTTATCTTGTTTGTAGACACTTGTTTTTTGCAGTGTGGGTAAAGCTGTGGTTGTTCTGACTGAGCCTGACTAGACCTGACCAGTCCTGATGTCCACATTACATCTATAATCGTTCTGACAGGCATCAAACATGAGTCAAAGTGAGCTATGACTGAGATGAGATCAAGATAAAACAGCATCCGCTTATAATTGAATTGTGGAACTGTCACTTTCTGCCACCAGTTACGTTCCATCCATAATAAAACATCATCACTGTTGACATTCTTCTTGTTGCTTCTCAGATCACCATCATTTTATTTTGATGTCTAATCTTTTAACAATATATTTATGATTCTGAAAAATAACCAAGCAGCACTCTGTACCATTAAAGCATTGGTTCAGTCATGTCCAGTTTTTTTTTATTTTACAGAAGTATTTATGGAGTTTTGAAAGCAGTTAAATACCTGAATGTTCAATCAGCAGCAACAAATGGTTTCTGTTGCTGACATCTGCTGTATTCAAAGCCCTCTTAAGCTCATAAAAAGCTGCACACTTGTTTTTTATGTTTTATTTTTCTTGTTAATTTTCATTTTTTTTCATTAATGCACTAGGCATTAAGCATTAGGCTTGAGTCTGAATGACAGCACCACATTTTGTTGTCAAGTTGTGTTAAACAAATTTTTATGGAGATTGCCTTTCACATAAGCAGGAAATAGGCTGGAGTAAATGATATGGATTAAAACAACTTAACTAAGCAATAGGAAAATGGCATTAGAGTCACTCTGCACACAGGAAGCAATCAAAACTCAATACTAGCTGATTTCTGTCGACTTAAAATCATGTCATGAATAAGACAGATTTTCACAAATGAGTTATCATCTTTAATTCCACGTCTTCTCTCAATCAGAGAACATTAATTGGATTGGTATATGTTTGGGAAATTATCTATATTAAATTGCAGCAAGGTTGGTGTTTTGTTTCGTCCAGTATCGCCGCACCGTTTTTCTTTCATTTTCATGTTTATATTTATATGAACTTTTTCAGCAGTTTTATTAATGTTTTCCCATTTATGATGTTGACGTCTTGACAGCCAGGATGATTGTTTCTCTTCTAAATTAAACTTTTCAGAAATGATTTGACTGTGCAGACTAGGGTTATTAAATGGACCAAAGAAGGAAAAAAAAAAAAAAAGTCCAAATGAATGTAATTATTTCATAGAGTGATCCGAGTAAGATCTTACCATCAATCAGTCCCTCCTCTGCAGTCATAAAGAAATATTCATTCAGCCAATACAGTTCTACAGTAAATCAAGTTAAAGAAAATTTTTAGGTCTACTGGGTGCGTTTCCGTTTATTTATATATATTTTTTTCCCCCTCCAAAAAACCAATTGCATCATTGCTCAGAATGGACAGCTTGCTCAATAATTCATACAATTAGTTTTTCTCCTTAAGCAAGCTCTCTTGTTTCAGTAACCTGCCTCAACCTTCGTACAGGCCCCTGTCTTATTAATCAGGCCCAATCGATTTAGTGTTGAAACTAATTAAAGGCCTGACATGTGCAGTTGATTCCAGACATCTGTATGTGTCACGAATGCAAAAACACGCCCTCTCTGCCACTCTCTAACTTGCTGCAATTGACACCCGCAGAGTAACTTGTTCCACCAAAGCCAAGGAGAAGCGACGCGATTAGTGTTTTTCAGCAGATTCATTGTCCAAAGTGTCCACGTTACGCCTGCGTTTGAATACTAACAAGCCGCCTTAAAAACTTTAGTTTAGTTTTAAACCACAGCGTCAGCTTCTCTAATTGGCTGGATTCACATGTTTCCTGCCTTTTCGTGCTAAACGGTATCACCGTTTTACAATCTCTGTCTCAGTATATTTATTTATTGTTCATTTGTTGCAATTAAAAAGCTAGAATAACAAATGTCATATGTACAAACTTGAATGTTAGACAAAAAACTCAAGAGGCTTATGAAATTATCCCTCTCAAAATAAGGACGAACAATAAGACCATTAGAAATAAGGTGAAAATGAATGAAAATAAATGCATTTTCAACATTTTCTGTCATTTATTGTTTGTACCTAATGTATTTTAACTGTCTCTACAGTACATTATAGCCCATAATGTTGGAATAAAATGTTTTTACTTCTCAGGAAATTATTATGAAAATGTAATTTATTCTTGATAATTGCAAATGGGATACATAATCATTGCCTCTGGTCAGAGGTGATTATGGATGTGTTTAAATAGAAAAACAAGGAATGTGTGTGAAACGCAGATTATTCCGACTTTATGGACAACAGTGTGTACATGGATATCAATATGAGATTTGATGAGAATGGTAAAAAAAAAAAAAAAAAAAAATGGTGATAAAACAAAGTAGTACATTAAGCAAAGTAAAAATAACCACCCAAACAATATATAATATTTACATATAATCCGATAACATATTACAATAAGACAAATATTCTAAACTGACGAGAATCATAGATTTTGTCTATTTTTCTTTTTGATCTGTATCTCTTAGCCTTCTTATCTTGCCTTTATTTTATTTATTTATTTCCTGTAGTTTTTCATTGCAACAGCCTTAGCCTTGTGATTCGACCAAAAATTCAGTCTTTTTTTTTTCTTTTTCTTCAGATTCAGATTCAGATCATACTGGAAAGTCCAAACAAGGAGTGAAAGTGTCCTGACATACACTCTCCTCAATATAGAACAGATCTACAATATTTAAAACCTAGTAAATACTTAAAAGAAGCAGGGGTTTTCCAGTTTTATCATCCAGTCTGTTTGGCCAGTGAGTCAGACAGTTCATTTCAGACTCATTACCTCATTTTACAGTAACCTATCTATCTATCTATCTATCTATCTATCTATCTATCTATCTATCTATCTATCTATCTGTCCGTCCGTCCGTCCGTCCGTCCAAGTTGTGATAAATTGTGATGTACACAAATGTATCCTTTTTATACACAAAATGTTTACATTAAAGGTGCAGGATCCTGCTTCTAGAGCTCTCTCCTCTCAGTCTAAAGCAAAGTACTAACTGTAAAGACACATGAACCTCACATTGCTTCACCTTATTAATGAAAAATTGAAGACACTTTTCCAAATGCATGTATCCAGACAGAGCAGAGCAGTCATGTCTAGTTCTGAAAGAATTTAATCAATAACTTTAATTACAGAAGTCTGTGACATATGTTTACTATTTTACCTGTGATTAGTGAAAAATCAGCATTATAAGCATAGATTTTTACAGTCTGAAAATGAGTAGATGCATGTCGGGCTCAGTCCACTCAGACCACTTGAATTACAATATACTGAAATTTAAAAAGGAGTTCAGTGAGTTCAGTGATGATTAAAAAACTGTCTAGAATGGAAACTTTCTGCATTCTGGTGAATATGTATGTGTTTGGTGCTAAAAATGTCCTGTGGGAGGAATCCCTAGACACTACACTAAATATGTCCACCAAAACAAAACCTGTGTCTATGTGATTACAAGGCGTTATATCTCTATCTTTATTCTAAGAAAGTGAATATTTTTAGTTAGATTTTATTCAGCGGTAGGTTGGAGTGTTTTTATACATTAGAAAAGCCATGGTTTATAGAAGCTGAAAAAGATTTCTGTCAAACATGAGTTAAAACAAAACAAAACAAAAAAACATTAATGTCAGTGACATGCTTTTTTTTTTTTTGTTTGTTTGTTTCATGTGTTTTTCCTTTTGTCTCTGTGACTAAAAGACAATAAGAAGATCAACAAAGTTCTTGTAGCGATAACATGGTGCTCATTATGTACTTAAAAAAACAAAACAAAGCTATGCAGCTCCTTTTTCACTGTTAATTTAAGCTCTATGGGCAGTTTATGTATAGTTTTAATTCAAAACACTCAAAGACACTTTGTTTTGCTTTCAACAACAGTAACATTTAAATATTGTGCTGGTTCTAAAACTGCTGACTCACCTCATGAGCAAAAGGCCATAGACAGCAATAAGCGGTAATGCAATGCACTAATTACTGGATCTCACAAGTCGCACAAAGGAAATGAAGTCAAGGCTAAATAGCTGAGCCTTTGCTCCCGGCTATTTTACAGTGGCTCTGTGTTTCTTAAAATGTATAGTTTGTGAAGTAAATGTTGCTTGTCATGATAAACACTCAACACTATTCATTAAGTAGTATAAACACTCATAACTAGACTGCATGCCCCTAAAATGAATATGTGCTACTTAAAGTAGCAGTGGTGGGTAAACAATTAGCATATTCAGCCCTTCAATGATGAAGCTTCCCACTACCCCTATTAAGGCATGGCATCTTTATACAGTTTATGCCTGCTGTTTTATGAATTCACAATTACACCTCATTAATGTGTCATTTGCATAATTACAAGGAATGGGGACACCATTCACAGTGGGAATACACACTACCTTGGAAAAAAAAAAAACATATTGTGAGCTGTAGCACATATCACTGATATTTTGATATTGTGCATTCTTTGGTGTGAGGATTATTAATGAATTTACAGCATGAAACTGGGTCAAAATTCACACAGATTCCTGATGCTGGAATGCTTAATTTACTACACGATTTCTCCAAAGTTTTCCCTTTTTTTTTTTTAAATTCATATACTGTATGTATTTTCTATGTCATTAATCAAAATTGTTATTGTGTCTCATCAAGGGGAATTAAATAGAGTGTGCAGAAAACAGTATCTGCAATAGATGCAACGTATGAAATTCACTGAAAGAGCTCATTGGCCTGCACAGGTACTTTAACCCACCCTCTCTAGGTTATTTGTAAGATAAATGAAACCACAGAAACAGATGACAGGTCTTTAGCTCAACTATAAAATGCAATTAACCAGCAAATGAGGCCAGGAAAGCCACTCTGACCATTCGGCATGAGCAACAGCTAGAGGGGAAGGAGGGGAATAGTAATTCATACCCAATCTGCAAATTGCCCTGCTACCTTAACCGGGTAGATAAATAGCATTTGGCACTTTAACTGCTGCTGATTTGGGTATTCAAAGGCACTTAATTAAGATTTCTGGAATTTTTGTATTATTGTTTAATGATCAGAGATCTCTTCAGACTCTCATGTATCATGGCTGTTTTTCATTTAGTGAAATTGTGTTAAATTGCTTGACTTTGCGTCAAAGCCTTGGACTAAACCAAGCTTTTCTTCACATCGTCACATCAATAATTGAGTACAAGTTTATTACATTATTAAAAATCAAGCCTTGTAGCATTACCTTTGTGGAAAAACTATCACATGTCTTGTCATTACAGAAAATACAAGTTGTTTTTGTTAATCCATTATTTATGTTTGTGGATGACGATAATCATGAATATAATTTCCCAGAATTCCAAGAACACAGTTTATTAGATGTCAGCAGTTTAACAAACTGAACAGGAGTGGCAGCAGTGTAGATTTGTCGGCTGCATCATCAGTCTAGATATAGCTTTAAGTGAAACATTTTTCAGGCAAGAATGATTGTACCCAGCATTTCTAATGTGTTTCAAACGAATCTGAGACTGAAAAGGCAGTTAAAAAAAAAAAAAAGGACCACACTGAATAATGTGCACTGATGAGCTGAGCAATGACATGGGAGATGTAGGTTTTCTCCTAACATTATACTGTTAATTATTCATGCTCAAATAGTAAAACCTTCTGCATGTGAGTTTTATTATAAAATAGACAAGGAACAACCTCCACAGAAAGAAAATAAAGCCAACATGGAAACTAAATGGAAAAGTACATCTCAAATTAAATTAAATTAAAGCGGAAAACAAATACACAAATATGCTTTTATTTTGATTCTAGTCATCTCCTAATAAAATAACACTATTTAACTATAGCATAACCTTTTTCTCCTTCGTCATTTTTTCCCCCTTTGGCAGTGACTAAAATTAGTCATTTGTAAGTTCAGCTCCCAGTGACACTGGTCACTGTTGAGGCCCCTCCCACCACTGAATGGGTTCACAGTAGAACCTTTTCGAGCTTGTCCTTTATTAATCTTGTCTATTTGTTGTTGTAATAAATATCTGTGCTGATTAGGGTTTTCACCTGTTTAAGGAAAGGACGTAACATAAAAATAAATAAATGAATAAAATAAATGACTCAAGCCACTGTTACTAATAGGATATTTTAAGTCCCTGCCCAATAAAACAGGATTGGTCTTCTGTTTTATGCCTGATATTAAGTGTCTATAGGACTTTATCAGGGAATGACAAAATACCATTGTTAAAAAAAAAAAAAAAATTGTGCTATCATCTGGTGTGTGTAATTTGCACTGGGGTGTTTTGATGTTTTGTACTATACGTACACCTCGCATGCTTATTTTCTTAACTACGTATGTGTTTCGAGACACGCGGTTTAAAAGTGCAGAAAGACTGGTTCTACATGTCTACACCACACACTAACAACATCATGTCTGTATGTTTTCTGTCTGATCATTTGTTTTATTTGATTTGATTTAAATCTTTTGCAATTTTACTTGGTTTTAATGTTCGTAAAATGTGCTGAACTCTTCTTTTATCGACAGGTATGACGGATACCTCACTTAGGCTACATTCTTTTTTCTTCTGACACAAAGCTCTGCTGAAGTTGTGGTTAATATAATACATAACAAATGATTTTACCAGGTGGTTTTATTTGGTATTTGCTTGCATATTACTCATCAGACATGTCTCAATCTGTTCCTTTTGTCAAAGTACAGTCCTTTACAATTCCAAAAAGTAAAGAAGGGAATGCCTGAAGTGCAAACGTGATCATTTGTGTTGTCCCCAGCTATAGGCTGTAGTATCCAGTTTTGTTTTTAGAATTAGCGGAAAGCTTAGTCTGCAGAGTGACTCTCTAGAGGGTTGAACATGTTTTAAAAAGCTCAGAGAAACCAGCGACTCTTAGCCTAGCACTTTATTCTGATTTTCTCTGTCGCTAACTGCAGTCTAAAACATAATCTGCAGTATCAGTGCAAAGCATGCCTACATTTCATCAGGGAAAATGATCAGCTCAATGTGTACCGCCCACCCTCCCTATCCACAAGCAACCCACAAGCCCCAGTGGTCGGATACCTTGCCAAGGCCTTTTGTTCGCAGCCATAATACATCTTTATTAGTATAATCCCGTTCCTGTGCTTTACTCACACTCCATTAGTCTTTATCCAAATCATGTAGTTACAAACAGACTGTCATTGAAGGTAGGGGAAATACTCTCCGGACATCAGCAATGGATAATTGCCTTAACTTTTCGACTAACTGTTTAGTGTATCAAGTCTGAAAAGCCTTTGGCAATGTGACAACAAGCAGCCCACATTGTGAGCTAAGCGTTGAAATGAAAAGCCTCCTTCTGACAGTTACACTGTTTCCATGCAAAACCAACCTGGCTCTGCTTAGTCCCCGTTTCTCTCCCCCAGACTGGATACAACAGTGCGCACAGGGGTCCTGAGATTTATGGCAGCAGCTCAACATAGCTGGTGGGGGAAAGTCTTTGGGGGTTTTCACATCCCTCCATTTGTTTTGCACATTACTGATGTTTCCCTTAATGTGCTCCGAGCATCCCCTTGAGAAGCTTAGATGGGGCTGTTCTCAAGTTCAGGCTTCATTTAGTTTTCCTCCTGTTCTTCTCTGGAGATAAAACCTGACATACAGACCTCTCTGGCTCTCCTGAGGAGCTATTAATACAGGAAAGGGAACAGAGGAGAGGAGGTGGCGAGCCCCAGATCCACCTGGCAGACCAAGCACTGCCATGTTTATTTGGATCGTACACGGGAAATGGATGAATAGGCAAGCAATAGCTTTTAGTAATGGTGGCAAACTGATGCTTCCAGGGTCCCTGATGAGCAGTGGATCATCGTTGCAGCCAGAGTCCTTCTTCACTAATCAGAATACCTCTATAAACATCATTAATATAACAGTGAAGTGTTTAAATCGTTTGTCACGCTGGAAAGTTTACCTAAAAATGTACACTTTGGTAACGATAGGTTGGTTTAGAGCCAGCACATGAAGCATGTTCAGCATTTGTGGAATAGCAAAAAAATATACACAATATATATTATCCCTTTTCAGAAGCATAGTTTATTTCTCTAGTTTCTTCTTGTAACATTTTTCAAGCTGAGTCGTGGTGGAGGAATTTCAAAGCTGGATATATGAAACACAGGCTTATGAATCTGGAAATCTCAATTTAATAGGACGTGGAAAGACTTTATAAACATAATATTGTGGTCAACAGGATTATCATTCTAACAAACATTGCTCAAGTTTAGGGTTCACATAATTAAGCATCCCATGGGGTTTAAAAATAAACATATAAGGATACACAACAGAGCACATCTGGTGCTAATGTCAATGAGAATCTGCTATAAAGTCAGATTTCATGCTTTGTAGAAGGTCAGTTTAAAACATTCAACTCAGGTCATTTTGGGACCAGTCCAGACAAAAACTTCATAACAGCTGCACAACTAAATCCATTATTATCCATCCATTATTTGGAGTTTGGTTGCACTAGCTGTTTTATCTTTGACCATTCACTTCATTGATTTCATTCTAACTGACCCATGATTTTACATCTTTCGTAATAATAATAAGAAAAAAAAATTTGATTACCTCAAGGCATGGCCACTGCATCCATTGCTTCAACAAAAGCACATATTAAAATCATTTTGAGCAAAAGGGTCAATGATGAATATAAACTTAGAATTGATAAACATGTTTTGAAGCAGACTTTGGATTTCTTTATGTACACATTTTTCATTTGTGCTATTGTCATGTAAGTTGAATGGGCATTTTCCTTTTTTTTTTCTTTTTTCTTTCCTGAAATTAAAATGGTGTAACTGCAAACGAATGAAAAAAAGGAACAGATTTGACTTGACTCTCAAAGTTAATCACAATCATTTGCATTCCATTTATTTTATAACCTTGAACAAAACTACCTAAACACCTTTTCATGTAAATTCGATAATTAGTGCGACATTTTTCATTTTACACCACACCGACATATTTGCTGTCATTACTCAAATATTTTCATTAAATAACAGCACACATTGTATAGGGAGTCCTCAAAAAAGAAAGTGTGAAAGTAATTTTCAGGCTTATTTTCATATGGTAACCTCATCCATTGAAACCCTAAGGACATAAAACTGAAAACATGTTATGGACCCAAATAGGAGAAAAAAGTCTCACTGTCATTACTAAATATTACCATTACAAAACTTAGAAACTAAACTTGCTTTGGAATGTCATTAATGCAGTTCATCTTGGTATTTTATGCCTAATTTTCCAAGATAACAGAAAAGCAAAAAAGCACGAGAAGTTATACTTTCTTCTAAAATACTTTTTTCTGTTCTTTTAATCTGCTGACGCTAGCATGCAAAGCTAATAACCTTAATATATAGGCAATATTTTAATGTAGTACAGGGTGTCTTTAGAAAGAACTAAGGGTATAATAATATATACAGTGTTCCTACTAATATTCAAAAAATGCTGATTCTTCAACATTGTGAGTATTTTTCTACTGTTTTATGCACTTGGTATTTAGTGGTAGCATTTATAGTGAGTCTGTGGAAATGCCAAAAAGTCAGATGGAGAATCAATCTGTCAGAAATACTGATTAATTATTAAAATACTAAGTACCATCTCCAACACATTATGACAAAGTACAGTTAAAGTCCACACAATCAAGGTTAATGGATGTCTTTATGGTTTTCCATAATTGTCCTATGGATCGTGTATACAGTACACTGAATACATACACATTTTCGAGGGACAGGCTCATGGACATGCCATTTGGGAATATAAATTTTGCACATTAGTAAAGATTAAAAAAATGAGTGTCCTTGTGTGTGACTGTCCTTTCAGCTATTTTTCATTCAACCACAAGCAAGGTACATAAAACCCAGTCAAATGTGAGGTAGTTCCATGCACATACACACACATACAGACTGAACAGGACACTATGTGTTCACCCTATCTTTACTGTTTCTGCAGATTCCGCTGCCATGCCTCAGTCTCCTCTGGCCTTAACATAAGGACAATGAGAAGAAAGCGATAAATCTTTATTGAAGCAATTATAGAGCAAATGTTATTTACACCACCTAATTGGGCCTGGGTATCTCTCTGCTCATAGAAATTAAGGCTCGAGGGGAGTTAAAATGGACACCAATTAATTTTTGCTGACAGAATCAGCAAAACAGCAAATGGCAACAAAGGGAGTTTCCCCAGGAGGTAGTGACTTTAGAGGGAGGTGAGAATAACTCGACTAATGTAGTCACAACATCACACCATTTCCATATAAATAACTTCCAAAGAAATAAGAAACTCATTTGCGCCGTTGAAAAGAAATCAATTACAGCAACAAACAGGCTAGCTCCATTCCCCTAGACCTTGAAAAGTGCGACTGACATGGTTATAGTCCATTCTAATGCTTTTGCTTGGGTTCTAGTAGAATATGCATAATGTTCACTGACGGACAGGGAGGGGTAACGTCAGCTAGTAAATGTCAAGTACACATACAGGACCACACACAGCTTATTAAAAAGCTGTCACTAAGAGAAGAGAAGCTAACAGGATGTACCAGACTTGATGAGGATTTATTACCCACTGCCATCTTTGCTAAATGGCATTCTTAGACTCTGGGAGTCTTAAAATAAATCACCCCGCTGAAATGAGTGTGTGTATGCTTGTGTGTTTGCATGTGAATGTGTGTTATTGGGTCACTTCTGAAAACTTGCTTTGTTGTGCATAGTTTTTTCCTTCCGTTTTTTGGAGGAGGAGGTGAGGATTTACAGAGGGCAGAAAGCGTAGAAATAATTTTTAGTGTTTCTGCACAATAAATCGAAGAGTCACAAGGAAACGGTGCTTCTGCAAGTTGTCGTATTAAAACTTTAGCTGCATTTACTTGTTGTAAATGGGATGTAAATGGCAGACTGTCACTACAGTCAGTCTTAGAAATCGCAGCAGAGCTGAAAAGGAGCACGGTGGTGGATGTGTTCATTATTTAAGAGCTCTTGAGCTGTTGTCACAGGCGCCAAATTTGTGGCATCCTGCTGACATTTTAAACAAGGTTGCTCTTAGAGCCACACACATCAGCCACAATTCATTAAATATGTTTCTTCCAAATTGTTAAAAAAAAAAAAAAAGAGAGAGAGGCAGAACAGAGAATCCTTCTCACACTGGACAAGTTAAACGAATACATAGATTACTATGAACAGGCAAGAGTTAAATATAATACAAAGTGGAAAATGTCACTCAAGTAAAAGTTGAATTTTATCTTCCACGTTCTTCTACTGCAGCTGTATATTTTCCATTAGCGTCCTCAGAGATTTACCTCAGACTGTTAATGAGATCTCTACTGGGGCATGCTATAGTGTTGCCTGTATGGCAAGCCTCAAGGGACAATGTCAACAAACAAAACAAGAATCTGACAAAGCTCTGTACAACTATGAGTATACTGCTTATGTAGTAGAAAATCTCAGCATACTTGTGGTTACACTACAAATATTTGGTTCTTACCAAGTTAAAATCAAGCTTAGATTTAGAAATGTTAGATCATTTATCTTGCTTTAAGAGCTAATTTCTTATTTTAAGTGTTCTCACATCTGTAGGCATGTTTATTTCTAGATTTAACAACCTTAATTCAAAAATCTTGTCAAGTGAAATGACATTGCTGCATGGACAGATAATTTCACTTGGTATTAGAACCTTTTTCCTCAGATTTTGTGTTTTTTATCTCGTTTTTAGACACCCCTTTTTTGCAGCGTAGCATACAAGTGTGTTACTGCTGTTAATCTGCATGTTGTTTAAAAGGTAAACTACGAAACATTCTACACTCATAGACAAATTATTAAAACTTCACACTGACTTAACTGGATAGAGAGATAATTGATCAACAGTTGGGGAGAGAGAGCAAAAGCAGTGAAGCAGAAAATTAAATCATAATTTTATGGTTGTTTCACATCAGTTATGTTCCAAAACACAAATAACCACAACACACCAGTGCAAAACTCTAATGTGTGTGGCTAGATACAGTTGTGGAAAAAATTTTTAGGCTATCAAAAATCATCAAAAACAACGGCAATAAAGTACTAACTCCTGTGTGTATCATGTGACTGAAACAGACAAAAGAAAACATGGAGTGCCTAAAAGCACTATTTTTGTCAGTACAATGACATAGCCTAAATATTGACACAAGAACTGTAGGGATTTCCGTTATTATCAAGAAAACATGTTAAATCGATAGATATCAGCTCTAAAATAAACTCTTATGAGCTATTTTTTGTTGCTATCATTATATTTGTCCAAACAAATGTACCTTTTGTTGTACCAGGCATTACACTGAACAGGGAATTGAAGAAAACAAGGGTGGTCTAATGTTTTTTTCCATGACTATACTTGCTCAAAGCTGGGTTTATGCTGTGCCTTCAGTTATGTCTCTCAGACAGAACTGCAGACCGCTAAGAAAAGTTCAATAAAAGGCAGGAGAATGAACCAGAGATGCTTAGTTTTTATTGTGATTCTGTTATTGACCAACACAAACACAGCAAAACAAGAGGAAAATAGAAAAGGCAGAGAACAGGGTCTCTGCAGGTAAATACATTAACACACACCAACAGAGGGTCAGAAGTGAGGATTGAGAGGGATGAGTCTATATATTGTTTTTTTTTTTCTTTTAAAAGAATTTTACATATTTAAAGTTAGACTGTAGGATGTGTTTTATTTCACTGTGAAATCCACAAAATTTACTGTAGACTGAAAATAAAAACTAGTCATATAATAGTAATTCCAATCATAATACACCATACAACTGAGAAACTATGGTGGTTTATTTGCTTTTTTCATATTGTTCACATCAGTACAATCACTGTAATCTGAAAATATGTGTCATCACTAAGCATCTTCAGGTTAAGTATGGATTTTGTCAGTGAACACAGCCTTTTTCTGTGTCGTTTTCAGCATTTGTTAATCATCAATTTAAAGGATCAAAGCCTGCAACAAACTGAAAACCACCCTCAACCTCCAATAGTGTGGCTACAAAAGATATGAGACTCCCATTTGATCCAAAATCAGGATAATGACATAGCAGATAACAATTATACACCTCAAAACAAGATGCTGCTATAAAAAGAAAAAAAAAACAAACAAACTGACTATTAAGAATCATGGCATGGTTCACTCTACTGTGGCGTAAATGCAGCAAATAACATATATTGATGAAAGCATAATTATGAATAATAATTACATAAATACCTAAAACATCCACCCATATCTTACATAATGGACATAAAACCATGTTTAAACCATAAGGTAGAGTCAAATTTCCCTGCAAAAAAATGATATATGCTTCATTTCGTAAACAGTAACGTCATCTTTTACATTAGTGTGTGTTGTTGGCTGCATATACAAAATGAATGTGACAGTGTGATTTATGCTTAATAAACTGTAACTAGGAGGAATGTGTCTGAAAACAAAATGATTACAACTTTATGAGCAACAGTGTATTATAAAAATGACACTCAAATACAAAAAGCCGAAATCAACAACAAACATTTGAAAAGCTTTCAATGCCTTTCCCTCATAATTACTGTCATTTATCTTAATCACTACAAATTAAAGGAATATACAGTATTTTGCTGTTAATACAGTCTCACTACCCACTTAGACCTTTCAGAGAATCATTAGGGCAGAGGCAGTGAAGCTGAATAGTTCACATGGACAGAAAAACTGCCAAAGATTATTTTATCAAAGGGTGTCCAAGCTGCAGTTATGGTTTTATGATTCCAATTTTATGATCGAAACGTGTCTTTTTTTAGAGTCCCCTGACTCCCCAGGACTGTTCAGAATGGATGCTGAGTCAGTCAGTTGTTTGGCTGCTACACTTTTCTTCAAAAGTAAGTTGGTTTGTACTGCATCCTGTGTCTAATACATAGCTTTAAATTAAAGATATTATTCACATGAAAAACAAACCCATTTTCTCTTGTAAGTGTTGAAGTGACAACGTTTTCATCTGTTTTTATTGGATGCTGGTAAGACTTTTACACATTCAATAACTTTAAATTGAAGTAAACTCCGTGTCAGCTGTTTAAAGGATAAAGTGATGGAATTCAATCTGCTGAACAAACTGGGAGCCGTCTTCATTTGGAGTAGAAATGAGTGGGGCACCAGTGGGAAAAAGCAATATTGTCTGCTCTTCCCTCACTGGACAAGGTCAATTAGAGAAGGACATGGATTGGCAATCAAACCTGACACCAAAGATTGACTATGGTGATTATAACCATGCAGATGGGGGGCTTTAAAGGTTATTAATAATGATTTATGGAATTAATTAAAGAAGTAAGATAGGATTCCGTGCTTTAAATACATTATATAAGTCCAGCTGAGGGAACATTTACCACTTGCGGGATCTCTAGTTATAAACGCAATATGTTCTATGACTGGATGGATTGTCATTTAGGCAGTGGTGGAGTTATGATTATGATTACACTGAGTGAAGATGGATTAGCTGAAGAGAAGCGATGTAAATATCACATGTGAGATTTCATAGATTGATTCTCAACATGTTTGTCCCAATTTTATGCCCACATTATAAGTGACAAATGCATTGTCGGTTAATAAAGCATGGCTTAATATTTGTATAACATGCATGCCAAGATACATTAGGCCTGTGTCTCCATCTAAGTCAAGGTGTTCCTGCACTTATTATCACAGGGATTCATTAGTAATCCAGCTGTGAACTACCTTTTTTATGTAAAACATAAAATGCACAGGCTACACAGTTGAATGCAGGCTCATAACTAAAACAAATGTGTACAAAGACCGAAATGTGCATATAGTCGATTTGTGGGGTTTATAAAGTCATGCATAGACATGTTTGTGTTTACAAATCTTATCCATCTATTAGCTATTATTGAATGTACCCATTCAAATCAACTGCATCATAAGCACTGAGATTTTCTTTTTTTAATGGGCTTGTCCCTAGTCCATGCCCTTCCTTTTTTCAGTGTTTCATGAAAAGGGGTATATTAGAAGTTGTGTGATCCTGCTGTCTCAAAAAAAACTGTTGCAAAAACATGACTTTGTGTGTGAAGGCAATGATTCAACACAGCAGTGGATACAATGGTAAAGAAGAAAGGCTTACTGGTAGAAAAGGTGGGTTCCATGTGTCCCTGAAAATAACAAAACAAGGAAATGTACTGAATGTGAAAGGTAACTGAGGTGAGAGCAGAGCTAGTCAGAGATGGTCAGACTAGAGAAGGAAAAGGCATTATTTCTGCATTACTTCCAGCACTTATCTTTAAATGCTCAAACAGTGCAACTATTAACTCACTTAGAATCAATAGAGCTGAGTTTTGAAAGAGAGTGAAATGAAGGAAATTAGGTCAGCAGAAACTCAATTAAATGAAATATAGCTTATTCAATCCTAAATGACATTGAATTAAATTCTTTTTTATGCCCATTTTGCACATTACTTTATAGATACACGTGTACACAAATGTGACTATGTTGCAGCACATCATCCGTCTGCACAAAGCACCTACCGCCTTGATTCTCTAAGAAAATGAGTTGTTAGTACATTGCCACCTATATTGCAGGTTGTTTTCATTAGATATAATATGTCTCAACAACATCTGTCTGGAGACTGTAGGCTCTGAATGTGTGTGCATTTCTTAGCAATGGAGTGCCAAATGTGGCGGTGATCCCTCTGACCCTGTGGGTGGTCATTACCTCTACAGTGGACATAATCTGTCAGGGTTGTTTATATTTTACCTTTAAAATTCCATGAGGATGTCGTCGTCAAGATGGTAAATGCTGCAAAAGGGAGAGAGTTCTGTTCTGCATGAGTTAGATGCATTTCATACTGAAGGGGGGAAAAGCAGTGCACATATATAACAAAACATATTGGTTTTCAGCTAATGAAGAGAGATATACTTTTCATTAAAGTGAGAAAGTATTCCACTGTTCCCTCCACAGCAACACCTGCTAAAACTGGAAGGCACAGACATTTATTTATTTGAAAATATTGTACATTATTACCTTAAAGTAAAGTACCACGCCTGAAAAAGTGAAGTCTCGTTTGCCCACTGGCCCTTTCAGCCTGTAAGACAGCCATTGTAGCTTGTTAATCATTCCCAATGCACAGTCAAAACTGACATGATCATTTGATGCATTACTGTGTAATGCTCCAGTAATTATTCTTCCCTTTAACAAGGCAGGCAAGCAAAGCCAGGCTGCCCTCCTTCTCTCCCATGTCTTACTCATTTATTTCTTCATTTTCTCTCAACTTAGGAACAATCTCAGTCGTACTGGAGCATGGAAGAAATGTAACCAAGGGAACGGTGCTCTTAAGCTAATCTGGGATGGCTAATCGGTAATACAGCACACTGAGCGACACTTTCCTCACACACATAATTGTTGCTTTAACATTTACTCTTCCAGGGAAGATTGAATTAGCACAAATATTCTTCTTTCTGTGCTAAACTGTTCTATATTCAAACATAAACACCCACATGTGTGAGCTGCTGCCACCGAGCATCTCTACAGGCAAAGTTGAGGGTTAAAGGACCTGCTCTGAGGTAGCTTTTGATGGAAGTCAAAGACTGACTCATTCACTTCCTACGCAAAGGTTTTTTCCTCCCAATCGGGAATTTGAAACAGATGGGCCTCAGGTCTGCATACTTGCTTTTACCTCTGCAGTAAATTGTATTTCTTGCTGCAGTTCTTGCTTTCTAGTCAGAGGTGTCAGAGATACACTGGGTGTAATTACAGGATAAAGCACTGCATTTACGGAGGAAAGATAAGTGTAATGCATTCATAGCATTCCATCGCCAAATGTGATCCTAGTTTATTTACTTTTTATGTCAACATTCACACTGACACCGGTGAAGTGGACAGATTTATTTCAAGAGAAGTGAGACGTAAGAGTTTCATGAATGTTTTTGTATAGAGGGCAGGGGGTGGCCTTCAACTCAGCTTGAATCATCGGAATAAAAAGTTTGGATTCTGTGAAAAAAGTCAATTAACATGACTTTTGTTGAAAGCCACTCTACCAGTAATAGCATATTGTATATCTTTTTTTTTTTATATATATCGTTTACATTTTTACATTTACATGTAACTACTGCCACAAAATATGAGTGTATACATTAAGAAAGAGGTGTCTAAAAACAAGATAAAAACAATAAAACTGAGGGAAAAGGTTACTCAAAATAAGTGAAATATCTGTCTATGCAGCAAGATAATTTCTCATGACAAGATTGAATTAAGGAGCAGCTGGCTGGAAAGCAGTGGTAAGATCATGGCTTGGGATGCATGGGGTCGCCGGTTCAATTCCAGCCGGAGACACATGCAAAAATAACCCAAAAATACCACAAAAAAAAAAAAAAAAAAACTGAGCTGACAGTGAGACAACATCCAATGGGCAACATGGTCTTTCTGTCTGCATGTTCTCCTCGTGACTGCGTGGGTTCTCTCCAGGCACTCAGGCTTTCTCACACTTCCAAAGACATGCACTTAGGGAATAGGTTGATTGGTAACACTAAACTGGCCCTAGTGTGTGCATGTGTGGCCCTGAGATGAACTGGTGGCTCATCCAGGGTGTACCCCGCCTTCCATAGTTGCTGATATAGGCTCGAGCCCCTCCCCCCAAAACCCCAAAAGGGACTAAGCGGTTGAAAATGGATGGATGATTGAATTAAGATTGTTAAATCTCAAAATAAGCATGTCTACAGATGTATGAACCCTTGAAATAAGAAATTACCTCTTAAAACAAGATAAATTACCTAATAATTCTAAATCTAAGGTTTTCTCTCTTTTTTTTTTATCTTGGTTAGAACAAAATCATTTGTGGTGTAAAATTCTTTGCTCATCAGTCCAATACACTGCCT
Source organism: Maxillicosta whitleyi (assembly GCA_029822895.1). Classification (NCBI taxonomy): domain Eukaryota; kingdom Metazoa; phylum Chordata; class Actinopteri; order Perciformes; family Neosebastidae; genus Maxillicosta; species Maxillicosta whitleyi. The sequence goes on from JAPSES010000001.1 coordinate 16,811,817, forward strand.
GCTGGCATCCCCGCAACCCACTCAGGAACTAAGTGGTTTGGGAAAATGAATAAATAAATAAATGAATGAAAGTAAGTAGATATTATATTAGGCAATTACATACTTCCATTTTGTATTTTGTGTATCTTTACACTTCTACTCAACAACATTTTAGAGGAACATGCTGTACTTAATACCAAACTACATGTATCTGACAGTTTTTACACTGTGGATGGTGTGTGTGTGTGTGACCAGGTTACATTTCAGATGAGTTGCTAAAGCTATAGTCATTACAATATAAAAGATTTAGGTTCTTGCTCTTCTTGTTCCTCATCTTTTTCTTTGGCATCCAGCTGACAGAGTGAACCAGAGTTATCCAACCCTTTAACTAAAACAAGTACAAACTGAACCTCAGTAAATTGTGCTTTAAGGGTTAGGGTCATGTAGTTTCCTTTTAATAAACTTTCAAATCATTACCGAAATCATGAAAGTCCAAACAAGAGACCACACATTAGTGTACCGTGTTCTTCTTTGCACTCTTATTAATCATGTGATGAACCCTTGGCTTCATCAGTGTCCCTGTATATAAAACTGCACATAAAATAGCTCCTCCTCCAGCAACAGTAAAACGCTGCATTAAGACCGAAGCAGAAGCTATTAATTATCTTATGATGTCACTTATAATCACGTATCAGCCAGAAGGGCATAACCAGCACTTTTAGTTCAATCATTACATAACTATGGTTTACTGATAATTCTTACTATATTTTTGCTCAGGTAGGATTTTATCTCACCTCACCACCAGAACGTCCTGGTCTTAAACATGACCTTTCTATGTGGACTTTGCTGGTTCTCCCCTTGTCTTCGGAGGTTGTCTGTGGATACTCCGTCTCTTTTCCATCCATTCCATTATGGGTTGTCTGGATGTCAGCCCAATGATGAGCTGCTGACATGTCCTAGGTGTACCCCACCTTCACCCATTGTCAGCTGGGGTAGGACATAGCACCCCTTGCAACCCCCTTGTGGATTAATATTTTGCAGCAAATTAATAAAAAGAATAATTTAGCATTTCTGTATTGGTACTTCTACCTTGGCAAAGGATCTGAGCACCTCTTCCACCACTGCCAGGCCACAACATTAGTCTGTGATACTATACAAAAACCAAACAGTTTCCTGCAGTTTCCTTCACTGCTGTGTTAGTTGGACTTTGGAAGCCACTCACAAAGGGGTGGGGGTGGGGGCGTGCATTTTGAGCACAATTTTGAACACATTGTCTCTTACTGTTGTCATTATCATAAGAAGGACACGGGCATGAAGGTAGCATTCAACATCGAAAAGCAATTCTTTGGTCTGTGTGTGTGTACTCTTCAGAGACTAAGGAAAGTGAGTGAAACAGAGAGAACAGGTATAAATGAAGGAAGAGGAGGTGAGCCATCTAGAAACACAACCTACATGGTTCAGGAGACTAATTATACAAGAAGGCCAAGCTAAGTCGACCACTTCAGAGAGTCTGCAGGCTACTCAGGGACCATGCGACATGGATACCCCATTCAGAGGAGGGAAACAGCTTCTCATGCATGCCTTATTACCCCACAGACCTAAGTCTGTGGCAGATAAGTCACCTACTCCTTCTAGCCCTGCTCCTCTGCGGACACAGATCCTGTAATGATACATTTCACTTCTGGCGATTTCTAGTTTGATGGGTAGAAATGTGAAAACAAAAAAAGGAAAAAGCCTGCAATATGGGACATCATCTCTGACCCCCATCAAAGAGTTCTCTCCTCACATCGTGTAGCAAGGCGACACAGTGCCAACCCCTCATTTTCCTCCGGTCCATCTCTAATGGGATTTGGGTTTTATATTAAGCCCACCCTCCCCTTGTCCTGACACTATGGTGTGAGTGATTTGAATTTAAAAAGTGGCTAAATCCACAGAGCTGGCTTCAAATGGGATTGTGTGTGCCGTTCACTGTTAAACAGGGCCTTCCAGGTAAGCCTGTCCTGTAAAATGACAGAAAAGGTGAGGGGTGCGGTTATGTAGGGCATCACTTACACACTTGTTCCCACACAAGCGAAAGCCTTCTTAGACAGTCTTGTACAACACAGAAGGGAGTGGCTTCAGTTAGAAAGTCACTGCTGGCCAGTCCTCATCCAAATGCGCCAGCCGAATGACACGAGGGGCACTACATGAACATGGAACAGTCAGTGCACTGTGTTTTTTCACATTGCTTTCATTATCTGCAATAATGACGGCAGAAGATATTCTGTTAAGTAAATGATTCAAGGTCAGGTAGGGAGTAACATCAATTTCATGAAGCGTTAAACTGCTTCCAGCTTTACAGTCTATGAGATAAACTGCTGCAGCTTTGTTCTCGCTGTATGATATCATAAGATATAACAGCATGTTAAAAACATAAAATACATCCAAGAATGTCTGTAACTTCTTACACATATACCAATATAAAGTAACTCTCTGTAAAAAGCTGCATTTCATTCAATATCCTTATGAATAAAACCTTCCAAAACAGTTAGCTTCCTATTGTGTTAATTAAGTGCAATATAACATTTAACTCTGATCAAGATAAACTGCGTGGCTCTAATTTATTGGCATGCATCCATCAATGTGTGGCTTTTGTCATGCATTTAATCTTAATCTGCTTGACATGTTCAGTGTCATAGCTAATTATAGAAATAATGCATCGGCCCATTAGTAACTGCCTCGACAACACTAGAGTCATTTCTTCCGTAACTAGTTGGGACATTTGCTTTGGTCTGATAATATGTGCCAAGCCATGCCTTCAGCTAACAATGATTTTCAGTTTTACAAAAGCAAAAAAAAAAAAAAGCTATCGACTGGGTGTTCAGTGCTGTATTATCACAAAGTGCAGTTTTTTTCTATAGAGACTCACATTTCACTCTTTTCACTCGTTTGGGATTGAGTGAGATGATTAGACAATGATATCAGACCCAAACAAAAGCCTGAATAGTGCTGTGAAGATTAATTTTTTATGTTTGAGTGTTACTGGTTGATATTAATGTTTTATCTTTTACGCTTTTTCAGTGTTGGAACAGAGGGCGTGTAACCAACATACATGTATCAGACTTCGCTTGAAAAAGAACATGTGTTCAACATGTGGATGGAGCAAACAGCAAACTACAGTTGTGGAAAAAATTATTAGACCACCCTTGTTTTCTTCATTTTCTTGTTCATTATAATGCTTGGTACAACTAAAGGTACATTTGTTTGGACAAATATAATGATAAGAACAAAAAAATAAGAGCTGATATCTACCAATTTTCCATGCTTTTTTGATAATAACCAAAATCACTTAAGCTCTTAAATTAATATCGATGGCATTGTACTCCCAAAAACAATGCTTTTAGGCCCTCCATGTTTTCTTTTTGGTCTGTTTAGCGACATGATACACAGAGGATTTAGTACTTGATTGCATAACCATTATTTTTGATGACGTTTGATGGTCTAATAATTGTTTCCGTGACTGTATAGCAGCTTCAAAATGTATTCCTGCTGCAGCACCTATTTGTTGTTTTTCACACACAGGGTATGGTCTAATAACAACTATGCCACAATGGTGTCACTGTGGTATGTTTGGCCACAGTCCAATGGCACAAATAGACTCCAGCCTTAACAACCATATAAACAAAATATCCATGTAATGGCATGGTCTGATCTCTCAGTTCTGTCTGTAATGGGTCTCAATCCTTTGTGGGGAAAAATGTGTTGGCTTTTTCCTTCTCAGGTTTGTAGAATAATTTATAAACCAGATTGGTCACCCTATAATTGGTTCTTTTGTTTTTCTCAGCCCTTTATCCCAGGAAATGCATCCATCTTGGACAATAGAGTACCTCACTGTTTACATTCAGTGCTACAAAAGAAAATGAAATGAACCAGGGGTAAATAATGCATAAATAGAAAGCAACTGTATTGTAAATATTCAGAGAATCCTGGTGACAGGTAATAGGGATGTGGAAAAACATCAATTGAGTACTTTGCCATTTTCACATACTGGTGCTATGACGCTGTATGATATAAAGGGTTATATATAGCATCATGTTTCGATGTACAACATAGTCCAATAGAAGTCAGTGCAACTCTTTAGACATCAGAAATTGATTATATATAGACTGTGTGCAAGGGGCAAGAAACTCAGTTCCAAAATGAAGCTAATGAAGAAGTATCTTACAGTTGTAATTCTGTTTATGGCCACTGGGGTTGGTCCTAAAAAGCCCTCGCTCCTTTTGAACTTCTCTCTCAAAATAGTAAGTGCATTTTTTTTTTTTTTCTGGTGTCACCTGTTGTATCTGAACCGTCTAATAAATATTCTGGTGGTCCATTTTAAAATGAATGCTTTGTTAATTAGATCTTCAGTTTTCATACGTGCCATGTTGCAGTTTAATTGATAGGTCTACAGTATATGACAGCTCCCTCACCTGTCGAGTGGAACTTTCTAAGTTTCTGTTTGTTCAACAAAACAAAGACATCTTAAGTGTTAATGTGGATAATACAGGACATACTCTGAACAAGACTGTAAAATGACTTTGTTACACAATGCTTGCTGAAATTTTCTGTTATACCATGTCAGTAAATTGGTTCTTGGACTCATAGCACCAAAACTTTAGGTCAAAATAAGGTCACTTCTGGTTCCAAAAAGCCAACATGACGGCAACCAAATTGCATTCTACTGGCTTCAGGATTATAGTTCAGAGGCCAAAGACTGTCATCACAGTTAGTTCATACAGTCTATTGCTGCGTTTCCACTATATGGAACCGGCTCGAATTGGGTACCAGGTACTATTCCTGGAGACTGTTTCCATTAGTGGATACTACCGACTTTATAGTACCTGGATGTCATAGCGTAACTTCTATAATGTCTGTTCAGAGAGTTACTGATGAACTTGCTTGTTGTGTGTTGCCCTGTCAAGCTCTCACTGAATCTTTTCATGAGCTACCAAGGACAGAAATGTCTGAACCTCCTCCACCCACCATGGTGTCATTTTGCAGGCTGTCATCATGGATTAGCCTATCAGTATATTTACTCCTAAACTTCCGAATCTGCTATTTAAAAAATGGCGTATCGCACATTGTGGACACAATGGTGCAGACACAACTCTCACCAATCGGTATCTTCAGTGTTTACACATTACATTTTAATATCTCTTCACCCGTTTTGGAACCTTGGCTGAGCAAGTACTAGAAAAGTAGTAGCAGGTACCAGATTCCAGGTACTTTTACGAAATGGACATGCAAAAGTGCGAGTCGAGTTGGCACCATATAGTGGAAATGCAGCTTATGATATAGACACAAAAACTTCAGAATTAAGTGATTGGATGGCAGGACACCAAGGTTTGTATATTTCCACTGAGGACACAAGGGTTCCTATCCAACAGAGGGTAAAACTGTTTTGCATTTTGGCCTTTCTGCTGAACCTTTTTCTGAAGCCTAACCAAGTTGTTTCCGTGTCTACACTTAACTGTGCCTTTTAGACTACCCTACTTGTCAAAGAGGAGGGTACTTCTTTCTCTGCCCTATCTTCTACTTGTTAAAAAGTGATGCTATGAAAGTTAATGCCCCGAGTGTATGATATTCTTCACCTTGGACAATGACATTTTAACAAACCAGTCAGAGCGTTCAGTCCAAGATATGAAGAAGTTTGTGAATAATGGAACAAAGACCATATGCCAGGTACTTTAGACCCTTAAGGTGCAGAAAGTATTCTTTTTCTTTCTCTTTTTTAGCAAACAAACAGGTTTTGTTTACCACAGTTCCTCTTTCTTTCATATAATTCCACGATGCATTCCAGTTGCACAACAGGTTTTCCAAACACACGGGTCCCATTCACCTACAACCAGAATCCTTCCATGAAACTTGGACTCCATCTGAGATCGGAGGATCTAGGCAATAGCAATAAAAAGTCATATCCTCTAATTCCCAGGTTCAGGTGATTGAAGAGATTATTGATTGTTGTCTGAAATCGTGACATTCCAGAGCCTCTGCCCATGTTTTGTTCTATTTCCAGATTTCATGGTTGTTCCTCATGATACATTGATGTTTTGGAATCATAACACCAGAAGGAAAATCCAATAGTATCACATCTCTCACCTCCACCACAGTTATCAGATTGTTTTTCTGCTTTTTTTGGCCTCCATTAGACTAATGCTGGACATTCTAAAACCTTTTACAAACTAAAGTGCCAGGAATTCACCAATTTCAACACTCACACAATTCAGAACAAAAAAAAAAGAAAGACAAACACTTAGAAATACAAGCAAAAATCACTTGATACTGAAGGACATTCAATTGCTTTATTTTATAGGCATGTAATTTTTCTAAAAAAAAATTTAAAAAAAAACACACACACAAAAAATGAAATTAGTCCGATTTCCACGTGCTGATTTTTTTTTTTATTTTTTTTTTAGATATATTCCAGGCAAATGATTCAATTGTCAAGAAGGAATGGCTGGATTATACAGAGGAAGAGTATCTTGGTTCCAGGTAGGTCTCAACCCGTTTGTAACTTTGTGAGCCATTTCCTGTCCATGCTCCTTGACCCGTATTCTCACCTTTAGTGACAGCAACAACAAAACTGCTCAAGGATGAGAATCTCACCTACCTGTTCCTTGGTTCTGCTTGGTCACTTCCACTTGTGAAAAAGCTCCCTTGGTGTTTGAGCTCCCAGGGGGTCTCGTCTTCTTTGATGTCAAGTTCTGTAGACTTCTGTTGAAAGAACTCAAACATGATCTCATACCTGGACTCAGACTTTTCATATTTTCTCATTTTTCTAACTCTACATGGTGTTTTTTTTTTTTTTTTTTAACCACTGAAATTATATAAATGTAAAGTACACGCAAAAAAATATAGAAATAAAAAAGCAACCTGTAATGAGGAACTACTCTCTGAGATTAATTCACAGAACATTAAACAGCAGAGTTAGTGACCAGCTGGTGATTATGCAGGAACATTTAACTTGATTTAGACGTTAGAAGAGACCAAATCACAAATAAAAGGGTGGTAAATATTGAACTAACATCTGTCACTGACCAGTTACAACTATAAATAACTGCTAAGAACACAAAGAAGAGTATATAGAACCACAGTAATCAATGCAATATACTGTAAACTCATGGAAGCACATTACATTACAGTAAAATCACTCTGAGATGTCTAATAATAATATGACGATAATACAACAACATTGTAAGAAATGGATGGGATGATTTGGGTCAGAATACAAATACATTTATACATCCACCAATTAATCCTCTCATATCCTCTTGTTTTCACTCTTCTCCTTGCACATTTCTCACAAAAATGTGTGACAGGCAATGTGTAAACAATCTGCAAAAACAATAATAATAATAAAGAAGGATCCATGTGTTATGTTTAGTGAAACCTCTGAATAATTCTTCTATTTCTTTAATTAGATCCTCTTGGGTTAGCTTCACTCTTACACAGGGGAGTTATACAACAGCTCTGGGAAAAAAATAAATAAATAAGAGACCAATGCAAAATTATCACTTTCTCTGCCAGGTATGTGAGTAAAATAAACATTTTTGTTTTATTCTCTAAACTACTGACAACATTATTCCCAAATTCCAAGTAAAAAATATTATTATTTAGACCATATATTTGCAGAACACGATAATTTGTCAGAATTCCAATAAAAAAGGCAGTATTTTCAGACCTCAAATAAGGCAAAGAAAACCTGTTCATATTCATTTCTCAACAACACAATACTAATGTAACCTGAGAAAAGTTCAGACATCAATATTTGGTGGAATAACACTGATTTTCAATGACAGCTTTCACGTGCCTTGGCTCTGCTCCATTGCTGTTGGATGACTTTATGCAGCTCCTGGCATCGAAATTCAAGAAGCTCGGCAATGTTCCATGGCTTGTGACCATCCATCTTCCCCCAGAAATTTTCAAAGTGGGTTCAGGTCTGCAGATGGGGCTGGTCATGATAGGGTCTTCATTTGGTGGTCCATCATCATCATCATCATCATCATCATTTATTGACCTAGCTGATGCTATGAACATTGTCCTGATAGAAGACCAGTCCTCAGAGTTTCGCAATGTTGTCAAAGCAGAAGTCCAGTAGTTTTTACTATTTTTTTTTTTTTTATTCCAATTACTTTTGCAGTACTAATGGAACTGTTTTTACCTATTGTAAGAAGTCGGTGATGGCCACAGTAGGGGTTTTTACACTGTAATTTACCAAAAAAAAAAAAAAAAAAAAAAAGCATTTACTACTGATACTATAGCTTTGATTGCTTACACATTTATCATCACTAAGGAAAATTTGGCTGATTAAAGTGTAAAGATTGTTCAGTGCAGTTCCTCCACTCACATTTCAATGAAGTGAAAAGCAGCTTTTTTTTCTTCATTATGGTTTTTTGTTGTGAAAGTTTTACAGTAGGGAACAGTCATAGTCTACTAACAAAACATTTAGCATAACTTTTGTGCTGTAATGTTTAGAAAACTCATTTTTAAAGATTGTGATAGGATGGATGGTTAATAGATTCATGGATATGGACGGTTGGCTGCATCCAACCCTGGTTCCATCCCACCACAGAGTAAGAGCCTAATGTATGAAACAGCATGTAATGTTTTTCAAGATGTATGTTTGTGCCATTAAAAAAGAAAATGGTTTCAAAATCAGCATCCTGAATAAACTATGTTGTATACCAGTCTGTTATAAATGTGTTCCTGAGATGTTAACTATAGTCAGAATAGATCCTCATTTCTGCTTGTTTTATTGACAATGGGTGGTCTATCAGCCATTAAATTCTATAAAGAAATGTAAAAGATGTGGCACTGAGCTGGAATAAATTTAAATAAAAACTGTAACACAGAGCTAGGTAACAGTGTAAATCAGAGAGGTCAATCTGACCTGTGTCTAATGAAGGTAATTGTAGTTACATTTGTGAAGAGAACAGTTTGGAGCTATTCATGTTGTTTCCAGGTACTTAGATGAAAGAAAATTTTATTCATGATATGAAAGTAATAAATAGAAATACACCTTAATATTCTGTCATTAGTGCAAGTTTTTCAAGCCTACGTCTTCTGAAGGTAAATGCGTCACTGGAAGTAAACACCTTCCTCTGAGCCAGATTTTTTTTTTTTTTTGCAGTTGAAAGAGTTTTGCTGCCAGTTAATAAACTACAATCAATAATGCTAATATTTCCAGTTATTGAACGTATAGCTCTCTCCTTGCACAGGAGACCAGCTCACTTCAATAAAAGTAAAGTATTTATAGTGTGTAACTGTCCCACCATAAGACAGAACAAAAGAAAATATTCTAGCAATATACACTGAATAAAAATATAAACAATAATTATTTTTGCTCCCATTTTTCAAAGAGCTAAAACCTTTTGTATGTAAACAAAAGGTTTATTTTTCTCAAATATGTCTGAATCTGTTAGTGAGTACTTCTTTGCCAAGATAATCAATCCATCTCACAGGTGTGGCATATCAAGATGCTGATTAGACAGTGTGATTATTGCACAGATGCCTTAGACTGGCCTCAATAAAAGGCCACTCTAAAATGTGTAGTTTTACTGTAATGTGTGCGTGTGTGTGTGTGTGTGTGTGTGTGTGTGTGTGGGGGGGGGGGGGTGGCAATGGTAGCAAATGGTCTGACCACCATTTATCAACACATCTCCTTCGTATAGAGTTGATCAGGTTGTTGGTTGTGGCCTGTGCAATGTTGGTCAACTCCTCTTCAATGGCTGGGTGACGTTGCTGGATACTGGCAGGAAATGGAACATATTGTCAAATACGCTGATCCACAGCTTCCCAAACATGCGCAATGGGTGACATGTCCAGCGAGTATGCTGGCCATGTAAGAACTGGGATGTTTTCAGCTTCCAGGGCGTCACAGTATTTCTGTGCATTCAAAAAGCCATGTGTCCATAACATACGACTGCCCATACCATAACCTCGATTCACAATGTTGTCAACAAACCGGTCACCCACAGTAGAGGGCTGCATGGGGACTGGGTCCCGTGGGACTCAATGCAAATCTTGCGGGAACGGGCGGTATGAGCTTGACTGCGGGCAGGAGTGGGTGGCTAATAAAAAACATTGCAGAATCGAGATTTCGTATAGCTATAGAATGGAGAGCATACGGTAAATGAAGTGGAAAAGAACCTCAAATGGGCATAGGCTGAACATCTGTTCTTTTCTTCTGCGGGATGGGAGAAGACAAAAAAATCAATACATCTCTCTTATTGTGCAGGAATAAATTATCAGAGTTTCGCGGGAGCAGGCGGGAGTGGACATGTATATTGCTGGTGCGGGCAGGAGTGTAACACACAGTGGTAATGGTCAGAAATTCCGTGGATACGGGCAGGAGCAGGATGAAGAAACTGGTACCGTGCAGGGCTCTAACCCACACCACCCTCTGAATATTCACAGTATCATGAAAATTTACACAGAGCTGGAATTGATGCTATTCAATATCAAGGAAAATATTAATATTACCAGTTAAGATGTTGTGTAACACTGAAAAACTGAACTTAATTATAAACTGACGGGGTGGAAATGGAGGACCCAAATGCAACAGTTCTTTTGGTGTAAAGATTAGCAGAATTTGTTGCAACGGTTTTTAACAAGCAGGCAGGCAACAGCAGGTATAATAAAGAAGGTCTTTTGGTAACTGGTTGTGTGCACAGAATACAGGAGGTTGAGTGCATAGCCCAGACTCAAACCTGAGGTTCTTATGAAACAGCTGCTGTTGTTGCCATTGGGCCAAACAAGCAGACTGAAACAGAGTCTGTGTCTCACCCTTTAACAGCAACTTAAGTTGGGATTATACTTACAAATCTAACTCCAATTCTCTATCCACCACATTTGTTACATTGGTAACAAACCCCAATTGACCCCCAAAACAGGATTTAAGATAAACAATGAGTCAATCATTTAACGAACATTATTCTAACTTGCATAGATCTGTGGTCTCCCAAGGATACACAGAATCAGATTCCTTAACCAACAGACATGAAGGCACCAAGCATAGAACCGATCTGTCTGACTCCCTGTCCTCAAGAGCTAGGAGAAACTTTTCTCCTCATCCTTTATAGTCATCCATGGAGTGTTGTCTCCTTCTGGCCTCTAACTATAACTTTACGCATCTCCACTCTACAGCTGTCTGCTATATTCTTACCCCCTGTCCTTACGCCGCAGATCTCTTAAACTCTTCTCCTTATGAATAATAAAACAATAAACATTCCACACTCCTGAAAACTAAACTAACCCATCTGTGTTCCTTTGTGTTTTCCATTCCACCCTTTTAAGCCTGCTTTATAATAGTAAAACATCATACAAGTCAAAACTAATCAGCTAAAAACAATAATATTAAATAATAATAAATAATATTAAATAAATAATATTTAAGTCTGTATATGTTCTTCAATTGTATAATTCTAATACTGGAGAATGATGACACCGGGCCAGTATTTGCCACGTCATTACATGCAAATAGCAATAGGAAATTCCAAAACACTGATCTCGTGGTCACTGAGAAAAGCACCTTGGGTTACCAGGGCTGAAATGAGAAGAAGTAGTCGAAATAGGCAAGAATGAAAAACAGAACACAAAAATCCAAAAACACTAATCTCATGATCATTGAGAAAAGCGGGTCAGGTTATCAGAGCTGAGGCGAGGAGTCGTCAAACAGGTGACTCAGGTAGAATCCAAGCCAGTCTGGCAATGTGTGAATGAATCTGCTTTGCTTATGCCTTGGCCAGTTGATATGGGGACAGCTGGGAGCAACAGGTGAAATAGATGAGGTTGAAGAGGTGAAATAAGGAGAAAGAGAAGCCAGTAAATAGTGATTAAAATAGATCCCATCCATGTTTTAAGAACCCTGAGTATACAGCTAAAGCGTGTGCTTTGTTTAAATGCATGGAATAGATAAATTTATGGAAATCTGTGGTAAAATAATGTTGTTTCATCACAGCAGAAGAAAAATACACCAGATATTGTGATATTATTTAATGCATAAAAAGAAGAACATTATGTGTCCTTGTGTCAGAGAAAAAAATGACAGATATTTTGTCCATTTTACTCCATAATGATGCATTTGTCACTGTCTTATACAAAGTTGTCTTAAAGTACCCTCACAAATATGAGGAAACTATCAATGTTTACATGAGGCAGAGTTGTGAGAGCTTTACTGAGCAATCAAGTCTATGGGATACACCCCACTGCACAGTCAGTTAGAGGATACTCTGGAGTTAATGTCACATATTTTGTATTTCAACTAATAGAAAAGAAAAAAAAAGATGTGTCAGTGTGGTTGTTTGTGTATTAGGGTGAGAATGAGTGACAGTGATTATGAGTTTGCAGAGGTGCACATGAGCGGAGACTAAATGACAGCCTGCAGGGAAGCAAATGAAGGGAAAAAGAAACGATTATTTGATTTCAGATCACACGTATCCACCAGGTTATCATTTAAAACCACTGTAGTTTTTGCTCATGAACTGTTCATCATGTTGATTTCTAAATAATGTCAGGGAGGATGGTGACAGTGTGAGCAAGAATAGAATAGAATAGAATAGAATAGAATAGAATAGAATAGAATAGAATAGAATCTATCAACTCTACCAACAGAGCCACAGCCGCCCAAAATGTAACATGATATGCATCTGTTTAACAAATATACATGAAAGATAACTATGTATTTAGGTTTCACATACTTGTTCTCAGTACTTTATACATATTGTATGTTGACACAGACTGTGAAGATAAAATTTGACACTTACTGACTTTGCTGTGAACTACAGTGGTGTGAAAAAGTGTTTCCCCCCTTCCTTATTTCTTTCTTTTTTTTTTTCTTGTTTGCATCCTTGTCACACTTAAATGTTTCAGATCATCAAACAAATTTAAATATCAGACAAAGATAACACAATTGACACAAAATGCAGTTTTTAAATGAAGGTGTTTATTATTAAGGGGGGCAAAAAAATCCAAACCTTCATGGGCATGTGTGAAAAAACTTGCCCCCCCCCCCCCCTAGCCACACCCAGGCCTGATTACTGCCACACCTGTTTTCAATCAAAACATCAATTAAACAGGATCAGCCTGACAAAATGTACACATTAGACACAGACATTCAAAGTCATCAGAACATAGAGTTATTAAGTATCTTTATGAGTTTTTAAAAGCTACCAAGTTTAGTAACAGAATATAAGTTGGTTTTTTCCCCCTTATAATACAACGTAATTTATATTGTTATAGCCGGTAAGCCATAATGATCATTCACCTCCAGAGGGTGGCAGTATGTACTAATAGAGTTTGCATCCACCGTTGAACAACAATGAAAATGAAGAAGTGAAGTAGACCAAAAGATTCTCAAATGCCAGACATAATGCTGTGATCTAAAGAAATTCAGGAACAAATGAGAAACCAACTCAGACCTTTCAGTGTGGAAAAGCCATTTCTAAAGCTTTGAGATTTAACTGAACCACATTTAGAGCCATTACTCTCTAACGGCCAAAACATGGAATAGTGGTGAACCTTCCCTGGACTGTCCAGCCAGCTAAAATTACCCCAAGAGCACAACGACTCATCCAAGAGGTCACAAAAGACCTCACAACAACATCCACAGAACTGCAGGCCTCACTTGCCTCCGTTAAGGTCAGTGTTCATGAGTCCACCGTAAGAGACTGGGCAGAAATGGCCTGCATGGCAGAGTTCGAAGACAAAAACCACTACTGAGCAAAAAGAACATAAAGGCACGTCTCAGTTTTGCCAGAAAACATCTTGATGATCCCCAAGACTTTTGGGAAAATACTCTGTGTACTGACAAGAACTTTTTGGAAAGTGTGTGTCCCATTACATCTGGCATAAAAGCATTTCAGACAAAAAACATCATCCTAACAGGAAAATATGGTGGTGGTGGTAGTGTGGTGTTCTGGGGCTGTTTTGCTACTTCAGGGCCTGGAAGACTTTCTGTGGTAAATGGAACCCTGAATTCTTCTGTTCACCAAAAAATCCTAAAGAATATTCAGCCATGTGTTCCTGACCTCAAGCTGAAGTGCACTTGGGTTCTGCAGCAGGACAATGATCCAAAACACACCAGCAAGTCCCTTTCTGAATGTCTTAAGAAAAACCAAGTGAAGACTATGGAGAAGCCTAATAAAAGTCCTGACCTGAAGCCGATTGAGATGCTGTGGTACGACCTTAAAAAGGCAGTTAATGCTCGAAAACCCTCCAATGTCGCCAAATTACAACAATTCTGCAAAGATGAATGGGCTGAAATTCCTCTACAACTCTGTAAAGGATTCATTGTCAGCTATTGCAAATGCTTGATTGCAGTTGTTGCTGCTAAGGGTGGTCCAACCTGTTATTAGGTTTAGGGGGCAATCGCTTTTTTCACACAGGGCCATGTAGGTTTGGATTTTTGTTTTGCCTTAATATACTTGTGTTATCTTTCATTAAATTTGTTTGATACGAAACATGTAAGGGTGTCAAACATGCAAAAAAAAAAAAAGAAATCAAAAAGGGGGCAAACACTTTTTCACACCACTGTAATGTTGCAGTACTCAGGGTTGGTCTTTTGACTCCAGGACCATATTCAGCCTTATATGTGGATTTTCTTTTTAGACCAGTTAAATTCATAACTCCAACCAGCTAACTTCATTCATTTCTTATCTGAGATTTTAGACAGCAGACCACAGTGTAAATTCTGGAATGCAATACTTACTGAGACATCTTGAGTCCTTGTCAAATGAAACTTAGGAATCATAAAGAATGGCACTGATTGCGTAAAATTATACAGCTAATGCTTGCGGTCTTCGTCTCTACCAAAACTGGTCCTTTGTTTATCATTTAGCTATGATTATCTTTGCATGTACTGTACTTCAGTCTTTTCTGCCACCTATCCTGGTACACAGCCTGCCTACTGTAGTTGTCATGTATTGAAGGAAGTCGCTACTATGATGGCTGGCTTGCACCTTTCATCTCTGCTGTAGTGTTGTAGTAGGCGGTGCTGCCCATCATAGGAATGGGAGATTCCTGGGCCCAGAGGTCTACGCTGCTATAAATCTCCACCCTCACCTCAATATAGATGAGTTCTGTTCACCAAGCACAGTGTTGTGTCCTTTCTCTCATCCAACACATGGAACACCGCTCTCCTCACTCATCCATACACTCTCACTTCACAAATAATTATTATAATTAGGACACTCCATTGTATTGTTTGATTGCTTGTAGAAGTTTGGTTTATTTCACTAAAAATAATTCATTTATTGGCCTTAAACCTGTGACTCAGACAGTTTTGGGCTGTGATGGATGGACAATGTGAGAGTATAATCAATGTTTATTGTGGCATTTGATACTTTACAGAGGATTCATACAGGTTTTATCATTGAAAAAATGCATGAAAGTGTTGTTAGAACCTTCTGTATGGCCTGTTTATAGGTGTAATTGTAGTATTTTGCACATAAGCATGAAGTTGTTTAAAGTGATACATAGGATACTAAATTCAAAATGTCATAAATTTAAAAGCCTTTGTATCAATTCCTATAGAAAGACTATTATCAATCTGATCATTTGGAACAGTTAAACTTTTGGTGACGACAGTGCACTAAATTCGTGGATCAGAGCTTCACGCGTTTGTTTTGATCGAGCGCCTCACGGAAATCGCCGAGTATTCATCCGACCTAATTTTCCAAGATGGCGGAACACGTGAGCTCACAGAGCGCCAGTTCCATGGACTTTTCTGAAGCTGTAAATAGTTTTCAGTGATTCCTTTGTGATATCTATAGCACAGAAAGAAA
>JAPSES010000001.1:16844694-16864594 GCA_029822895.1 Maxillicosta whitleyi
GTAAAATACTACCATAATATCTAATAAATACTCACAACTCTGTAAATATTTACATGTATTTACACCAAAACAAAGAATAATTTAGCAAAACATGTGAATAATGTGAGGAAATATGAACAACCTGAAATGTCTTCAGTGCAGTTTTAACAATATTATTACCTGTTATTGAATGTTTTGTGTATTTGTAGATCCACCGTGATCTGTAAGTTATAAAGAACATGTGAAAATGATAAACTGAAGCAGAATATTGTTAAAATTATGGTTATTTTTGTCAGTTTGTCCATATTATTCACATTGTTTTAAAGCATAGTTTGTAGATGTAAATATTTTCATCACGTAATTTTACTTTTTTCACTCTAAAACAACTGGTGCCGCCCACTTCAGGTCAGATTTGGATGGATGTGGGCCCTGAACTAAGATTAGTTTGACACCCCTGCTTTAGAGGTTCACATGTGGTGCTCCTTCCACATTAGGTCTTCCACAACGTTATTTGATCCATTGTCAATATAAAAATATTGATTACAGCAGCCTTAAATAGAGCATCCTTACACTTCCTTTACCACTGCAGAACCAGGAAAGAGCCAACTGGAAAGAATCAAGCTCTAGACACAAATAACCAAATAATAAAAAACAATCCGATATTGTATTTTTCATATTTCCTGGCAGTCAACATGGGCTGCCCTTGAGTCTAAAATTTACCCAATGCATCCCAAACTTCTATGGTATTCTTTCTGTGCCCTCAGCTTACAGACATGGTACATCCTAGAAAGGCAGCACAGCATTTCTCTGTTGTGATTAGAAATATCATCACCCTTCGCCCACTCTCCTTGACAGGTCGGAGCACACAAAGGTCGCTAGCAGTACATGCCAGTTATTATCAACTTGAAGCTCGGTCTCATCTGCTTCAACTCGCCTTTGGAACATTGCCACTAAGGAGAAAGTAGAAAGAAGCCTGTCACAGTCTTTTAGCCTATAGTCACTGTGCATCTTCAACAAAGCGTTCCAGGGGTCACATGGGTTTATGTCATGTGCCAACGCGGGGAGAGGGTTTGTGACCACAGACTGTCAGAATCCAGCTATAGAAATGACTTTAATGCAAAAATCACTTGTTGAGTATCAAGTTTGTGTTTGCATTTATTCAAACATGTGAAAAATTTCTCTCACACGCTTTCCCAAAATAATATTAAGAAGCAAAATTACAATTCAGGAAAGTGTTCTGCTTTCCCTTTGGTTTAGTTATAAAACTTATACAAAATGTTAATCTAAGTTTCTCCAAATAGATGAGGTCAGAAAGCTGATCTTTAACCCTGGTTTCTAGCAGCCTGCAGGCCATTTCTACAAGTTAGGGCACAACACAGAGCTGGGAGAACAACAAAATGCCAAAGTAAGTGTGTCCAGGACTGGCTTTAACACTTATAACTGCAGCAGATCAAATGCTTTTAGCAAACAAACTATGGCCACTGGACTTAAAATGAGTTGCAGTCCTCTAAGCCGGACAGGGTTTTCAACAACCATCACCACCAGACTGTTCTGAGTGGAATAAACAAATGTTCTTAGGTGGAGAGATCATCATTTTACCCCTAATTTAAATGGATGAATAAAGGATTCAGGGTCACTAAAGCACCACAGTTGCAGCTTGAAGTCTTTTATCTTCATCTATCAAAATCCATGTCCCTCCCAGCTAACAATCACCAGCCGAACAGGATCAACACAAGGACCATGAAAGCACTGTGTTCATTGTAAAGCTTTTTATGATCATTTATTAAATTCTGCCAAGATTTTTTTTCTTCTTTTCTTTCCTTCCCCTTGTCTTTCGGAGGGTTTGGAGGTCAGGGTGAGCTGGAGAACAGCGCTGCGGGAGCTTGGTAGGGCTTGATTGTCTCTCTGAAGACTAGTACAGCTCAGCAGATGTTTGCCAATATGTGCAACACGGGACACGGACCAAGATTGTGCACTTGAATGACTGCCTTTGAAAAGCCTGGAACATTCATTTGCAGCTCGTCCTCCACAACAAAACAACCCTAGCCTTGATAGATGTTGTTGATTATGTCTATTTGTGCTGTAATTACTATTTATTTACATATTCGACATTGCTCCAAGTGTGTTTTTTCTCACTTCTGCTTATAAGAGGAGCTACTTCCAAGTATTTAGTACCGTTCATGAGGTTAGATGAGGCAACCACTTGGCTGGTCCTTGATTAGGCTGATATGTAGATTTGCACGCTGGATCGGTGCTGATTGGCTGCAAATGGGGAAATGGAGACAAGTCATCAAATATGAGAACCCTAATCTCTTTAATGAGCATAATGCATATATTTGCCTTTTCTCACACATGTAGACTTGAGGAGGTGGATCCTGTCCTGAGCTGTGTGGACAAAGCAACACCTTCTGATGGTGAAGGACCAGAATAGAGGATGATGGAACGGTGAAGTGTGAATATGCCTCCCAGAGCAAGACAGAAAGAGACCTTAGACTGTAGGTAATGACTAAAGACTGTTTAGTGTTGATATGGGGATTCCTAATAAGCTGATTTGTTTGTAATAAAACAGAAAAACAAATTCAGCCATGTAATTTGGAACCGTTTCACTAGTTAAACCTTTCTAAGTTGTGCATGTACAATATGTTGGGACTGACAACATTTTTTGAACGTTTTTAAAGGGAATGTAAATTGCGTTATTGCCCTAAGTCTATTACTGCATCCTTCTGATTGGTGTGCAAATGAGACAGTTGCCTTTTGAAATCAAGAACTGCTCCTTTACATATTCATCAACACTTCATGCATAATAAATACTGTTATTGTGGTACATAGGCATGCATCGTTTATGGTGTTGCATTAGGGTGTTAGGTTTTTCACATAAACCTGTTTTTCCCTCATGTTGCTATTTCTATAACATAATGACTAACGCATTAGGCATCATTATTATTACATTGACAGCTAAATGACACTGTAATTTTTCAAGAGAAATAGACTATAATATAAAAAGTGTCTGATTAAATTCAGATTGACACATCGCATGGATAATAGCCATAATTTGGTGTTGATTTATCTAAAAAAAAAAGTGTGGAAAATCGTAATTGTAAGAACAGGTAATGTGGTTTTATACTGGGTAAGGAAAAAGGTTTCATTTGAAGGCACATTTCTCCTCAAATAAGAACTGTAATCAGGCTATAACATGAAATCACACATAAAACAGACTTGTTCTTTTCATAAATTGCACCAGTCTTAAAATATATGAGCACAGATTAAGCAACAGTGTAGTATATGCATTTTCCCTCAATCCAAATGCTGCACAATGAACAAATGTAGTTTGAAAATATTTCATTCAAGGCTGACTTTGAGATAATCTGGATTTTTGGCACTCAGGTTGTAGCCCCCTCTGCTTCGTAATATTAATAATTTGTGACTGCGCTGCATGCTGGCTCCTTCTGCAGGAAAGACTGGAACTGCCTGCTCTACACTGGCTCACTATCCAAAGCTCCTTCATAGTCACCAGCTGTTTCTGAGCCTCCTTTCCGTCCTTAAGACCAAACTTTCAGAGTAAACCTGTCCAAACTTGAGAAACTTGCAACCCAGTTTGACAGCCTCCCTGTTACTTATGCAACTAAGCATCCTCCTTTAATACAGCAAGCCTGCTCTAAAGCTTCTTCCCACTGAAAAGTGAATTCAGAAAGTAAACAAAGCCTGCTGAGTCTTGGACCGTAATACCAGGTTAGATCTTAGGCAAGAGCTTTCTATGCGAGTTGTTGGCCTGCATCCTTTTCCAAATCCCTGTTCAAATCCCTACCCATTTGTGCCAATCTAGTGATGCTTCTCCGTCAGTCTTGTGATTGAGTATCTGTGCATCTTCACAGAACATATCTGCCTCTCTAAATGCAGAGGATGAAACGCTTCTTCAGCTAAACACTGTTTAATGTTGAGATAACAGTAGCACATTATAGCTTTTATCAGTCATGGTTTATTCATAACTTGCCACGTTCCTCTATTTCAATTAAGTATCTTAGAATCGTATCATAGCGTTCATTTAAACTGCATTGCGTTGTAAAGGCGTTTCTGACCGTTCACTGAACAAAACATACAGAGAAGAGAAATCCAAGGGGTTTAGAGGTTTTAATTGCATCCTTTATGAAGAAACAAAACACACACATCACTGTCAACAGCTTTAAAGCATTCAGTAGGAATACTTACAGGAAGCTCAATGTATTTCTGCTGAAGACAGTGGTTTCTATTTGCTCTAGTTCCCATGGCTTTGTGATTTTCATTAGTTATCTGCTGATATTTAAAACATGAAACCTCAAAACTGGTGGACTGATGTAAAAAAAAAAAAACAAGCAGCACCAACTAAACCATAGAGTATTAATAAATAGACACTATGTAAACCTGAACCCTGAGTTAATATTATTGATTCTGTGCAGATATACATTATTTAGTTACTTTGCACACAATAAAAAAAAAAAACATAATAGCTTGTTTTGTGGCTATGTAAAATCAATTAAACTCATACTGGACACCAAATTATGCATTAAAAAGTAATAGTAAAAGTAAACAAATTAATCTCAAGGTTAACAGCAGGAAAATATTAGATTCTTGCCATTTTCTGCATTAGTTTTGCAACCAGTAGAAGTTGAAGCACTGTAGGATTTATGAAAAAAATACTGTTGTTTTTAATATAATTCATTTATTATGATGTCTGTCAAGTGCAGTATATGAAAGGTAGTCAAAAAATAATTTGACTACCTTTCATACTGCACTTGACAAATCAAATATGTCAGATTAAATCTAAGAAAAATACTAAATGTTACCTTTTTTTTTTTTTATCATGTACGTCAGTGCTGTACTTCAGCGATCCATAAATACTTTAATATGACCCTGAAATGTACTTTAAAACATGATGCTGATGTTCATGAACACATACGTACCTGTAGTGCACACACTTTACACCTAATATGATGACTGATGGGTGTAAATTTTAGTATTTCTCTATAATAGATTTGTCAGCCTTGTGATGCAGACCCAACCTTCACCCTGAGTCAGCTGAGACTGGAAGGAAAATGTAAAATTAAACACTGTTTGTTCATCGTGTGGGATGATCAGAGGAAGGTTAGACTGAGAAGGGAAAATGAGCCTGAGGTCGAGGCAGCCCGTTGGTAAAGTGGTTAAGGGCACCAACCATGAACCACAACACAACACCTATTCCCTAAGATAAAATCCTTACAGAATAACACATTTCTAGCTGAAAGTTAGTTCAGTTTAAAACATATCAAACCAAAAGAATAAAACTTTTGCAATTAAAAACTTAAAAAAAATATTTAGCTAATCACTTATAAAAACATGGAGGATGTGCCTATGCCGTACGGCTCCGTATGTAGAATAAATGCATTATTTAACATAACTGAGAAGTTAATCGAGTACTGTGTAGTGTACTTATGATCACATACTGGCTTTTAGTTCCTCTAGGATCTCAGTGCCGCTGTCCCATGCCATGACTTTTGCTTTTAGCGAAGTGCTCTCTTCCTGACCTTTCATTTTGTCCAGCAGCTTCGCCAGAGTGTACCCCTTCCTGGGCATCACCACATCCTGCCCTCTCAAACACGAGGTGGGGCAGAGGTCATTCCCACCATCCCCCACATAAAATATCCGCTCATACTCGACACCTCTGTCTGACTGATTTGATAGATGAAGCTCCAGCACTTCTTTTTTGCACAGGTTTACAGGGCATCGAGTGCAGTTATGGGTGTGGTGACAGTGTATTTCCATGTACCCAAGTTCACAGAACTTTGCTGGGTTGGTAAAAACCTGATCGACAGCTCCTTGTACTCCTGCGGCGTGGAGGATCCAGTCAATGAATATAGTGTTCGAGTCAGAGATGACTATACAGTCAATGGTGCTTTTATGCTCTGATATGAATGTCAGTAAATCCATCATTCCTGCAGTGAAAGGGATGGTCTCCATCACACTGCGGACTCTGTCAGGAGTCACTTCCTGGTCTCCTGGATGAACAGATGGGAAAAAGGTTATGACAGGTATATAATTAATGTTATTAGATTGTAATAGGAAACATTTCAGCACAATTTCAGAGTGCTGTTGTTGTTGTTAGTTTTGTCATCTTCTTTGTATTCATTAAGAAAAACTCATTATTTTTGGACTATTTCTGAAAATAACTGTGCTGTTATATACAGTCAGGTGAGAAAATTATTAGACTGTCAAAAGTAATCAAAAACAACAGTTATGCAATCAAATACTAACTCCTGTGTATCCTGTGACTAAAACACACAAAAGAGAAAACATGGAATGTCTACGATATTGGTGTAAGAACTGAAGTCCTGCCCTGAAATTAAACTATTATGAACTATTTTTGTTGTTATCATTATATTTGTCCAAACAACTGTACCTTTAGTTGTACCAGGCATTAAAATGAACAAGAAGTTGAAGAAAACAAGGGTGGTCTAATAATGTTTTACTGTATTGTGATACTCGTATGGTTGGCATTCAGTGTTTCAATTTTCTACACAAATAAATGACACATAAACATCGAAATAGGCTTTTACCTATATATTTCATGACTCTGCCCATAAACTCAGTCCAGTGGCCTTTTCTGTAGGAATTCTTCACAGAATCAGGAAGAGTCTGATTTGGAAGACATCTGCGGGGGAGGGGGAGAGAGATTTGCACTTATTTATATTTATTTGAAGCATTAATAGACTCTTTCCCCCATTTGCATTGTAATAAGTAACTCAAACTTTATGTATATGCAATATATTAAAACACATGATTGGCAAGTACTGCACACATAAAAACTGAGAGATTAACCTTCAAATATATAATCTACTGATCCAAAAATTTTTAATAACTTAATAAGTATAATCCTATTAAAACATTCATTAGCATCAAATATGACTCATTTGGATGTTCAGAGGCTCAGTAGTGAATGTGGAAACACCATTGTCTTCTGCAACACTGATTCACTAAAGAAACTGTAGAGTTTGACAAAAGATACTGGTTGTTGTAAATAATTGTGGTTGTTTGTGTTGTGATTGACCTGTTTGTTTGTTTTTTCTTTCTTTAAATGTACCAGAATACCCAGTTTTGACTGTCTTGTTATGCATGTTTTGCCCCCCATCACTGGTTCTATTTGTTTACCATGTCCAGTGTCAATCTTTGTATCATGAATATATTATGTGAAACTGTAACTGTTATTTCTTCAATGCTGAAAAGCTCTATAAATGTTGAAAAGCTCTAAAGTTTAAAAAAAAAAATGACAGTGGTTGTAGATTTTTAAGTTCAGCTAATGATATATTTTGTTGAAAGAGTCCCTTTTTTGTTTTGATATAATGACCCTTGAATTTATTTTGAGGTCTATATGAACATTATCAAAGACAGTAAATTAAATATAGCAAAAAACAACACTGAAAAATGTAGAATGTAGAGTGTATTACAAAAAAATGATCAATCACTCAGGAAAGGTTAAATGTAGAGAAAAATGCGTTTAGAAATTGCCTAAGTTCTAAGTCTTTGAGGGTTAAATAAAAGTGCATCAAACAAGGTAAAACATTCACTATGTACATGACAAAACCAAAACACTTTAAGGATAGAGCACACATAGGAACAGAAACAAATACGCAAAAAAAAAAAAAAAAAACACAAAACACACCACTGCTCAAAATATGTGTAAACCCACACATATGAAAACATACACACATACACATGGACTTGCTAAAATATATAGATATATGTATTTAATTTGCTAAATCATCCATGTAGACAGTGTTATTTTTATTTTATTTTACCTGATCACCCATGTGTCACTGTTGTCATCCACCACAGTGTGGTCAAAATCAAACACCATCAGAGTCTTCATTCTTTCAATGAAAACGAATAGGAAAATTGTTATAAACACATAAAAACAGAATTACAAAGATTTTAACATGAGACAGGGTTGCAGATGTGCTCCAGGTGACGTAATATTTACGTTTAGTTTCGATTTTTATTTCATGTATAATTAATAACACCTAAGCAACCTCTTCTAGACAATACATTATCACGTAAAATGGCTAATACTACTGTAGAAAAACTCGTATGGATAAATCTGTATTGTATAAATGGACAAATTTATGGTTTATTCATAAAAACAGGTTCATTTCAAGTAGCAGTGTGCTGCTAATGATTAAACCGCAGCTCTGACAGGTGGAAAATAGACAAAAAGACCAAGAAAACAATGACTCATGGGTAAAACTGTACCCTGGATCCACAGTAAAACACGTCTAAAATATAAATGTTAATACTAAACACTGATAAACTGACCTCAGTCCGTGTGACATGTGTCCAGTCCACTGCTTCTTCTTCTTCTTCTTCTTTCCTCATGTTGCGTCTCAACATGTGACTCATTTCCGCCACCTCCTGGTCACCGCGAGAATGTCACTCAATGTTAATCTGCGTTCGTTATAACACTATTTTATAATGGTAATAGTTCATTATATTCGCTACCATTTTTGACCTGTGTACCAATGTAAAAGAGCAGACATATTTCAGAATAGTATAGATTTTAATGCTGCATCTGCATACAGGGCTAGTTTTAATTAATTATAATGCAGCAATTAGGAATTAAAATAGCAAACAGTATAGTATATATAGTAAAAGTAAAAAACTAAAACTAGCCTTACCATTACCACCTGCAGCTTTAAATATGAACTCATTAATACAACAATAAGAGGAGACACAAGATTTCCAAAACAATTTGCAATCACATTTTCTTTCATACAGCTGAATACTCAAATGAAATATTTACTCATGCACTGTTGTTGTAATTCAATTTTTGGGGTGCTTGTGTCTTTTGTGTTACTTTACACTTCAATATCATTATATTTTGGAGCCAAGTGCTCTGCATTTTCCTCTTCCAGCACACATTTACTTAGTCTTTAGTGACGCATTTAGATTTCCTTTATTGCCATTTCATATGAAAATACAGCAAAACTCAAAGCCCAGACTAAAATCAGAACACATCTAATTATAAAAATAAATAAATACATAAATAAAAGCAAGGTAAAATAATAATAATAATGTACGCTACTCACACATATTACTCATTCACACATGCACATCCATGAATACTCATTCACTCACCCAATCATAATCATATTATACATTATTAAATATATTGCAGTTTGTACATATCAACTGATAAACTCTTACTAGGAATTAGAAATTAAACTTGTCAACAGTGTGTGTGGAAATT
The DNA here is from genome assembly GCA_029822895.1 of Maxillicosta whitleyi. Taxonomy (NCBI): domain Eukaryota; kingdom Metazoa; phylum Chordata; class Actinopteri; order Perciformes; family Neosebastidae; genus Maxillicosta; species Maxillicosta whitleyi. The sequence continues at coordinate 16,853,924 of JAPSES010000001.1, forward strand.
AACCTGATATTTGTGATTTTTACAAGTGGGTCACTAAAGATGAAAGACTAGAATTCACAATATTTGGCTCCAAAATGCAGTGGGGTGGAAGGACAAAACACTCAACTACCTCAAAACTTAAGTACAACAGTGTATAGGCAAGTAAGCAAATATTATTAATCAGTAATCAGTTGTATGGGGGCAAAAAAAAAAAAAATAAGTGCAAATTATTTTGGATATCATGTATGTATTGTGTTGGTGAATATTTTGTTGCTACTACCAACACAAAAGCACAAAAATACAGGATTTAGTTTAATGAAAGCTGTGTGTTAAAGGGGGCTTATTACACATGTCTTACCAGCAGGGGGCAGTATCATAAATTTAGACCAAAATAAACAGCGTAGAAGAAGAAGTCAATCCCTTGGTTCAGTTCCTGGTTGCATAAAGTCAACAACCAGCCATATCGCTTTAAACTGCTGATTTTTTTCACCAACTCAGACAGAAACAGGGACTTCAGCCGAAATGTTTAAGGGTCTGGGGACGTGGTTGGGTTTGGAGACCCCGACGTACACAAAGACGTCGGATGAAAAGGAAAATCTGAGTGTGGAGCAGGAAGAAAAGGTGGTAGAAGCACAAAACGAGGTAAACAAACAGCCACCAGCTGATCAGGATCAAGAAGAACTGACAAAAGAGGACAATTCCGAAGAGAGCAAAGGATTGGGTGGTGAGAAATGACTTATTTTAATACGTCTTCGATTATATTCTGAGATAGTTTAGTTGATTTAATGCTAAGCTAGGTTATTGACGTTAGCATCATGTCTTTTCTGTGTCTTGTGTTAGCTTCACCAGCCTATCGTTAGCTTTACTGCTTATGTCAACCCCGAATAAATACATTACTATACATATAACTTGCATCTGTTTCACAATTTGCCATCTATTCATCTGTCTTCTATGAACAAAAACCGTTCTTTATTATTTTTTTGTGCTAAACTCTACCTAGCATCTACTATGTGCTGGTATGATAGTGTCCTTATTATGCTGTTGCTACTAACATCCTCACAGTTTGACAGTTATAAACTATATTATTCTCTCTCATTGCTGCCCAACTGTAGAATACATCTTCAGTTTTGCCACCAGTGCCACTAAGAAGATATCTGAATCAGTGGTTGAAACTGCTCAGACTATCAAGAAGAGTGTAGAGGAAGGGAAAATCGACGGCATCATAGATAAGGTATGGTGTTCTTCTTTTTTGTTGTCGTATTTGGAGAAAGTTCAGGGTTAGCCGATGAGATACTAGAGGTTTGAGATTTATTTCAAGGTCATGCCGTTCCCAGCGAAGGTCTTTATTTGACTTGTCTATGTTTTCTTTTTGTGCAACTCAAGACTTTTCTAGGAGACTTCCAGAAGGAGCAAGAGAAGTTTGTCCAAGAAAAAAAAGCAAAAAGATCAGGTAAACGCAAAACTCTTTAAAGTAATACCTACTGTATGTTATTGCTATTTTAGGGTCTCAATGATGCCTTCCTTTGAGACAAGTATGGTAATCTTACATTCTCAGATGATTTGTACATCTTTATGGGTAGCATCATTTTTATGTATCATGGTATATACATAGGAGAAAAAAATGTAATCAGAAGTCTGTTTGATGATCAAAATGATGGCTAATCAAAGCTTTAATTTGCAGTGATTGCACTGATTTCCAATCTATATAGAAAGTGTCAACACGTCTTTAAGTGTTTCATCTTCAGATGTGGGTGCCTTATTTTGAAAATTCTGAAAAAAAGTAAATGCATCACATTAATCAATTTACATTATAACAAAATAAAACTCAGCAAGGTACACTTCCTTTGATTGCTAACAAGTATGTTTCTGGCTTCAAATGAGCTGTTATATTAAATACTGTCTTATCACAATTCTAAAAGTAAACATTTGTAGTAGCAGCTTTTGTGCCTGTAGAGTTGCTTGTTTGATAATACAGCTGATTTCAGTGTCAGAAAGATGTTTACATATCTAAAAGTGTCACGCTCAAATCTTCAGCTGTAATGACTGAACATGTGCATGCTGTTTGTGTCTAGAAGCAGCAGTACCTCCTTGGGTCGGTTACAATGAGGAAGAGACCATTCAGCAACAAATCCTCGCCCTTTCAGCTGTAAGCGGAGATCATATCTAATGTGTTAAGAGTGTGATTTTGTTGTTGTCTTTTGCCATTGTGACTTTGTGTAACCTGAGACTCTCTATGGTTGTATTTTGTTGATTTTTAGGACAAGAGAAACTTCTTGCGTGACCCTCCTGCTGGTGTTCAGTTCAACTTTGACATGGAGCAGATGTATCCTCTTGCTGCAGTAATGCTGGAAGAAGACCAGCTCCTCAACCGCATGCGCTTCGACCTCGTCCCCAAACAGTTAGTTGTGTTGTGTGTGTGTGTGTGTGTGTGTGTGTGTGAGATTCTATTTCTGTATGTATTTATAGTCTGTAAAATACTTAGTAGTGAATTGTGGAGGTAGACATTTATGTATTTATTATATTTTTGGGTGGATGAGTTATCAAATCTGTATGCCATAGTGGTCATACATTTATTATACTCTCTCCTAACACTATAAAATTATGAAACAAGGAAGCATTAGTATCAGTGTTCTGATGTTCAGTCACTGCTGTGATTTAGATTTTTTTTCTTTCTTATTTTAGTTGCTACATCTCAGCCTTTGTCTATAGATAAGGCACTAGACTTCACATTTACCAGCATTTTACAACAGTTTTACATGATGAGCTACTAAATTAAGCTGTTTTGAAAGCCTCTTTATTTGACCTACTTTCTCATAACAAGATGGATGTCATTGAACAGGAAAAGATAAATGTTAAATGTACCACTGTATTTACATATCATCAGATTGAAGCAATCATGATCTTAAATCAATAGTAGATAAATAAACTGTCATATCAAATAATTTAATCTTTTTTTTTTTTTTTTCTAGTGTCATGTATAAGTTACAATTATAATTGATTGTGTTCTGGCTACATTTTAAACTAATTAAAAAATACTCTTTCTTTACTAAAACTATACACCTTATATGATGTAGATGGAGAAACACATTCACAAATAATAATTAATGAATATATTAAGAAGCAAACTGGTTTCATTTTGAATGTATGGTAAACATCAATCAATTTGGGGGGGATTTATGCATTTTTCACGAGTTTTTTCTAATACTAAAACATTGTTTAATCAATTATTTTTAATGTATTGCTTAGCCCTAATGTCAAATCAGCATCCAAGCATCATCATATCATAGAATCAGGAGAGACTGCATCATCCAAGTAATAATACATTTCTGTATAAAGGACTATTTTGTTGCAGATGGAGAAGATTGAGGTTGACTCTTAGTTAAAGTGGGTTTCTCTGACAGCTATAAGTTGTATAGCTGTACAAATGTAATAAATGTGCCAATGCATGTTTTTTTTTGTTGTTATTGTTGTGTAACATCTTTCAGTATTGACAGATTCATTACAGCCATAGACAGACTTTAAGAAGTGTTTTTACTCGTGTATTCAGACGCCTTTTACAATACACCCTCCTGTCAAACTCTTCTGACAGTGTGAAGGAGGAGGTCTTCTGGAGGAATTATTTCTACCGTGTGTCTCTGGTTAAGCAGTCGGCTCAACTCACAGCGCTGGCAGCCCAACAGCAGCAGCAGGACGGCGAGGACCGGGGGGCCAGTGTGTCACCTGATGACATCGTCTTAACAGGTCACTTTCACATGTGCTTTTACCATTCAGTCTGTTTTGTTTTTGTTTTTTTCAAATGAGTTTTTATTTCTGTTTGCTACAATTTACTCCTGTTTTGTTATAATATTAGCTCATCAGTCATCTGTAAACCGCTATAAACTGCACTAAGTCATATAAAAGTCCACTCATGTATAATATTTTAGATAATAACAGGTCAGTATCTCTCTTATGTCTGTCCATTACTTATGAAGCTGCAGCGACTGATTACTGAAGCTTAGCACAAGGATAGCAAACAAGGAAGTAATGGAAAAGGAATAAAGTCCACCCATAATATCCAACATTATGGGTGCTAATTTTATGCTTTATGACTCCAGCTGCATGTCTTTTTTTTAAGTAACTCCTCTTGGATTTCTGCTTCGTTTTATGTGCTATAAAAGCAGCCTTCAAAGGACTACAGACTACTTCAAATCACAGAGCGACATGTGGCATATTTCCTCTGCAGATAACTAACAGTGCTTAATTCTGTCTTTGTAGATACTGTCAGACCAAAAACTCCACCTGTTTCCATCAGCGACATAAAGAAGGTAGGAATGCACAAAAATATATATAGTATTTATTTTATTTTATTTTTTTGGATTGGACAAATTAAGTCATGTTGCTTTTCATTCCTCCTTCCCAACCACCTCAGGAAGAGGAAGAGGAGATATCGACAAGTCCAGGAGTGTCCGAGTTTGTGAGTGATGCTTTTGACTCCACAGCCATCAACCAGGAGGACCTGAGGAAAGAGATGGAACAGCTTGTGCTGGATAAGAAGGACAGCACCCCCTCCCCAGATGGTCAGCTTTGTCTTGCTGTTATCAGACATTTACACTCACAGTCATTAAAATTTCTGAGGTACAGAATTTGGTGTATACAGGTAAATAGGGAGGATGGGGTGATACAATCTGGTTTGTTTGGTCATTTTGTGTGTGACTGTTTGAGAAATTGGCATTTTCCCTATTGGTTACACTTCATTGCACATCTTCTGGAGAAGTGGATACAACACATTTTAATGTTATTTCTATACAAAAATCTGCAAATGAAAATTACACGCTACTAGTTTTTGAATATTTATTTATCCTCTCACAGGTACATTTTGGGAACTGAATTAATTATATAAGGCAGAGTGTTTCACAAATATGACCGCTGTTGTAAAATCCCTTGCAATTTGTATGCATTTAAATGGGCAATGGGTGTGTGTGTGTGTGTGTGTGTGTATTTTTTTTGTTTGTTTTTTTGTTTTTTGCATTGACCTGAGGTCATCATTAGGTATATCTTGGGAGGAAATGTGTCTAAATTTCTCCTGTATTATTGGGCCTAAAAAGCTGGTAAAGTGCCAGATACCAAAAATAAACCCAGTTTCATAGAAGTACCCATATAGGTTCTTAAAAGATGATAAAATGTTAAAATGCCACGTCTGTCATGTGAAGAACATCTGAGGGCTTTGGTGATGGTGCAGGCCAGTTTGACCTACAGTGAGCAGGCAATGTGTATAATAGGCTGGACACAACCCATGGTCCAAAATCAGGTGGAACATTACAACAGCATGGGCACTGCTGATGACACACCATACATACAGACTACAGCAGGTTTTGTCTGGTTACCCGGATGGTCGGGAACGTGTGTGGCATCAATGTGGCAAACGTTATGAGGAGTGCTGTATTCATGAGCAGAGTCATCATCCCAGAGTCAGTGCAATGGCGTGCGCAGGAATTTCCTGTCACCAAAGAACTCTTTTAGTTGTTGTGGACGGCAAAATAACTGCTTGTCGGTATATCAACCAGATCCGGCAGCCACACGTTATGCTATTATTACAGCGGAACCAAGATCTAGTGGTATACCAGCCAGATGATATTATTGTTTCAACTTTTTATAGATGTTTTGTCATCAGTGTAATAGTCTGTTATGTCAAACTTCAATTTTAGATGACAATAAAAAAGATTCCACTTGTTGCCTCAGAGTATTTAATGACTGTCAGTGTAGTTAGATTTACGATTAAACAACTAGAATTATCTGTAGGCCTGATTCCTTTCATAAAAATGCACAATAAGGAACTGTGTAACTGTTGGTGCTTCCTGTCCTCTCCAGACGAGTCAGCTGATTGGGAGAAGGAGCTGCAGCAGGAGCTTCAGGAGTACGAGGTGGTGACAGAGTCGGACAACAAAGACGACCAGTGGGATCAAGAGATCGAGAAGATGCTTCAGGCTGACGACAGCTAGACGACTGCTCCACGTCTGTCTGCGGCAAACTCGGTGATCGTCCCACAGTGAATTAATGAGTGAAAGAATTGTGAAGAGTGATGCACAAAGGGATTATTTTGTACATCCTCTGCCTGCTCCACCTGCCAGCCCAGTGTCATTACTGTCTGTCCTGTACACGATGAAGGTGTAGGTAAGATAATAGCGAAGGTGGAGAAGTGGTTCTGTTCAGGGGTGTAAATGAAGTGCTAATTCACTGATCCTTCCAAAATAAGTTTCATCCACCCTACCACCTTATTATAGTGTATCTCTGCGTGATGGTAGGGGGATCCACCAGGTGGTGCTTCAGTACAAGGTCTGCAAAGTTTACAGCTGGCTTTGGTTAAAAATCTCAAATCTGTATTCACTTCTTTCTCTTTCCCAAGCTGCTTTCTGGTGAACTGTACAGTAAAGTCTTAGTATATAGGTATAGTACAGTAGAGTAAAATGTAAAATTACTTTTATGTAAATAAAGAGGACTCTAACGCTATCTTTTACTATAAGTTGCATTTACATGTCATCATATTTGCTCTTCAGCATTTTGTATCTCATTTTAACATACTCTGTGCACCACTGTGTTCCTTTCTTTCTCTGCAACAGAAATACTGTAGATTTTCTGTTTTATCTGCTGACCTTTAATAAATATTTATATTACAATGTGCCGTGTGTGTTATCTTGGAACTGGATGCAGAGAAAAAAAAATTAAATGAGAATGTTTTCAAAGATATTGCGTAAATACAGTAACGGTTGTGATGAATGAAGCCGCAATGCATTGTACATATGATGGTGATGTGGGTAATTGTAATAGAACTGAATTAGAGCAAGAGACAAGTTTATCAGGCAGGAAAACAGTGAACTCACTCAAAACACATCGTAGCTTATCTAGACATTGTCAGAATAAAGGGCAAAAGATAAAAGTGAAAAATGAGGCAAGGCACAAGTCATTCATACCAACAAGATTGAACGTAGATAAAATAATACAACGTAAAAAAAAAAATGTCAGAAAACAATTCAAGACCGTTTGCTACAGTGTAAAAAGATTTGAGTAAGAATTTTGTGCTACATCATATATGTTTTCACAGGCGTGTTTGTCTTGCGATAACCTTAATAAACATCAGAAAATGACAAATGTGACATTGATGTATGACGTATGAAGTGACAAACACAACTGGAACATTACTTTGCTATGCATCGATAATATATATATTACCCATCAAACACATGTATTCTGTATATTCTGTATTATGATCAAATTGATGTATTTAGTTTTTGGTGTTCATTTTAACATGTCATTGCCTACTTTGTTTTTTAGCATTCCCCCAGAGGAATTATGCAAAAGTGACATATATCTGTTTGGAATACTGCTTGCTACAGGGGGGGGGGGGGAAAAGCCATCACCAAACATTGGCTAAAAAAAAAAACGATCCTCCCTCAGTCTCCTTGGTGATAAAAATAGTCAATCAAATCCATTTAAAGACAATAATTACCTTCAATCTCATCCTACAACAACACAAAGATGTAAAGTGTTGGAAAAAATGGGAGGTCTTCATTCAATTTGTGGACAGTAAACAGTTTGTAAACATCTGAATGTACCCGTAACCTTTTATTTGTTTATTTTGTTTGTCTTATACTAAAACAATACAAAAATACAGTACCAAAAATAATGTGTGTATTACCCAAAATTTGTAAAGATTTGTAAATGCACTTAATATCACAGCTGCGCATGTAATTCTGAAGAGAATATTTGTCCTTTTTCCTCTTTTATTTCTTGTATTTTTCACTTCAACTGAACTAAATTCAAATTAAATCAAGCTCCAATCAATATATTGAACCAAGGGTGCAGAATGTTATCAGTTTTCTGAAAAAAAAAAAAAAGTAGTTAGTGTTCAATGAATGTTACAGGGAAATGTATATTTAAGGGAGTCTTTTTGTGTTTGTGGGTGTTTTCTGTACATATAGTTGTGACACAATGAAATTCTCACCAACTGCAGCTGTGTTTTAGACAAAAAAAAAGGAACAAAATGTGTTGATGAGTGATAAGAAGTAGATCTTATCAGCGTCTCTGTAACATTATACGACACCAAGTGGATGCTCCTTCTGTGTTTCTAGTTCAGAGCCCCTGTAATATAGAGTATAGACAGACTAAATTTCAACGTCTGACCTGACAACAGAAAGCAGAGGCAAGTGAGACGAAAGTCAACCGAGTGAGTGAGTAAGTAAGTTTGGAATGATGGAAAGCGAGGCCCGCATGTTTTGCTGGTAGAAAGTCTGTAATCATGTTAAATGAGACAAACACATAGCTGTGCTTGTGCCAACCAGACAGCCAGGCTTGTCTCTGCATGCTCTTTATGTTTCTGTATGTGAACGGTGCAAACAGATGGTACACTGTCTGGCTTGTCAACACCTTCCGCAATAAAGAAACATGAAGAAAAATGAATTGGAGAATAAACACTCATTTGCAACTGGTGATCAATACGCTGATCAATATACTAATGCCTCTTTGTGAGTCTCAGGTGTGTCTGTGCATATAATGTGGAAAACAGCAGTTTGTGTGCGCAGCCTTTTGTTTCTGTCTCCAAAGCGCACACACACACACACACACACACACATCCATGCAAACACACATCACTCTGATCAAAGCATCACAGCCAGAGTCCACCAGCTGGTCTCCAATAGGATACACAGCCGTCACCATGGCGACAAAGCCCGGCAGATGAGGACCCATGTGTGAGGTTTTTGCTTGTGTGAATGTATGTACGTACTGATGGTTTAACAGTCTTTTAATAATTCATATAGGCGGGTCTCTGGACAATTCTGTGTCTGTGTATTTGTGTGTCTACCCCACGTAGCCCGCAGAGTTCTTTGTCTGTGGATTCCAGACAAAAAAAAAAATACATAAACAGAGGTGAGAGATAATTACTGTTCAATGAAAGGTTGTCAAAACAAACTCAGACAGTGTGTATTAAATATCTGACACATAAAGTCTCCTATATCACACCGGCTTGTTATGTCTTAAATAGTTCACACCAACATTCAATTAGAAACACTATGAAGCCCACCAGGATGCAATAGAGGAGATATGTTTGTAATACAGGGCAGAGAAGGGGGGCAGGGTGGATAATGAACCATAAGATGAGAGGGAGGGATCGTTCTGACGGATACAAGAAAGAAGGAGTGAATAGAAATTAGGTGCAGTGTGGTGACTCAGACCACTTTTTGGTTACTACCATTACAGGCAGCATGCCAGCCATTCTGCTGTTGCATAACAACCATATGTAAAACCGATCGTCAAGGGTGGCCTGAGGAACTGGGCAGAGAAAAGTTTGTTGAGATAACAGAGACTGTAATGTGAGATTGTGAAAACAGGAACCCTTTCTCGATTATTTCCTCTACAACAGGAAGTAAGCTGGAGTGATTATTCACCTCAGTAAAATTCAATGACAAAGACATGGCTGAATATACTCTGTTCTGCTGCTTTTTTTTATTTTTATAAATATAGGCAGAAATGAAAGACCTGAACCAACCACTGTGAAGAATAATAACCGTGGAAGTAACAAAAGTTATATCGCTTATCAATTTGAATAATTTTATCCATAATTAAGTTAACTTTTGATTGATTCCTGTTTGTTTTACACATTTTTTATTTCTACCTTTTTTAGATTTAGGTGCATATCTGTCTGTCAGTTAATTGGTCTTCATTATATTAAAATACAAAATCTCAAACAGCCCATGTATTTGGTACAAACATTTACTGGGATTCAAGAATGTATTGGTTAGATTTTTCTAGCCAGGGGTCAAAGGTCAAGGCCACTGTGACCTCACAAAACAGATTGTTAGCCATAACTGTTGGTAACTGAGGAAACTGCATGAACAGATTGTAATGTAAGGATAGGTGAAAAATCTGATGAACTTGTTGTTTTTACATGAAGAGTCCATCTATAAACCATGTTGATCTGACGAATTAAACGCTTGATATAACAATGTCATAGTAAACAAGCTGCTGAGAATGTAATCATATACTCACAGTACAAATTACATTTAGACTGATGTGCATGTGAGCCCCAGAAAGTGATTGAATTGGTCTCAAACACAAAAGCCTATGGTTGACTGTGTGAACATCTCTAACAGGTGCACAGCTGATTTAAACCCCTGTAAAACTGTTGTTTCCATTGGAAAAGCTGTCTTTGACTTTTATGACTGAGCTGTAAAGTCATTTTAACCATAGAGTAAGCCCCGGGACCCCAAAAGGCTTATTGAACAACAGCCCCTGTGAGTGTCTTTTACCACAAAAACATGTGTATGTTGGTGACAGTTATGAGGAACACAAAAAGGGAGTCTGAAGGTTTGAGAAAAACAATAATTTAATTTAAGACAGTGCCTGTCAAAAGTTTGGTACTACTTAGTTTTTACTGTTTAGGAGAGACAGTGACATGTTCTTAAGAGTACGAACCCACATGCAGAAACAGAAAGAACCAGAAATGTTCAATTAAACACAGTTTATTATAAAACTGGGTCCCAGGATCAGAATGATTCAAAGTCTCTACAGCAGCGTCTGCAGACTGACTGCTGGGGAATCCAGAACGGTCCGTGGTCGATGCAGGGGGGGCAGGAGACGAGGACGTGGTCGGGGACTGGCGAGGGTCGGTAGGAGGAGGCAGACGGGAGGGCGAGAAGACGGTCCAAAGTCGAAGCCAAG
>JAPSES010000001.1:16870991-16881357 GCA_029822895.1 Maxillicosta whitleyi
TATCACAAAACATAGTGATTACTCTACTTACTAATTCAATCACTATTAGGTTATTCAACTGTGTTTTGACAGCAAGCCAACTTTTAATATTTTTGCATTTTTTTTTTTTTTCACTGATCAGATGTAGCTGTTTTGTGGTTATTCTGTTCTCTTCTATTCTATTCCTACTTTATTCTATTGCTCAACAAGTCTAAGAATTTGATATTTTAAAATAAAATTCCTAAAGGATATTTTGTGTGCAGTAGGAATACGTCTTTGGAAACAGTAAAATTTGAGCCCAATTTAATTTAATTTAATTTAATTTAATTTAATTTAATTTAATGTAATTTAATTTAATTTAATTTAATTTAATTTAATTTAATTTAATTTAATTTAAGTTAAGTTAAGTTAATTTAAGCTAATTAGGGTTAGGGTTTTATTTTATTTTAGTGACGTGACGGACGTAACCGGAAGTCGCGTTGCCTTCAGTGTGCATAGTTAACATCAGTTGTACGTCTTACACCTCACTGTTGTTGACAGGCTCTCCGCGACTGAAGGCTTCAGTTGACGGCGAAATTCACCGCCTCGACTCGTCGATTAGTCTCTCGCACGTTTCATTTTGGAAATACATTAAAAGGTTTTCAGAGCAGTGAAGGACGTCAGAAATTGTCTGAAAAACCAGGCACCTCAACTCTTGTCAACCTGAGCCGGTTCATGTGTGACTTCACCGTCCATCCATCCAGGTTGTCAGCACTGATCCTGGGACAGTTTTTTTCCCCTTCTACTGGATTCCAGTTAATGTGGAGAGAAATATTTAATTTAAGTCTTTTGAGTTTAAGAAAAAGAACTGAAAACTCGACTGTAAACAGGAAAACTTCTAAAAGTAAGTCTTTACACTTATAACGAGATATATTTGCTACAGTTATTGTTAAAACCAGTTTCGTACTCGCCACGTGAGTCGAATGAATTATGGATAAATAATTGGAAAATGATGCAGAACTGTGGGAAAGAAAATACAGATAGTTTTTATACATACAACAGTGGAACAATAAAGTTGCAAGAGTCTACTTTACTACCCTACTTATCAACCATTTTATTATTATTATTATTATTATTATTATTATTATTATCATCCATTCCTACCGTAAAATGATTGAAGGCTGTATTGTGTACGGTGTAAAGAATGTACCAGCTATTGCAGTCTGTGGTTTCCTGCCTAGGTGCAAAATCAAAAGAGCTCACTCTGTGAAAAAAAAAAAAAAAATACAAATAATACAATAATACAAAGAAGAAAAGAAAAGAATGCAGTGAAATGTCCTACAAAGGCTACATGTTTTCATTTGCATACCTGACTGAAACAGCAATTACTCTAATGACAAATGAGAAGACATTTTTGAAGGCATTTACCCTTGAAATTCAAATACTTTGTGGGATGTGTGAGTCATTGCAAACATTCTTTCTCTTTTAACATGGGGGCATTTTTAATAATGAGGAAAAGAAAGCCCCTGATGGCAAAGTAAACCTCGTGACCTGTACCTAAGGCCACAGTGGAGTGATAAAGTCTTAATAATATGCTGCTCTTTGTCTGTGCGTGAGCGTGTGTATGTGTTGTTTTATTGATTGAATCATAGCCCCAAAGGAAATATCTGCAGCATTCCACCTGCTCCTCCAATTTCCTTACAGAGAACGACAAGATAGAGATAGATAAAAAAAAAAAAAGCACATAAACACTCCCATAGACATACACGCTCCATCACTACGGTGCTATTGCAAAGAATGCAAGGTTCTAAAACAAATGTAGCCTAGGGAACATTCCATCTGAGCTGTTTGGGCTTCAGCTTACACTTGAAACATTTCTGTGCAGATGTTCATTTCTGCTTTGACATGTCTGTGGGTTTATTTCAGTGCCACTGTGTGTATTTGTGAAGTCCTCCAATTAGGTGTAATGAGTCACACTTTCAGAAGCGTTTTCACTAACGCTTCAGTAAATTGCCATTTTCACACACGATTCCTGCCATGGTCTGTAAATCATCCTGCAGAACAGGAGCCATAGCACGCCTGTTTGTTCTCGTAAGGAAAACAAACTCAAATCTTATCTTGTAACCAAGTTGGCACTAGCGCAGAACATTAAAATGTGGTGCAACTTTCTCACTGTAGCACCTTTTTGCAAGAGGACAGATTAGTGCATTTCACTAGAACCCTGAAACCTGAAGATGACGCTTCCTCTGCAACACTGAATACCTGGCAGCAGTATTTAGATTTCTTCTTCTGTCAACTGTCATTTGGTCAAATTGTTGTCACCGAGTGCAAGTTGTTGGTCTATTTGTGTGTCTATTTGTGTGTCTTTTTAACCGCTGGCTTAAAGAGCCTCCGAACCAGCCCGGTGATCTTTGACCCCTATTCACGCCTGCTGTCACTTCAGCTCTAAGCTTGACAACAAAGAGCAGCTTTTGTTCCCTGAATTACTCTTCCATGCACATTCTTTGCTCCCTCACTCTGCTGCTTCTAGGGGAGTGAAGTAGGCAGAGGAACAGGACAGGGCAGTTACAGGTTTAATCAAAATGTGTGTCAGATAGGGGTGTAACTGTACAGAAAAATTTACGTTTGGTACGTTTTCAATACAGGGGTTTTCAATATATGTTCGATATCTTTTCAGTACAGTGAAGGAGACCAGTTTCATTAGATAAAAATGTAACCCGTGACGAATCTTCACCAAACAATGCTGGCACACTGCTCTTATTTTGTCGAATTGTCTCTCTCCGTTGATATAACTGACTGGGAATCTGAACTGATCCTCCTCTTCCAACTCTGGCTTTGTACCTGTGACGCTGCTCTGAGCTGCCATACTGCTTCACCTTCAGCATGTACATGGCACATGGACCATTTACATGTCCATTTAGGATATCAAATATTGCTCATGGGTTCCACTTGCGGCCACTCTACTCATACTGTGTGTGTGTTCCGCTTCAAGGTACATGTGGAAACTTGAGGCGAGTGTTTGCGTTCTTCACATAGACTTCATGTATTCATCTGGTACACCTCTGTATTGTATTGAAGGCCCTGAACTGAAACACTTTGGTACAAATGAGTGCTTTGTTAGACGATGATGCAAACTTATCTAGAAAAAGCATGAGTATGGGACAAGAATGAGAGAGGAAACGTGCAAATAAAACTGAGAGGAAAGGATGATATATTCAAGTAAGCAGACATGCAAACATCATAGAAAATGGGACAGGAAGTGTTTATTGGAAGGTGCTTGAAACTTGCTACATATTACAGGTTTTGCACCATTTTGCGACTCTTTAAATGGGTCACATTTTTTCCTTTGTCTCGTCTACTGTCTCTCGCTCTTCTGTCACCCACATCTCCAGTCTGTGTCACTTATTGTTTTGACTGCCATGCCACTGCGCATGAAGTCAGACGAGACTTGTGATGATGAATAATGTACATGAAGTGAAGCGAATGCGTGAGTCATAGCTGTACATGATGCAGAGATGCAAAATTTTACTGGAAAACACCAAGCGAGTGGGAGATTGGGGGGCTGCCTGACACACACACACACACACACACACACACACACACACACACACACAGAAGGTGTCATCGTATCTGGGTTTTGTATCATATCTGTGTGGGTGGGAAATGCAGTGAAGCAGCAAGTTTCAGCAGGAGTGTAGGAGAAAATGAAAGTCTCCAGTACATGAGCCGGGTTCTGGTCTGCAGTTCACTTCCCTCATATATTTATGCCAGGGTTTGGTCAGTGCCTTTCTCTTTCTCTCTCTCACACACCAATGAGAGCTGGGAAGTGAAAGAAAAGGGGAAATTCTTGAGCTCAATTGATGCCTGGGCGCCGTGCAGGGACAATAGAGAGGGTGTGGGTGTAGGAGGAGCATTAGTTTACATTTCATGCCAATTCACTGAACTGAAATCTAATGTAAGAGAGCAAACATGGTGTTGTAAAGAGGCAAAAATGTCTCTGATATAAAGTGACACTCAGAATAAGTGAGGTGTAACTGATTGGGGTTGCACAACAAGTATTGCCATTGTGATGTGTGTATGTGCAATAGTCACACTGACTGACTGAAAAAATGATGACAAATGATGTGTAATGCAAGTAAGACACACCACTCAACAGACTGCCAAAGACAAGTAAAGATTTAAGTGGTCTAAAAGCAAAGTTATTTATTTATTTATAGTATCTTCATGGTGAATCCGTACTGGTCAAACACCAACTCTTCATCCAAACTCTCTTTAGAAAATTAGGCTACTTCTCACCCTTGAAACAAATAATGTCAAATGTTCAAGAAAGCACCAAAAATGTCTTGAGTGAAATTAGATTTTTCTTACTATTTTAATTTAATTTACATTATTTTGTTTTATTTAATTTTCTTTGTTGATTCATTTACCTTGGAAATCACCCCAGTAATGCTTTCTAAACTTACTAACTAGAACTAATGAAGTTATCCACTGCAAATCTCATATGTTATATATCATGCAGCCCCACATCTGATTCTTGATAAGTCCATCACTGTGTTGCAGCCAGTGCAGAATATTTAACATTTGCACACGCACACAGAGGAGGTTTGTGTTGAGGAGGACGATGGGGGACGTTTTCGAGAACTGAGCCTTTCCTGTGTGCACTTGTCTAAGGCTGGGTCTGTGGGTGTGGTGACACTGGTTTACTGTTTCCTCTGGTCTGAGTAGATATCCTCTTTATCAATATATCGTCTGTAGTCTGAGCAGTAATGGACAGGATCTGGTTGAGGCCGAGTCACACTTGAAAGAATTAGGTGAGAGAGAGAGAGGGAGTACAGCTTGAGGTAAATGATTTCTCCACCAAAGAGAGAGGCGGTTTGTGTAAGCATCATCACATGCACATGATTGAGGTCCGTTTACTGTTCTCTTTATTTTTAATTATTGTTCACACAATGACTCCTCCTGGGTCCACACTTAAAAATGAGAAAAAGAGTAACAAGTAGTTCTTAGTATTACATTAATTATACAAGATTAGTGACGGGTATCTGCTGAGTGTCAAAAAGAACACATCTAATGTGAAATGATTCCCTCACAAATGTATCTTAGGTTATGTTCAGACAACAGGTCTTCATGCACAATTTGGATTTTTTTGGTGAAATCCGATTTTTTTTGTGTGTGTGTGCTCGGTTCATATTACACATTACACAGTGCAACTTTGTCAGTTTTGAGTATGAACTGAATGCGACCCTGAAATGACTCGCATGTACAAAAGAGGTCCCGACATGATACGTGACCACACAAGCACGCACTCTTTGAGGAAGTACTGCATGTATGTTTTCCCCGCCGCTTCTCCTCCTGGGATGCAGAATTGTGACGTTTGTTTCATCAGATAAATGTGACCTGAAGTCGCATTGTAAAATATCAGATTGTGTATCAGATGTAGGAGCAATTTCAAGTGATTTGAAATGATATGAAATCTGATTTGTGCTGTTGAAATCTTTTTTAACAGATGGGCAAAAAAAATCTCATTTGGGCCACATTTTTCCTGCAGTCTGAACATAGATTTATACTCTCAACACCAACGAAAATGGCTCAAAGAAATGTTTTGTAACTGATGCAATTAAGGTTATATAATATATAATAGTTGAAAATAGAATAGAGTCTTTATTTTGTCAGTAGTAGTTTGTTATGCACATAAACATGCACCACACACCGAAGTTTGTCTTCTGCCTTTAACTCATCACTAGATCACCACTAGGCGCCCGGGAGCAAATTGGGGAGGGGGGGGGGTAAATGCCTTGCTCAACGGCACATCAGCCAGCAACTTTCCACCAGTCCAGGGAATCTAACCCACGACCTTTCAGTCACAAGCTGACTCTCCAGCTAACTCTTCAGCCATCTGCCTGCAACTGAACTGTCTTTTTTTTTAATTATTATTATTTAAACCATTGATTAAAATAATGTAATTTCTGTCTCTTGAGTAACCAAAGCCAATTTTACACTTTATGGATAACAAAGTTCAACTTACTTAACCATACAACTCAATAACTCAGTAGTGGTGACACAATGGTGCAGTGTTTTTCACTGTCATCTTACCACACCAAAGTCCTGGGTTCTCCCTGTTTCTGTGTGGGTTCTCTGCAGGTCCAGAGACATGCACCATAATAGGTTAACTGGTCTGTCCAAACGGCCCATAGGTGTGACTGGTTGTCCGTCTGTCAGCCCTGTGATGAACTAGCGACACATCCATGGGTCAAGTAGCTTCAGTTCAGGGGTTAAATAAGAAAACCCATATAAAACTGACAACATTAGAAAAGGGTCTGTTAGAGGTGTAATATGTTGCCTGTGCTGAGATAATCAACTCTTTCATCACTATTGTACTGACTTCTCCTCAACGTTCAGTATAAAAGCCAAAAGTAGAACTTAATACTGGTGTTTAAACTAGGCCTAAGATCAACCACAGCTAGTTACTGCATGTTCTAGTATGGTCGACCACCACCGCCACCACATTACGTCTACTGCTGCCACACGCCTGCATGTTTGTGTCCTCCACTGGGTCCTCCTGACACGCTTCTATGGTAGCTTCAACAGAAAAATCTAAACAATGAAACCGTAAACTACTGAAATTCTGCTACTATGATATCTGCAGCTGTGGTGTGATACTGCTCTGTTGTTATCCAAACCCAGCACAGGTTTTCCCAGGCCACTTCAGGAAGGTCACAGGGGTTTTTTCCAGTAAATATATTATGGATTTGCGTAGTTTGTTAATATTTCTATCAAAAATGTAGTTCTTTGGCCTTTTTTTTTTTTTTTTTTAGTTTAAGTTTTTGATTGTTGTTAGTGGGCATGGTTATTCCTGCAGAGGATATGTATTCATGCAGTTGTTATTTTAATTTGACAATACATATTTAATATTAATTTATTTATTTATGGTGAGGTTCTCAATAAGCCCTCCCAGGGTTTCTAACCTCTCCAGCACTGTTTCATTGTGACTTTGAGTATTGTATTTCCTTTTCTTTCTAATTTATATGATGTACTCCTTGTTTATGATATTCTATTAAGTGCAAACAATAAACAAACAATACTGAAAATGTGCTCTAATAAAAAAAAAGATTAGAAAAAAAATACAGTTCTTTGGAAAATTTCTTACACAACAAAAAATCCAAGTGTCATCCTGTGCCGCCCTGTGGTGTGTCAGGTTTCAGAGACATACATGGGTTTAGAACCGACTGCACAAATTATTACCATATTCTGCAAAACAGCGCATGTTTCGATGTCTATATACAGCACATTAGTTCCTTATGATAAACCGCTGAGAAGTCACACCTTCACAACTTTGCTACTCAAACTTTTAATGTTGCCACTGAATAATTTTTAAAGGGAAGTGTCAAAACCACAAAGAAACTCATGTCATGAGAATACAGAAACACAGAAGTTGCATTTTCACTTCATTCTTGTTGGCCTTAACAGAAGTAAATTCAGGGTGTATAAATAGTAGTTTTACAACATTTTACTATTAAAATATACACTTAGCAGCATAAATTAAATGTTTTAGATGTCAATAGGAATAATAAGTGATACATCTCTACTATGGATGTACTGGTCCGACTTTTTCACATCTGATACAGATACGGATCCTCAGACATTGTGTAACTGGTACTGAGGACTGATTCAATACCAGAAATTTATAAATAAGCTTTATGGCTCACCATGTGACTGAGGTTATTATTTTATATGTAAAGCAATCTCAAAGTACATATATTTAAGTTCACATAATCAAAGCTGTGATGCTTCATAGTGTCATGAGGCAAAACTTTCATAATTCCCTTTTAGCGTATTGTAATTCAACTGTTGTAAGAGGACAGCAGATGCATCTTTTCACTGTCACTTCAGTACTTTAATGGGTTACATGCTTCATTATTATTATTATTATTTATTAGACAGTATCGGTTTTCTTTAGTTAGGTTAGTGTGTTCTGTTTGTAGAATATTTTCTGATCATTTTCACTGTCAAAGTGATAGTCTACACATATTTAGCAAAATAAGTGTACTTGTTGTTTATTGTATTTTGTCCTATATTCACTTGGTGAAATCCTTATTACAATAATTTCCAGTAGCCTGATGCATTTGGACAGATAACCCATCCAGATGTTTTGGTCACAATCAAATATCAGTACATGATCAGTGCAACCTTTTGTGACATATTTGCCATTATTGATCATACTCATCAGTCCAGTTCTTTATTAATTTGTCACCTTACTGAATTTTGATCAAGTTTCTTTGTTTGGGACAAAGAAAGACCTGCATAGCTTTTCAGCATCAATGGAAATCTTCTGTTATCTGGAAGTCCAAATACAGTGTAGAAATACAGTAGAAAATGCATGCATATGCTATTTGTTCTTGGTCCGACAGACATCGGATACTTGCCATTCCTGGAATTTCAACCCACAGTGCTTGGAGCATAATGTTGTTGTTTGTACCTTAACTCAGACTCATCATTTTACACACAGTAGTTTGTATTAGTGTTTTTGATTGCAAAATGCTCTCTCTCCACTGTGAGTCCTACATGTTTCTGCAAGTTTCAAGAGATAAAATCTGAAAGTTTGACGTCAGTATTTAGCAATGTGAAACTTTGAGTCAAACATGTCACCGCCGATGAAAGGAATAAGCTCGCAGACGTACACTTCAAGTGGATTAGACAAGTGGATTTAACCGGAAGCTGTTGTTGATACATCCTTAGAATAGTGCAACAGGAGTTAATTTAAAGGAAACATTAAACATGACATGTGTAGCCCATCTTTGCAACTTGTTTAGTGTTGATGATGCTCTTTAGAACTAAAAAAAAAAGAATAAATAACACGGTTAAATTGCGGGGTCTTAAAAAGTCTTAAAAGTCTTGAATTTCCAAATCTGCATTTGATACCATAAAAAAAGTATATAAAAGTTATTAACTTAGTTATGTAGCAATAAATGTGTTTGCTGTATTGTCTTTAAATGTCCAAGCTGCAAAGAAAGTAATGTTAACGTCTACTTACAGTAATTCCACCTATTCCAAACTGCCAATTTAGACTGAAATTAGGAACCAATTAGCGTTAGATTTGCAGCCCCTGGTGAGAAATGACTTGGAACAGTGGGAATAAATAAATAAATTTTTTCATTGTAGGCGTCACTCATTTTTGCCAGTATGGATTTGATATGGGCATTAAATTTTCCTCCAAGTAGTCTTTAAAAGGTCTTAAAAATTTGTTGAAACCTGTAGGAATGCTGAAATAAGTGCAAAGATGATGACACTTGCTGGTGGCTCCTCACTTGTTAAACATCCCTCCCTCTCCCACTGTTTGTGTCAGAGTGCCAGTATGTGGCCGTCCAAGGCTTAGGTCCTTCTCGAGTGTCAGGTGCATGTTCCAGGGCATGGCGTTTATAAATAGGTGACTGACCCTCAGGCCGTACACTTAGTTTTCTGTCTGTCTGTTTTTCTAGTGCTGCCCTCTGCATTGTTTATAGTTCAGCCAGTTCCTGTGCTGTTTGATGATGGGGAAAGCCATGATTGTTTGCCTTGCAGTCTGAGTTTCTCCGCATACTGTACACCAGCTCTGTACATTCACTGTGTTTTTTATAATAATAATAACTTTATTTATATAGCACCTATTTACAAAGTACTTTACAGACATAGTAAAAAGGGCACAACAGCATGGAGCAGGATACTGAAACAGAAACAACAAAAACATCTATATTAACACATAGCTAAAACACAATAAATTAAATTTTCAGCATTCAGAGGTGACATCGTGACATAAAAGCAAGTAGCTGCATGATATAACTGTGGGTAAAAGTTTGTTGTGGTGAATAAGTGGGTTGACGATTAACAAAATAAACCTTCAGTGTCTGTGTGGGAAAAAGAAAAATGGAAACAATAAATGAAAATGAAAATGCTCCAACAGTGCATATGTAATTCAATGTTTGTCTCATAAAACTCACATGATTGTCACTAGGTCTGATGTGTTGCAAAGTGGTATTTTTTAGGGAACTGTGTACTGTATGCTGTACTTCTCTCACTACTCTAAAGTGTGTGATTAATTAATATTGAAAGACCCAGAATAATTTACTGGTACGTTACTTTTTCCACAGAGAAGCCAAACATTCTGGATAGTTGGATGGAAACTGTGTGTGAGTGTGTGCACTCCATGGCAGTTAAAGGGAAAGACTGTTTCTTTTGATAACAACTGTGAAAGGTCTCTGTGTGTATTTAGAGCCTGAACTCATTTGTATTCATTGATAAGAGAGTACAGATAACAATACAGGCGTCTGGATAAGAATAGTATCATTAAGAAAACTTTATGTCAAAGTTGTGCTGCCTCTAGATAGTGTTCTTTTTTTTTTTTTTTTTTTTTTTTTGATTAATGATTTCTTTA
>JAPSES010000001.1:16883698-16909437 GCA_029822895.1 Maxillicosta whitleyi
GGGGGGATTGTTTTCTTACTGGGGTGGCGTAACAGAAAATAATTGAGAAGCACTGAACTAAAGTAAAAATGTAATTTATCCAACACTAATCTGTCCAATAGTCTCTAAAATTCAACCGTCAGAGAGATTTCAAATACTGTGTTTTGACTCGTATAGATCTTCATTCTTAATTTCTTCCAAGAAGTCCAGGCCACTTTAAAAACTTCAGGATCAGTGTTGACTTTTTCTTCCTGTATTTGCTCGGTCTGTGCCAAGCGTTAAAATCACTGGTGTGTGGGCTGCCAGTGACTGATGTGAGCCCCTGGGGTTTGATTCTATCTGGGAAAAACCATCACAGACTGCTCACCTGGATAAAGAGCCCAGTGAAGCACAAGGAGTCACACACAGCAGGTGTTGATACTCCTGACAAACTGGGAAAACCCAAAATACCCTGTCTTTTTTTTAGATCCCATTTGAATTGTCAGCAGCAATGGCTAAACCCTAATGTAATGTTTACTTTCAGCGTCCTTGGGGCATAGGCTTCAAAGGCACCGTTGTGCGGGTTTAGGAGTCGCTGCCTATGACACTTTTCATTATGTGACTTTAGATCACACAAAAAAACATCACTGTTGATTATATCTATTCATTTGTTTATTAGTTTTGAACCCCATTAGCTACTGCGCTCCCATATCTTCAATTATGCACTATTACCCATAAAAATGGAATTAAATATATTCAACAAATGATTGTGTCAATGTGATTTACTCTTGATAAAGTGTAACTGGGACTCTGGAATTACTGCAGCTAGTCAAAGGTGATTATGAATGTGTTTAAATAAGAATAAAAAGAGGAAAAGGAAAGAAAACATGTGTACATTCCACCTTTACGGACAATAGTGCATATCCTCACCTGTATTTTTATATACTAGTGGATGCATAGAGTATATGTATGTGCACTTTTTAATATGTGCATATTTCTATACAGAAGAAAAAGAGAGTCCTCTGTGGGTCCTGAGCTTTCTTCAGTTATTTCTCTTTCAATGGTTTTCTCAGAGATGGGGGGAGTTTTCTTTACTAATAGTGAAGTCTGAAGGACAGAAGGTTTCACATCCTGCACAGATTGTAAAATGATAGTGATGCTGGTTGATGTAACTAAAACTGACTTTAGTTGACTGTTCCTTACCACCTTGGAATGACAATCACTTCCTTCCCTCTTTCCTCTTTCCTATAGGACCTCTAAAAGATTTAATTGTATTGACATGTCTTTCCACAGTCCCCATCACACAGAGACAGCTTAAACTGGTAAGACTTCAACTCAACTGGGACTCAACTGGGATCATTCTCTGCTGTCCTGCAAACATGTATGAAGTGTTGACAGGGGTTTCCTCCTCAACTTGCCATGTGTTGACAACTTTTTTTTTTATGGACCTACTTAACAAAAGAAAGCATGTTGTTTAACCACTGCCAAAAAACACTGGTGGTAGTGGTGGTACTGGGCTTTTCCGATTTATTTATTCATTGATCTATCTATCTATCCCATAAAGACCCAAACAGCCACTGGTGACCAAAACTATGTTCATCGGTTCAAGTTTTTTGATGAATGGGTATGAGTTTAATCCATAAAGACCCAAACAGCCACTGGATCTACTGATCTAAACTGTTTAATACCTGTTGGCCCAGTAATCCTATCAATCCATGTAAATAATTGATGTAAAACACAGTTCGTTGTCTTTTCATGGTCATCACATATGACCCATTTGGATGTTCAGAGGCTCTGATGTGAATGTGGAAACACCGTCATCTTCTACAGCACTGATTCACCAGTAAAACCCATGGAGTCGGATCAATGACAATGGATGGACACACTTGGTTTATGTTCAGTTATCTTAGCTGAAAAAGTCGCTTTTATTGAGTTTTCTGTTTTTGATATAATAACCCTCAACTTGGATCAATGACAGTGCATAGATACACCTGGTTTATATTCACTTAATGAATGATTTTTTTTCCAGATAAGTCACTTTTTCTTTTCAGTTTTCACTGTTTGTAAAATAATAACCCTCCACTTTAATCTGACCTTTTATGAACATCTCCATTAAAAAGAAAAATTAAATACAGGAAAATACATGATTTACATAACAAAAGTTGCTAAATATGAAGATAGTATAAGAATAAATGGCGATTAATCACTTAGAAAAGGTTAAATAGAGAGCATTTTTTTATTTTGGGAACTGACACAAAAGTAGCACCGGGTCTTTATGGGTTATTTATTTATTTATTTATTTTGACTGGATGTAAAAGTGCTTGTCATATCAGCACAACCAAAGATGACCAGATACATTTGATTTGATGTCAAATTCATATTATACAGAAAAACAGCTAAATATAGTATGCCACAAACCTCCAATACTGAATTAAAATGGAACAGGTGTGTTATAACAAACATAATACACAAAACCACTTTCATGAGACTGTGTAACTGCATCCTAGTAGTTATGTTATTACATAATATTTACATCTTTCCCCTTTTTTTTTTTTTTTACTTATACATGAATCCTGTTTAGTTTACATTGATAATATGATTTCATTGATGCGATCCATGCATAATTGTCTAGTATTGTTTGTGTCGTGTGCGTATGATATCATGTATTTTGTGTGTTATTATCGTTAAGAAGCTAAAAATCAATATAATTAAAAAAACAAACTTCTAAATCCAGTTGGAAGTACAGAGTTACACGTAATAAATCAATAAAATGGCATGAATGAATAAATAAGCAGCTACTTAAAACTGCTCATAAAGTCAGAAAATGTATCTGCACGTGCAGTCCAACAACTGCCACAAAATGGTTAATGAATAACGAGTTTACAGTCACCTATGTCCACTTGGTGGTTTCGTGTGTTATCAGTTCTTTGTTAAATTCAGATGTGTGTGGTGGTGATGTTGTCACTAGGTTTCGGTAGAGCTGCTGCCTGTATATGGGGGATGGGATTGGTCTTTTTCTGCTCCTCTGCTCCCTCCCTATTTCCACCTCCATCCGTCCGGTTGATAAGAGTCTAAGTGGACAATAAATCACTTGTAGGAGGCAAGACCGGAAATGTTTACTTTCACATTAAAAGCATCTGAAGCAGATAACACGTTAAGCATGTGTTTATCAATGTAAAATCGGGTATTAACAAGAGGTGAATTTAATATAGAATAATAAGTGTTTTATTTTTCATATTTTATGGCATTTAGTGTCTGTGTATTTTTGCGCTCTCTGAAAGTTAGAAAAGTCACTGTAGTTTTATTTTGAAAGTCACAACCGGATTATCTTTTTCCTGTCAATCGCACTTGATGCTGGCATGCCCACGTTAGGTGCCGAAACACACCGAAAAGCGGACCACTACTCGTCCTGCCCCGGTAGGGAGACGACACCGAGCTACCGGCGCTCCAAAGGACCGGCTGCAACTGAGTTCGCGCCGGCTTCAGCGGAGATTTCCTCTGAGAAAAGGGAAAAACTGGATTTAAAGGGGGAAATAGACCGTCATATGATTATTTTTTGGTTCCAAGAGCTTGTTCGGGAGCTGAACCGGCCGTGCTCGCGCACTGTTACGGCACCGCAGAAGGAGTCCGTCAAGTGCGGTGAAGTTTGTGCGTATCTTGGGGTTGTTCGCAACTTTCTCAGGGTTTATGAGGTAGCTTAAAGGTTGGTCAGAATTATCACAAACGGAAGTTAGTAAGCCACTGCATCTGAATATGATAGCGGCAGTAAATTTGTTTTTAAATTGCTTTTGCGGTGGGGTTACTTTTGTAGAAACCGGCATTGCGCGTGGGGATGCGTCTGTTTTATGAAGTGCACTTTGAAGGGTTTCCGATTTATGCGGCGACTTTGATGTTAATTTAATGAGGCGTGCGCGCTCTCATGAGTAACACCCGCTACTGATAACAGACAGAGCAGCACACAGTAGGACGGAGAGAAAGGTGAGGTGGTGTGCCAACGCTCAAGAGAGAGAGAGAAAAAAAGAAACTTTACAAGTATTCCCGCATGTGAGTGGAGGTAACAGACATTTATGGAGGGTCAGCTCGTCGTGGGGTCCTGACTATAAGTAAATGTGGATATGGAGCTCTGTTCCAACCTCTGAAGACCCATTTTTTTGGCACTTGAGGTGTTCATTTGAGCTTTTTAGTACAGAAAACAGTAACATTAGGCTACAAGACAGAAACGAGCTCTGAACACCGCCGGGAGTGAACCACAACGAAGGACAACCGCCATGGCCCCCTCCTCCTCGTCCTCCTCCTCCTCCGGCTCCTCACGGGACAGTTGCTTCTGGTTGCTCTGGAGACGGACCCTCCTCGCGCTCTGGCTGTGCGCCGTCAGTGCGCACGGAGCAGAGGATGACAGCGCTTTCAACGCTGAGGTAACACAAAAAAAAAAAAAAAAAACTAACAAAAAGTGTTGTTTTATTGACTTAAAAAGCACGTATGTCAAAGTCATTTTAGTTCAGGGGCCACATACAGCTCAATGTGTTCTCAAGTGGGTCGGGCCAGTTAAATAATAGCATAACAACCTGTAAATAAAGACAACTCCAAACTTGTCTTCTATGTTTTAGAGTGAAAAAAGTTTAATTATATGATGGGAATGTTTACATTTACAAACAATCCTTTAAAAAAATGTGAATAACATGAACAATCTTAAATTTCTTATGAAACTTTTAACAATCTTGTGTCTCATCTTCTCACAATTTACAAAACACAGTGGATATAGAAAGGCACAAACAACAGGCATAATAATCAATAAAAGTGCACATACTTCTCTTAAGACATTTTATCTTGTTGATATTTCTTCAGGATATTTGCTTTTTTTTTTTTTAAATGAAACTATAGTTTGTCAGTGTAAATATTTTCATGTAGCCTAATCTTACTTTTTATTACATAGGGAATATTGCAGTTGTTAATATTTATAGGTTATAATGACAGTAATTTACTTTTATGATCCATTTCAGACTGAATTGCTCTGTATCTGGCTCTTGAACTAAAATGGGTTTGATAACCTTGATTGTTAATATCACAGTGTAGTTTTTACATTTCATTAATTCATCTCATAGGCCAGATCGGACCCCTCCCCTCAAACTCTAATAACATAAATGTGAAGCCCAAATGCATTTTGCCTCCACAGATGCAAATATTTTTCCAAGAAAAAATGTGATGAAATGTCCTTTACACAAGTTTGGTGCAAGGGTAAAAACACTTTCATTCACACATACTAACATAATCATTACTGCCCTAAGATGTGTTTTGTCCCTTAACCCATAAAGACCCAGTGCCACTGATGTGTCAATTCCAAAATATTATTTTCTTTATATTTCACTTTTCTTAATGATTTAAGACCATTTATTATAATATTATTCTCTGCATTTTGTGTGTGTGTGTGTGTGTGTGTGTGTGTGTCCCCAGTGATGTTTTCCCATATTTAATTCACTAATCATGTAGATGTTCATAAAAGCTCAAATTAAAGTTAAGGATTATTATATCAGAAACAGGGAAAATTCAAGAAACGTGACATTTTCATCAAATATATCAATAACTGAACATAAACTCAGTCTGTCCATCCACTGTCATTGATCCAACTCCATGGGTTTTACTGGTGAGTGAATGTTGTAGAAGATGACGGTGTTTCCACGTTCACTACGGAGCCTCTGAACGTCCTAATGGGTCATACAGTATATGATGACCTTGAAAAGATGAAGAACTGTATTTTAGGCCAATATTTTACACAAATTGATAGGTTTAGTGGATCAACAGGTATTAAACAGTTTAGATCAGTAGATGGTTTTGGGCGCCGGCCGTTCATTGGGTCTTTATGGGTTAAACTTGCGCCCATTCAGCGAAACACTTGAACTGATGAGTAGTTTTATATGAGTAGTTTTCCAAAGTTATGAAGATAGATAGAAAACAAAGAAGTGATTCTAACCCGTGGAGTGTTTCCTCATGCTCACATGTATTTCTTTGTCTGCTGTTTCACAAACAGACTTTTTCATATTTATTTAGGTGTGTCATGAAGTGTCAGCTTAGGGTATAACCATCATTCTTGGGCCAGTCGTCTGGAAGCACACCTGTTTGTTCTGAGAAACAATATAAGATAAGAAAAAAATGTTAAAAGTTTAAGCAGGTGATTAGTGGTGGAGATGTTTGTGTTTCTGTGTGGAGTCTGAGGGAGAAGACAGACAAACAGAAAGAGAGAGAGGCCGCCCGTCTGGTCATTAGAGGTCAGCTTGGATTACCAAATGCATCCAGGAGGGGAGTCTGGTTGTCAGTCAGGTTACAACACATTCTGGTGGGGTATTAACATAGCTGTGGTGCATGTGTGTGTGTTTGGGTGGGGGTGTGTGTCTTTACTCAGAGGGTTTACACAATGTATGGGTCTGATGGGCAATTCCCTTTTTTTTTTTTTTTCTAGAGCTGTGTGTAAAATACAATAGTATGTCAACATCCACTAACCATATTGGAGATACTGAAGCATATGTGAATGCTGAACACACATGCATTTCATTTTTTATTGATAGACGCAGTTGTAACTAAATAAATAGAGGCTGTAAATGACTGAATTGTAGAGGAAGTGCTTATACAGATAACAGGATATTGTAATAACTGTAAATAGCAGCCAGGTCATAGTGGATTTTTATAAGGCTATATAATAATAATCATAGCAATGGTTAAATGTTAGATTTTGTTCCTGCCCATTTCTCTTTCTCTTTGTCTGTTTAACTTCCCTTTGTTATAAAAAGAATAATTCCTGAATTGAATGTGTAACTCATCGGCAAGTTCCCAAATACCCATCTGAATCACTGAATTTCTTTCTTTGTCAAAAATTCCAGTTGAGAAGGTTTATATTAGCCATCAGCCAGTATTAGTGCCAACTTCTGCTGATATCGATGACACCGATGCCAAGTAAAATGTTTAGAGGAAAATGTGAAATTCTTTGAATTAATGAGAGAATAGGTTTTCTCAAAGGTAACACAAGTTCCCAGTTTTACTTCAAACCAAAGTCTGCACAGTAGAATACATTCACATTTCAGATTCCTCTTATTGTAGGTTTTTTACATCTATAATATAAATGGAGATAAACCGATGTATATATCATAAAACTTTAACTAATATCGAGGAAGAACAAAGTTTTAGTTTCATCATTTCTTGGCCAATTCATCGCATCGAACTATATAAGGTTCAGTATGTTTTACGTCAGCAGAAATGGTCAATCAGTGTAGCTTGTAAAGTGTCCTATTGGTGCTGATCAAATGTGCCCTTGAGCAAGGTGCCCCTCGGCATGATGTAGTGATGGGTTAAAGGTAGAAGACAAATTTTGGTATGTGTGGTGCATGTTTACATGTGTGACAAATGATGATGAATGAATGATAAATATTCTATTCTATTCTGTTCTGTTCTGTTCTATTCAGACAAACTGATTATTATTTTATTATTTTCAATGATTACTTTCCTTCAAAGTCAGTGAGTCCAATTGAGAAGCCTAAAATAAGGTGATTACACTGCACAGCTATCAGGTTTACTTGCCTGTTTAGAGCAAGAAAAAAACGCCATGTCAAGCAAGTAAATGTATAAACTCACTTGTCCAATCAGACAAGTGGAGATGAAAGGTTCCAGAGCTGCTGATGTCTTCATAAAAGTAGTAATAGTAGAGAGTCCAGCTGTCCAGCATCACTCCGATCATCATTGTGAAACAAAAGTTAAACATGTAAATTAAGCATGGCAATAATAACTTCTAAAAAATATAGCAATTTATGAAAGGGTAGATAAAAATTGACCTCATTTAAGTAGATTTCTGGTCCACTTTCCCATTCAGACAAATTAAAAAACATAAACATGAGCTTTTCTCTAATTGAACACAAATAAACACTATTTTAATTAACTGAACAGCCATTGTGTTAGCAATTACATTTCTATTCCAAGTAAGTTTTTACTATATTTATTAAACTGTGGGTGGTTTATTGTCCATTAGGTATGCACCAATATACTGGCTGATATTTGCCAATATCAGACAAATGTGGATACCACTGTGAAAGTTGTCTGTTCACCAATGGCAGTGACAGATATTTTCAGTTTTTAATGAATTTGCATGTTTTAATTTGTGTTCATAAAGGAGGATTTCTTTGTCAATGAGTGCATACCAACATAGTCCAAATAAAGAAAATACTGTAACATCTATTATCAGCACTGGCTTTCAACCAAGAATTTAGCAGTGGGTGCATTCCTCTTCTCCATAATACGATATGTTTTTAAAGAACAAGCTTTATTTTGTATCTTAAAATAATTTCAGCTGTTAAAGTATTTGTTCAAGATTCCTTCTGCTGAAATGTGCCGTACCATTAGAAACAGTGACCAAAGCAGCTGTGAGGTGGGGGCACTGCACAGTTTTGCAGATGTTGTAAAACAAGCAGGACAGATGATGTTAGGTTAGAGGAAATTGGAATAAGCACCTGTTGCCTGGAGCTTTCCAGTTTAATGACTAGTTTAATGCGTAGCAACCGCAAAAAATCACCAGGAGTTATTAATGGGCTTTCAACTATTGCAAAGTGAGGGTGGTGTCTGTTAGATTTATAGTTATGATGTCTAATAGATGATGGGTTTAATAATTTTTATACGCTGCCTTGTCATGTTTATGGTGAGGGAAAACCCTGTTGGCCATTTGTGTTTTGTAAATGAATTTTTCCTCAGCATGTAAACAAAACCATAGTTGTCACTTACAACAGCACTAATAACAGCTGAAGAAATGTCATGTGTGATAAAAGGCCTGTTTTGTTTTGTTTTGTTTTGTTTTGTTTTGTTTTGTGGTAAGGAGGCAAATTCCAAGTCATAAAGCTAAGAGTAAACTAATGGATGGTAAATCATGTTTGGTTTATTCCTTCCAGTCACGAAACAAATCTAAACTGTTTGATGGTGCAAGATCGATCTTACTCTTTTCTTCATAGTTGGAAATGTTCTGGTCTGGTTCGTACTTTTCAAACGTAGTTAAGAAGTTGAGACCTCTCCGCCTACTCTGTATGGACAGAAAGGATGAAGTGGGAGGACAGACTAACAGAGGAAAACAGAGGGATTATTCACAGAGTTTGTGAATTTGAAATGAAAAAGAAACAAATCTGTGACGGTGATATGCTGGAAAGAGGGGTTGACAGGGACTGTAGCGGTCAGTCTCAGCTGTGCAGCATGTGAT
Organism: Maxillicosta whitleyi; assembly: GCA_029822895.1. Classification (NCBI taxonomy): domain Eukaryota; kingdom Metazoa; phylum Chordata; class Actinopteri; order Perciformes; family Neosebastidae; genus Maxillicosta; species Maxillicosta whitleyi. The sequence continues at coordinate 16,892,880 of JAPSES010000001.1, forward strand.
GGCTGAATGTGACAGCTGTTTTCTAACTGGAACACACATATACACACACACTGTGCACAGGCATGCTGAGTCTGGGGCTAAGAAATACAATGGACCCTCTTGTCTGATGAGAAAGAGCTGTGAGGACTGGTGAGGGGAAAAAAAAACTTGTCTGAGTGAAAGAGAATGAGAGAGAATTCAGTAAGAAACATGGACATGATAAGCAAAAAGAAAGCAAGAAGTGCATTTGTAGATTAAGCCGAGTAGTCAGGAGCAGAGCACAAATCAGTGGCTCATTGCTGCATAAATCTAGACATCTTCTTCAGCCCTCATTGGATCCATGTAATCTGCAACGTGCCGTCTCTTCGCATTCCAGCTGCTTCCCCTGTGCTTTTCTGTGATTGGCTGCCAGCATGTCCACAAACACTCACTTTGCTACAGAGAAGGGAACTTTACTGAAGTATGCATCACAGTGACTATGCAAAAGTTTTAGATATTTTTCTTGCGTGCTGCAGGGTTATGTGAGTTGGTTGTTGGATGCTTACCTGTGTGTGCATATGTTTTCTTACAGTCTACAAATTCCTTTCAAATATTTTAAACTATCCAACACCATATGTGCTTGATAAAAGCAAACTGAATTCACCTCCTTCTCCTTCTCCTCACAGCCTTTTTCCTTTTCTCTCTCATTCCTCCATTTACTTATCCATCCTCTTGGTAGGACTTAAGGGGGTACGGGATGGCAGCAGACCAAGCCTCGGAATAAAAGCTCTGTTAGTATCTTGGCTGACATTGTGGTGGACACACACATATACTCCCACCAGCAGCATACACACTCCTGGCAGGTTTTACAACTCCTTGTATATTGCCAGGTCTGGTTTTGGCAGGTAAGCTCAAGGACTCTTTGAAAGACCATTTAATAGACGAGGTAACGTACACACACGTAGAAGCCCTCCCCCATTTCTCTTGTTGTCTAAGACTTGTTTTGTATTCAGCCCAGCTGATGAAGGAAGGTGAGTGGCCAGACTCAAGTACTTTACTGTTTTAGTTGAAGGCTGTGGGGTGGCAGGGGTTCATGTGCCTCCATACATCTTCCCAACAGCACTGCAGCGCTGGCCTCGTACCTCGTCATAGCCTGTAAATATCCGTAGAGACAAAAAGGAGTGTGTTGAGCCAACATAAGATGCTTAGATGCACAGACACATGCATCACAAAGACATAAATATCCACGTAGAGTCCTGACACCGCAAAAGTGGAAGGTGTATTTTGAGGATGAGGATGGCCGGAGGTGCATGTGGAGTGTTTAAAATAATGTGTGTTTCTTGTCATTAGGCAGTAGGTTTTTTTTTTTTTTTTTGGTTTTTTTCAATGTTTTTCGTATTTGTTTTCTGATGGAAACTGCATGGTTTCTTCCACTGTGGGTGCCTACCTGCCTTTATTTGGAATGTCACAGCATTGCAAAGTGTGTTTTGTTCTTTTCATCCTCATACAGCATGAAATATAAATATAAAATGAATGAATGTTGATGTTAATATGAACTTTTACATCAAAGTATTTGCTAGAATTTAGGAAAATGCTTGATTCCAGCTTAATTTTTATGTTTTATAACTACTTACATCACGGCAGTTGCACATATAAGGTCAAGACTCCTGACAAACATTTCTCCAAGTACGACATAAGTGTTTGTCAGCAGCAGTGGCTGTAGTAAAAACTGAAAATATGTCCAAACTTCGAGCCGATTACCTAAAATATTCAGTTGTATTAATGAATACAAGTGAATGAATGGGAAAGAAAGCATGGTCAACAACCTGGAGGTGGGTGGAGTGTGAAGTGGCTCATTTGGATTTAAAGGGCCAGCGCTCAAAACCACCTTTCTGGTGTCATTACTCAGAAATAGTGTTGAAGATGAACCTGTGGAGTTGAATTAATGAAGAATTCAGACCCAAGCAGAGAATTTACAGTTTATATAGACCACAGGGAAATGATTTAAAATGCATAATTCCATTTAAAAAAGCAAAAATATCACTCCTTTAACTTGCTATTATCATTTTTATTTTTTTGCATTTTCCATATTATCAAGACCTTAATGGAGAGAGATATCTCCTCCACAAGTGAGAGGAAATATAAAACAAAGCTGAAAGCATTTGATACAAGTAATTTGTGTTGGATGATTGTTTTGCCAATAAATGTTGAAACTGATATATTGTGTCAGCTTCTGTGAAAACAACGTATGCACAAGTTATTTGAGACGAAGAGTGTTTTGTGAATTGAGCCACCTGCTCCTGTGTGATGAATTTGTGTTTGTGCTAAAGTATGTGAATCTCTTTTGTGTATTCACGAGCGAGGGATAGATATGGCAGAATGAGGACTTTAATAGTGATTCAGGATGTGCGTGTTTGTTTTTCAGTGTGTATGTGTGGATTTAAGTGTGTGTCAGCACGTCTTGGGCTTCCTTATCGAATGCAGAGGTGGGTCAGGGTCATGTCCAGTTCAGTCCCCTCCATGCCTCTTCCTGCTCCTACACACAAAAACACACAGCTGATACAACCAGTACATCCCCCATCAGGAAAAGAAGGGGAAAAAATGGATACAACGGAAGATGGGGAGCTTCTTTTCACAGCGCTACACCTACACAGCGAATAAAAGAAATATGAATAACAGGCAAAAGATTAAAAATGTACCTCTAGCATTTGTTAGAAAAACCAATGCTGGAAAAAGGTGGAACTTGTAAAACTTATTACAGAGCACACTGTACAAGAGATTTGGTAGAAATGACACAGAGAGACATGAAGGTCTGAGAACCTCGGGCCAAGTTCTCAAAGCCTTCAGGCAGAAGTTTGTTCACTTTTGTGATTGAAAACTTTGCCTTGCACAGGAAAAAGAGCAGAGGCAGTACTTCAGAAATTATCGGAGCTATATATATCGATAAAATAGTCAGCTTTGACTTCACTTGATCACAAACGATGAGTTGTCAGAATATGTCACGCTCAGTTCTGTGATTGACATTGATTGATTAATGAGGGTTTATGCGAACGCTTCACATTGATTTAACAGTGCTGGGCGGTGAAGGAAGGACAAATATAAGCAGAATATATTTTTTAAAGTGGCATATGTTGGAGGCAAAGTGCTTGGGTTTAAATTACAGCATGTCAAAGGTTGATATCAGCAGATGGGCTTGTATTTTACATGAGCAGCTCTTTACTCAGTATATCAACTCATCTCATCACAGGGGCATTTTAAAGAGGAGCACATGTTCATGCCTCTGCACTTTGACTTCTTTTATTACATGCAGTCATTTTGTGCATTTTTACTAGGTAAACTAAGGAATTGAAGGAAAGTTTTGTTTAGCTTCTCTAATTTGCTTCTATAACCCTGACTATAGGGGCTAGGATTCTGTCTACAAAAACCAGTTTGGTGGGTAGTGCTTGTTTTTGAGCAGAGCTTTTATAAGAGACTGTTTTGTATTTGTAAGAAAGAGGGAGACCAAAAGAGGTCAGTTTGTTTTTATGGCTTTTAAGGAGTGGGTAAGTAAATACAGAGCTCTATCAAGTAGTGTTTTGCATTGTGAAAGATGGGCGTAAGCTTTTAGAGTTACACACACACACACACACAGAAGCTCACACTTTGTTGTGCAGGAGGATTCATGCACGCTGAGACACACACTCTCCTGCATTCCCTGCACCACTGTGGAGAGTGTGTCCAAGTGTGGGCATATCCCATATCAAGCTTGTGTGTGTATGTGGCTGTGTGTGATATTAGGTTTCCACATAACAGGTGGGATAGACTTTGCGTCATCTGTGATTGGGTCAAGTATCACGTTTTCTCTCTCAAGTCTGGCATTAAAATCAGACTCCCAGTCATCCCAGTTGCATTCTCCCAGATATAGTAGACCTCACTTATTATCTACCATTTTATAAGCCAAAAATCAGATGAGACCATAAACAAATGCTCAAGTCCTTAAAAAAAAAAATCTATAGAGCTGCATTATATCTACTCTACCCAATTAAATCAAAGTCATTTTATGGATATAATATAGTAAATATTCTTTGAATGTTTAGAAATAACTATATTAACTTTGATAGCTCTTCCCCAATTGGGACATGACATGAAATGATACATCACGATATAAGCACAATGTAAGTTTTCTATCATCGTGTGGCATATAACATAATATTTTACTTTATGTTTTTTGTTTTGTCTGCAGTCATGGTTGAGGATGTACGGTTACCTGCCTCAGGCGAGCAGACAGATGTCGACCATGCGATCAGCCCAGATCCTGTCCAGTGCCATCAGTGACATGCAGCGATTCTACGGTCTGGAGGTCACCGGACAGATGGATCCACAAACCATCAGGTCAGCAGGACTTCAGTATTTTTGTCCAGTTAAACTAGTTTGTGCAGAGCTCTTAAATTATGACTGAGAAGATGAAGAGGCTCTGAATTTGAAAATATACACTTGTATTTGGACTTGACCTCAATTCCTCAACGCATTAAAAGGTAATGGAAGTCAGTAAAAGTCACTGAGGAAGGCATAGTAATGTCAAAGGAACTGTTCAGTAAGGGAGGCTTTGAATTAAACAACAAAAAAAATTACTTCAACATAGACAGGAAAAAAGTCTTTTAACTGGATGCCTTTCTTCTCCTCTCTCGGTAATTCATACTTTCAACACTTTCACTTCACTTCCTGCTTCTTCAGTGCCATGAGGAGACCCCGCTGTGGTGTGCCTGACAAGTTTGGAGGTCAAATCAAAACCAATGTGCGGCGGAAACGCTATGCCCTCACTGGACATAAATGGAACAAGAACCACCTCACTTACAGGTCATAAAACATTCTCTGTAAAGAAAGCGTACCTACCTAACTACCACAAATATTGTTTTATCCATCTTAATTTATATTTATTCATGTCCTTTTCTGCCTTTTTTTGTCCCTGTAGTATCCAGAACTACACTCCAAAGATCGGCGAATATAACTCATATGAGGCCATCCGACGTGCTTTCAAAGTTTGGGAAAGGGTCACCCCTCTGACTTTTGATGAAATCCCCTACCAGGAGATCAAATATGGACGCCGCAAGGAGCCTGACATTATGATTTTCTTCGCTTCTGGTTTTCATGGAGATAGCTCTCCATTTGATGGGGAGGGGGGCTTTCTTGCCCATGCTTACTTTCCTGGTCCTGGAATGGGTGGGGACACACATTTTGACTCAGATGAACCATGGACCATAGGAAACCAGAACCTACAAGGTAGGAAGGAGAGGTGTTCTGTTTGTGACTTGTGTTGGCATTTACATACAATACAACAACAAAAAAAAACAGTGTTGATAGACAGAAGACAGCAGTTCACTATTTAAAGAATGTTTTTACGTCTACATTGGCATCATTCTATAGTTAGACCCAGTTCCTTTCAGTCCTTTTTTTAAACCTCTGTAAAATAAACATAGACTTATTGTTATTCTGTATTGAAAAGGGATACCTTCCTCACTTAACGTGGGACTTATTTTCATTTTGCTCTGAACACTGTTTGTATTACAATATACTGAATCCCAGCATTCCATAACATACATACATATACTGCCTGATAATGATAATGTCTTAGATGTAGCACCTGCCCTTTTGAGAAATTTCTCCCTTTTAAGATGCCTGAATCTTAATTAAATCAGTGACTATGTTTTGGTTTCAACAAAATAATAATTTCACAATCTTTTAGCATGAAAAAATGGCACCAATCTACCTACATTTCATTTCTTCTGCTATAAACCTGTCCTCAAGAATGAATTTTAGAAGGTTAAAGAAAAGGAGAGTAACTCAGTGTCTTGTCACTTCTCATGGGTGAATGGTTTGTATTCATGCTGCCACACACAAAAATTGGTACTTGACATTGTGAATTACCTCAAGGGCTTTGATTTTGCATAGAAGTTAGTTTGTTACGATTCAGGTGGACATGGAGGGGTCATTTGGGGCTTTAATTTTCATGTGATTATTCAGCTGATACACAGTTTGCATGCTGTGCAGGTTGTATTAGATCCATATAATAGATTGCAAACAGCTGCCCCAGCAGCTTTCCTCCACACTTAACTCGAGTTGGCACAGCTCAGTTAGCTACATCATCTCTCATATGTCAGGCTTTGGCTTTTCAGCTTCAAAAAATGCAAAGTTGAAATCATCTTAAAGTCAAATTTTTCTTTTCTTGAGTTCCTAAATGTACCTTCAGTTAAGTCGTAGACAGCAGTAAATAGATACTTATCCACAGAGACGCAATCTTACTCAGATGTTTGTACTTGTGCAACTTATACAGAGGTGAGGATCTGGATTGCGAATATTTATGACCATTGAAGAGTTCTCGAGTTCCTCTATCATGCTGTGCACCCTTTAAGTCCCAACTAAAGGAGGATTTTTTGTGACAATGGACTTTCCTGCCCTGTTATCTACATTCACACACGGGACAAAGCCAGCTGCATTAAGCATGCGTGTGTGTGTGTATGCATGTGTGCGTCTGCGTTTGTGTGATCAGCTGTGTGTAGGATGTGTTGCAGGACAGATCACAGGGATGGTGGAATGCCACAGTAAGTGGGAGTGTGTTTCACTCTGGGAGCTCTGTAGACTGGTCCCTTTGTTGCACTACGCAACTCTTACACTTCTTAAAGGCAAAGTGCAACTAAATTACAATCTTGTCTAACTGTAGTTAAACACACAGCCAACTGATAGAACTGTTAACAAGTGGCATTTAAGTCGTCTGTGTTTTCTGCCTTCTGGTTTCTTAGACGTAACTCCTGCCCTTTGGAGAAATTCAGATTTTGTACTGCACTGGAAAAAAACATTAATTTTACCAAGTGTATTTTTCTCATTTCTAGTCAAATATCTCATCACACTTAAAATAAGACATAATCACCTCCTAGAGAGTAAGTTTTCAGTGAGTTATATGACCTTTTTTTAAACAATAGTTCTTGAAAATCTTATTCCAAGAAATCTTACCAAGATCATTTTCACTTGTTCCGCAGATTTTTATTTATTTATTCATTGCTTAATTCAAGTAAACGTCTAACAAGTGTAAATTATCTTGGTAAGATTTATTGAAATAAGATTTTCAAGAACTATAAGTTCTTATGTCTCACTGAAAAGTTACTCTTTATTTTAAGTGTTATGAGACATTTTGACCAGAAATGAGAAAAAAATGCACTCAGTAAGATTGTTTTTTCTTTCCCTAGTGTATTTAAGCTGCTGAATGGATGTTAGATCAGTAGCTGTTTTTTGGGTTACTTATTGTGTATCAAATGCATAGTTTCACAGACCTTGATCATGAAAAATGATCAACTCTGACCTCTGACCTCCTTCTGGAAAGTGGTGAATGTAAACAGACTGAAGGGATCAATACAGTGTCACATGAAAATTTAATAAGTAACCAGTAAAAGCACTTTCCTTGACCTCTGCATCATTTGTTAGAGTAACAATTGCATGAGGATCAACTCTTTCATGTAAACCTTGTGATGCACAGTGTGATTAATCTGCCTTTTTTGGCTCAGATGCTCTTAACAAAAACAGCATTATCCTGAAATCTTGCTGACATGCACACTCAAACACACCTTACACGGATGGAAACACTGAAGGGCTGTCGTTTGTGTCATTCTTTGTGGTCAGATAAGACTAATGTGAAAGGAAGGCAAAGAAAACATGTGAGAGTTCATTTTGGTTGCGAGGTCGCAGCTTTTGTTTCTTTCACTGGGAGTCCCCTTCATAGTGATGAATGAGGTGAGAGACTTGGTAAACAAGAGCTGAAATCAGTGCTGGACAACACAGTTTGTACTTATGGTGGTCAGAATTAGCAGGAGCTGCACCGTTAAACCTAACTTTACTCGAACTATGTAAGTTTACTCTCACCGTCCTCTGTCAGATTGAATAGTTGTCACAGTTACTTTACAAAGGCCTCTTTATTTGCTCTCAGTGCTGCATCTCTCCTCTCCTTGCTATTGCTAGGGCTTTCTCTCCTGGAGTGTTAGCATGCCATGAGGACATTCATGTGACTCTGAAATTACAGATGGTGGGGGAGAGGAACTGTGCGTGTCTGTTATGCAAAAAGAAAGCACAAGAGCAGGCATCTCACTTGCATGGCAATGACATTATGGAGAACCCAAACCCTCTAACAGCATGGTGTCACTGCCACAAATCTGTCTAATCAGCATAGGCCATCAGGCCAAGAGAAAATGAGTAGCAAGTTCAGAGATCACCCAGAGCAGGACCAGGCTACAAAGAGTCATTGACCAAGGGGAAGTAACCAACTGAGTTCTGGATCCACTTCAGAGATAATCCTATAGAAGTATGCTGGATTATTCTATTCCAAACAAAATCTGTAAGGCGTCTTTTGTACAAAGAGGAAGTTGATGCAGCGGTCAGTGTGTCACATCTGTGTCATTGCTCATCAATGTGTAATTATTGCATTGGCAGTGGACAACTGCATTCCTTAACTAGTCAGTGAAGTGTGCCGATTCATATCAGCAATCATTAGCGTGCCTTTCTGTGATTTATAGTTCACATATGGGGACATTTTTATTGACATCTTAACTGAGAGAACAATGCACATCTTATACATGACCTCATGGTGATATTGGGTGTTTCTGATGCCTGAAGCGTGTACATGTTTTTTTTTTTTACAGCATATAGTCACATGCCATTTATGTTTTCTAAAAAAAAAAAAAAAAACACAGATCATCTCCTTATAAAGATTCTCTTTAAAGAGATTGTGTTTTCCTCACTTTGCTAATATTTGCTGTATGTTTTGATTCCAGGTAATGATCTCTTCTTGGTAGCAGTTCATGAGCTGGGCCACGCCCTGGGTTTAGAGCATTCCAACAACCCCCTGGCCATCATGGCTCCTTTTTACCAGTGGATGGAGACTGAGAACTTCCAGCTTCCTGAAGATGACCGGCGGGGTATACAGCAGATATATGGTAGGGTATGAATTTTTCACACAACCCTCCTGAATTATTAGAATTCTGTGTATTTTGAGGCATTTCTTTATACTACTTTTTTTATAAATGTATATTTGTATGCAACACAAACTTTTTTTTTTATCATTATTTTACAACTGTCCAATTCTACTAAACAAGTATTTCAAATGATTAAAAACATGACTTCTAAGTTGCTAGCCTTGTGCTTCATTAAAATGAACGTACCGACCCAAACTGTAAAGCTATATCTGTTTAGTTTCATTTGCACTGGTGAAAGAAATATTCAGATCCTAATTTCACAAAATTTTGCATACATGTAAGAGTAGCAGTTTACATAAAGAATGTATTCTTAACAAATGTAGGAAAACAAATGTAAGGTAAAATGACCTGTCTTTTATTATTATTATTATTATTATTATTATATATGTCATTTAAGGAGTCATTTTTACTGCTGTATATGTTTGGTGTTAAGCACATGTAATTATGTTAAAATTATTTTATACTGACTTTATAAACTGTTTAATCCAATGTCTGTAGTGTTGCTTCCCTGTGAGAACCACGTAGCTCCAAAAACTTGACACATTTGGAGATTCATGGTCTACACTGGGCAGGAATAGAAAAAAATATTTTAATCTCTATCTGAGGTAACTTGTAATCAAAGCTGTCAAGACAAATATGGTGGAGTAAGAAGCTCTATATTTTCCTTTGAGACGTAGTAGAGAGGAAGCGCCAAGTACTTGAAAATATGAGGTTGGACGCATCAAGTACTGGTGGATTATCTACTTCGGCTTTTGTTGCTAACATGATTTAAAAGGTTTGTGTCTTCTTGCAGGTCAACCAGACAGCGGTCCCACTCAGGCACTACCCACAGTGACACCCCGTCGCCCAGAGCCCAGACCCCCTCAGTCACCCCCTCGACACCCAGACCGCCCCAGGACCACTGATAGACCAGATCACTACGGACCAAATATCTGTGAAGGCAACTTTGACACTGTTGCTATGTTACGAGGAGAGATGTTTGTTTTTAAGGTAAATGATTTCAGGACTTGGATGAGTTCTAAGCAGAAGACATTAGATGAGATATATTTACTTGAAGTGCCCTTGTTTGGACATCGAGTTGGCATTTAGCAGCAGGGCTTGCCTTGACAAGTTAACTGTGTCAATAAATTAGTTGTACTGTTCTGGAGAATCACTTTGTGACAAATGGCACGTGCACGGCCAGTGAAAGGTCTGTTTTCAATCAGTTCCTTGTGAATTGTAAACCCGACATGCCCAGGGTTCTTTTTCCCCCCTTTTTTTTTATGATTCGGAACAAGTTAAATCATGGGGTGTGGTCAGGTGTTAGCTGTAAAGAGCCTCTGGTCCCCCACAAAACATTCATAGGCAGCAGTTAGCTATTAATGGGAATTTATGTGTAAATTACCTACAGGAACTAGTCAGTTTGTGGCTGGGATTTAGCAGTTTTCAAACTTTTGAATGAACATTAGTTGAATGGTTAATTGAAAAATAATTGAGTGTTGACAACTGTTCATTCTTGGTATTCATACAGTTTTAGGAGCAGGATAGCAGAGATGATGTAATCGATTGGAGAAACCTCTGCAATGACTTATACTCCTACTGAAAATTCCCATGTGTGTTATCTGTTCATTTCAGGATTTGTTCAGGGATAGTCCAATTATTAATGATGTGTTTCAGTGGGAGCGGTCAGAGGAGGTGTCCAATGTTGGCAGCATAGAATGCTGAAGAGCTTTGCAGATATGTAACAGAGAACACCCAGGCTTTACTGTAATGGAGCCTCTTGGCTTCTGCTGCATTTCACCTCGAGAAATGTTGTCAGGATATCTGAAAACTTGACATTTGACAGCGAAGTGACGCAGTAGGGAGTGTCAAACTATCTCCCCTGCATCTTGAACTGATTCCTAGTAAAATATAAACTGGTGCAGCGATCAAAATTATCTGTCAAGCAAGAGAAATTTATGTAAATTAAAACAAAATCCCCTACAAATGTCTCTGCAAAGATGATTTCTACAACTAATTGAGTTGTAGACAGGATGGAATTTCCAGCATTACTGTATCAGCAAAGGTCTACTACAAGCTTCGTTCTGTAAATATCTCCCGTCTTTTACTGTAAGTGTGGGTGACACTGATCAGTAGACTTGCCGTCCAGCTGCCTGAACATGCACTGCACATGGCCAGACAATTATATCTGTGCTCTAGAGTTTCATGTCAACCGGTAACATCTCTGTGCTTGGGTTTCATCCCTCAGGCCTGAGTCTGGTCTGGACAGCATTTATCAGTATCTACAATTAAATTTCTATCCTTATCTCTAGGTTAATAAAAATGACCTGATCAGAGTGAATGCAGAGCAGAAGTCAGCACTAATAAAATTCATCATATGCAAAAACAGAGCTTAGCAGACACGTCGCTTAGTAATATGTCCACGTTCACAGATGGCACAATGTGACATACAGTTTTGTTTTTTTTTTGTAGGTATTGAACTTTTGTTCTGTTATTTTCACGTTTAGAAGGGAAAACATTTATTCATTCATATCTGAACACGCTTTTTCCTCACTGGGGTCACTGGAGCCTATTCTAGCTACTTATGGGCGAAGGTGGGGTACACCCTGGACATGTTGGCACTTATATAGAGACGAACAGTCACTCTCACAATTTAGATTAACCAGACAAATGTAAAGTCCACACAGAAAGGTGACAACCCCCCTCGACCCGTGTTGGAATCAAACCCAGGATCTTCTTGCTGTGTGGCTGCACCACCGTGTCGTCCCCAAGGGAAACATTCATTGTAAAAAAGTTATTATATACTGCATGAGGGGGTTTCTAATGGGAATAGTATTGCTCCATCCACAGAGCCCTGTCATCACGACAAGAAAAAGGTTGTCATTTTGCAAGAAAATCACTTTTAATATGTCTTCAGTTGAAGACTGAACACAAAAACAGCCAGCAGCACAAACCAGCTGCCTCCATTATTGAAAACTCCCACACTGGGATCTGGTCTGTTCTTCTGAGGACTAATATGGTCAATTCAGTCTTAATCTGCTCAATGCAAGGAGCTGTCAGACCACACAGATCGAAGACCATGTATCCAATCCACTTCATCCTCGTTTTGTTACCCTCAGTGCTCGCCAACCCATCCCAGTTTTGTTCCGTTCCGTACCGCGCCATGCTGTCTGCCAGCGTGTCCTGCATGAAGGACAAAACTACACATGCTTGCCAAAAAGAAGCAGCTCTGAGCATTTTACTGTTACATTATCCAGGACAAGCAGGGCTACTGACTCACTGCTAATGAATGAATGCGAGAGCTTCTGGTTTAAATGTGTCTGCGGGCTTATGTGCACTGCATACATGGCAGATATGAATGCTGTAGGTTCTGTCTGTGATTGGTCTTACATTGTGCTGCTAAAGTGATAGTTATAAAACTAAAGCAACTCATTAATGTTATTTTGAAACAGGCACCAGAGTACAATGATGGAACGTAATCAAGTCAACAGAGCAGAGACTATTATTAGCCCATTAGTGTTCAGCTATTGTTAGTTATACTTGACCTGCAGAGCTCAGTTTGCTTGGTATAATCACCACTAAACGTTACTATTGTACTTTAGGTGAGGTTTCTACCAATCATATGAAGATGTCAGAATAGCTTTTTCGATTTCAAGCAAAGAAACATCTATTCACATTGTGTTCAGTTTGTTCTAAGAAAGTATCTTCTCTCAGTATCTTCTTTTTATGTTTGTTTTTTTTTGTTAAATAGTCAAAAGGACTAATAGAACATGAATTAGATTCCTGGATTTTCATTTCCTCTTAATTTTATTTTCATTCACACGAGGTGAAGTTACTTTTAATTCTCCACTGCTGAAGATATTCTTCTTTATTAAGATGACATACTGGTTACCGCTTCATACAAAACGTCAATGTACCGTCCTTGACTTTGGTCCATTAATTGGAAACTGCCTTTATCATCTTAGCCTTTAAATCCACCATAGGTTGACCTTCTGCTACCATTCAATCCACGGTGGAATAAACATTGATGAAATACGCAGCCGTTGTCTGTCTGTCTGTCTGTCTGTCTGAGCTGTGCGGGTTTTTTTCTCTGCAAAGTCAAGGAGTGTTTGAGAAAGGACAAGAAATGATACATTCACGCTGATACTTAATTTTCATAATTTTGTCCCCTAAGGGCCGGTGGTTCTGGCGGGTTCGTCGGAACAGGGTTCTGGATAACTACCCCATGCCCATCGGTCACTTTTGGAGGGGGCTGCCTGGAGATATCGATGCTGCCTACGAGAGGCATGATGGAAAATTTGTATTCTTTAAAGGTAAGTAGCAAACTCGGTATCCTCCAGTTAAATTGGAATATTCTAACTTGCCCATCTCTCTTCCTGTGCAAAACACAGATGCCAATCTGATTAATATCTGATAATTAGTTTAGAGGAATGTGATTGCACCAGAGATCTGCAAGGCCCACTTGTAACTTCAACTTCTTGGGCAATTTGCATATTTTATGTCCAGTTTGGAGCACATATTTCTAATGTTCTTATTTGGCTTAATAGTATTTCCACAGAAGAAAAATATCCAGAGAAAAGTGTCATTTTTGATGTCATTATATTCTTATCAGAATTGTAAAGAAGAACGAGTTACTGTCAACCATGTTTACTTGGTAGGCCATTTGTTATTTTATAACAGGAGGGAAGGCCTAGTGGGTCAACACCACTAACCACCAACACACACACCCATGTACGTCCCCCAAAGGATGTTGTTGCATGATGCCATAACCATAACTGTGACAGATGTCTATCTTCCTTCACTCCATACTTCAGTTGACTTTTTTCTTACTTTGTATTGAGCAAATACATCTTCATTATCTGACTCAGGTCTGTAAACACAGTACAAAGGTCCATTTTCTGGCCGTGAAGCAAAACTCTGAGGTTTCATTTTATGACAGTATAATGTTTGAATCTCATGAGTCTCAATTTTGTTGAACAATCGCTGTAGATTTGTTGTACTGAATTCAATGCGATTGTTATGGCTGTAAGTAAACATAAACTTGACAGATCTGCGGTATGATTTAGGTTTTGGCATTATGAATTAAGTTGGAGTTATGTTTTATAATTGGGTCCCCAGAAAAAGTTTTATTTCCACAAAACTAAACAATCCCTCTGCACCTGCTCTCGTCCTGCTTTAATGGAACGGGGGTGGTAGGTTACCAAGGAGATGCACTTGGGTTATTTGCTAACAAGGAGTATTACATTTACCCTCATCCACCTTCAAATCACCTACTTGTATCACATCATACTTACAATACTCATGCAAACTCAACCATTTTTGCAAAGGTTTTTTTTTTTCATTATTGCAAGTTTCTGCCAAAGACTGATAAATGAGAGACTGTGTTTCAACTGTAACACATTATATGACTTATATATTTACACATACTTGTACATTACAGTATAGTGCATTAATATACATAGTCTATATTTACCCTACCCTCTCTTTCTAAACTATTCCTTTTTTTAGGGATTAACATCGACTACATTTCTTTTTACTGCTGCAGTAATATGGGATGTGTTGTAAATAATCTTCCTGTTGTTTTATGAGCTGTCACGTGTAGTGCAGCATCAGCTTCTGTTATCTTAATTTCTCCACCTACCAGTGTTAAAGTAAAGGCTTCCAGACACATTTGTACACAGTGGCACATTGGATAGTTTGATTTTAAAATTAGCATATGAGTTTTATATATATATCTATGTGTACTTTACAGGAAAAAATGCTGAGCTTAAATACCAGAAATGACAAACAACACCAGTGTTTAGACTTACTTTCCAGGGAAGCTGCACTGTTTATTCTCCTATGCCAATACATAGCCGTAGTTGGACGTTGTGCTATAACACTACTCCTAAGTTTTAGCATAAGTTGTCTCCTTCAGTTCCACATGTACAGCACTGTATCTGCTCTTTAAGGTAAAAGAATTTGCTACTTTTCATCTTTATAGGTCAGATTGTTTCTGATAGCACAAGCCAGGGCCAGAATTATGAACATATAGAAACATCATAAACTGCATTGAAAAACATCCACCATCTGGTTTCTCCTTTGCATTCCAAATATAGTTATAATGTCTTACTCTTACGATTACAGTAAAACAGATTTTAGAGCTTTTTCATCTCTTGCAGATAATTATATATGTACATACCCCCACTCCTTTAAGAAAGCAGGGGTGCATAATATATTCTATGTGCTGAGTGTAAATCTATTTAAGCACAGCTCATTATTTATACTGTGAGTCACTGAGAGGAGCTTGTCTTTTACAATGGTGGATAAAGTTGCTGCTATTGAATGAGAGCAAAAGAGCTGAGCCTTTGATGCAGCTTGGGTCGGAGCTACAGGCTTCAGGGCAGCTGTTGATGATGGGTGGGATGATGTCATCTGCAAGGCTCTCAGTGTGACATTTGGCGGCAAGCCATTAGCAAAAAGAAAAGACAGGGAAAAAAAAGAGCAGAGAAGTGGTAGAGAAAGTAGCAACTGTGATGTAAGCACAAGGGAAAGAGCAGTACATGTGCCACTTCCAAATAGCAGCAGTTCGATATGAGATGTCGGTTGGGATGACTTATGTGAATTTGGAATAGTTCCCCTGTTAAACATGTTATTATTATTATGGCTTCCACGAACCTGCAGGTCTGAGTTTCAGTGTTTTCTTGTTGAGTGTGATAACATCAGAATCACATGCTGCACAAATTTTACACTTACATAATATTCTGAACATTACCAATGTTGTGTACATCTACGTAGATACCCTACTGTAATCGAGTCTATTCATACCTCTACTTATAATTAAAGTGATTTTGTTTTTGTTATGTTTACATATTATGGTGTGTGTTGTCAGTTTTGCTATTGAATAGAAGTCAGAAGTGAGGATTCTTAGTGAAACATTGTTGAAAACAAAACACTGAAAGTGAAGATAATTTCATAAATAGAGTTTTCATCCAAAGAGGAGCATTTATTTGTTTTCTAACCTTAGTGAAATGTGTAGTTTCAGAGCTTTTTATAAGATTTCTAGCTCGTCTTATTTTAATTTGGTCTGGAACAAAACTGAATTATCTTTTTTTTTTTTTTTTTTATGACGTAATATCAGATGATTGTTCCACTAGTTTTCAATGTGGAAATCCCACAGAAAGTTGTAATAGTTTTAATTTAAGTGTATGTGACATTGAGGGTAACAGGATTACAGGTGTTGTCAAGTAATGTCAGCATGAATAAAAATGAAAGAGGATGTTAAGTCCAGAGGGTATCAGTACGTTATGGTGTCACTGCAGAGTCTCAACACAACTTTTACAGTATGACATATTTTTTGACACAGCTGCTATGTTACAGCTGTTTTTATCCAAAACAAGTCCAACTGTAATAGAAAGCACACTGTTGTAGAAAAAAAAAAGTTAAACAGCAGGAAAGAATCAAATGTTTAGGTCACTGAGCTGACATGGAAAACCATGGAATAAGTCATGGGATTTTACATCAGGACCGCCGCACCACAGGAACCCTGGGAAGCATTGCGTCAATCTTCTCGTTCTCTCCAGATGCTGAGTGTAGAGCTTTCATTTTAAACGAGGAGCAAGGGGCCGGAGGTGGGTGGAGGGGTG
>JAPSES010000001.1:16918966-16933128 GCA_029822895.1 Maxillicosta whitleyi
GGGGGTGAGTAGGGGTTACGGGGGAGGGGGAATGCAGCTAATCAGTGTTAAAAGCACCAGCAACCCCTCCCCCCTCATGGTCTCTTCTATCTCTCCTCTGCCTTTCTATTGGCCCTTCAGACACATCAATGAACAGTGGAGTGCTTAGACAGCTCAGTGTCTGGACAGGCTCCGAAAAATGTCGACTCATTGCAACAGACACAATGTTATAGATGGCGTTCTCGCTTTTATCATTACCTTTCTTTTCTCCCCCTACAACCTCTATCCACAGATCCCTCTGGGACTTTATCCACTTCAAAAGCTCAAGTTATCACTCGTACCTGCTGTACTTCAGATCACAGTTTGAATGATTCAGCAGTTTCGGGAGATTCTCGGTGAGATGACGCTAACTTTGGAGAGAATTCACTGAAGTTTATTATCGGAGGATAGCCGGCATAAAAATACAGAAAGGAAAAGAAAGCTGTCGCGGTTGATTGAAGCGTGCTTGTTTGTGTGCGTGTTCACTTAATCAGCTCCACTCTCCGTAAGCGAGGCCTGTGTTTTCAGTACCGACTGTAAATCTCCCACACTCGCCTTCGCTCTCTCCCCACCCCTCTGCATACTCAGCCCGGCCCTCTAAGCCCGAGGGGATCATAACAACAACAATGGCCTTCTCTCTCCCTCACTCCCTTCCACCTCCCCCTATTTTGTCTCTCTCTCTCTCTCTCACTCACTCTCAAACACAAACACAACACATTATTGTCTTCCCCCGACCTTACCTTCCTCCCCTCCTTCCCCTTAGGAAACCAGCGCAAGGCCAAGGTCCAGTTTCTTTAGATCCAACTCCGTGTCTTACTTTCTGGTCCTGAATGTCTTGCTCAGTTCTGTTCAACACTGTGGAAGGTTTGAGTTGAAACACTGTAGAGTCTACGAGAACCTGCAGGCATGGTAACAGGATGCCACATTTAAAGTTAAAGTTTCAAAGGCTGAACTTTTATTTTCATCTTGTTCGTTTTGAAGCGAAGCGCTTTGATGCCAACTTTAGGTGAGGTGAAGACATCGCAGAACTTGTCTGAGCTTTCATCTCTCTCAGGATGTGTTTCTGTAAACACTGTGTAAAAGCATTTCACCTTCCTGATTCAGGCTCTGAACACCGGCTTTCTACCTTCCTGGTTTGCCTTTTTTTCTTTTAAAAAGGAACATCTTTGTTAAGATCTTCTCAGTTGTTCTCTCTGTAGTGTCTTTTCCCAGATCCTGTGTATCCCTGTACTGCCTAATAACCTCAGGCTTAAAAAAAAAAAAAAAAATCCGGTCATTGCGTTAGACCTGTGCAAACTCTCAATCCAACTGGGAAAAAAAAAGCTGATCAATAAATAACAGACTGAAAAGATCAAAGCAAAACAACCGAGAGTTAGAAGAAAAAAAAGGCCAAACGTGACACGATGGCTTGATCCAAGTGGACTGTGGGTTGCCCAGATGCTTCTCTCTTTTCCCACAGTGCATCTCACCTTGCTCTTTGAGCCACTTCACTCCGAAACCACTCATTTGGAAGTACCACTCGACTAACTCATCCATGCACCGCAGGATGAAACAAATGACTTTTTACTGAGTGTGGATCCGGTGGCACTCAGCTGTGGCTTTTCTATGACTTCAAGACAGACGTTGAAACTGTTCAGCAGACCACGTAAAAATGGTTTTCATCAACTAACTGCAGCTACAGTAGAGTGTAGATTTTTGTTGAATTCAGTGGGTATGTTTTTAATTTAACTGTGCTGACCTTCAGTAGTGGAACTTGGCAACTGGGGCCGAGTCATAGCATCTCACACTAGGCTCTGTTGAACTTCTCTCGTCATTACTACTCGAGTAATGGTTCAGTGACTGTCAGGAAAAAAAAAAAAAAAAACAAACCTCACCATCATCCTGGAGTGAGATCAGATGGACAAAAGACAAAAAAAGTCAACAAACAGATAGGGTTATTTGTCTCTGATAATTTGTCTTATTTGATTTGTGCATTTTTTTTCTCTCTGAGCTTGATATAATATTGTCAAGAATGATTTTTTGTTAATAACATTCCAAATAGTTTTTTTTTTCCCTCTATGATTGGTTGTTAGTGTTATTGTTTTTTTTTTCTGTAGAAAATATAAGATTTTATACATTTGTGTTTGTGTGTTCACCTCTAGTTGAGTGTGTTAACAAGCCATGCTGGACATGTACACATTAAAAAATGCTCTGAAAACATTTAAAGCAGTGTTTTCTCAGTCTTTTTGTGCAGCAACAGCACAATTCTGTCTGAACTATTTCAATAGAGACTTCACAGTTGTGCACACATCTACTGTTCATGCACACCACTCTTCCTGCAGTGAGGTCACTGTCCATAGGGCCTTACTTCCTGTCTCACACGGGACAAGCAGCAGAATGGGGAGGGGGTTTGGACACCAGCCAGGAAGCCACATGAGTGGGGGAGGAAGCAGCTCACAAAAAAAAATTTTAAAAAATGGCGTGACTTATTGTGACATATTTACCTCAGACACCAAATGTGACTGAAGAGTGATAGGCAGAAGACTTTAATTTGACATTTCTGTGAAAATGTGTTTAAGACAGAAAAACTTACACCTACCCTCATCTTGTTTCTGTAATTGGCACCAATGACAGCTTTTTGTTCCGATGTGAACCCTCGTGGTCAATTAATGCGAGGATCCTACTTGAGGTCTTGGATTTTTTAAAATCTTGTGCCTAGTGTTTTGGCTGCTACCATCTTAAATTATTTGATAAGAAGGTGAAGGGTGAAACCATAAAGTATATAAAGATACACAGCATGGTCCAGAAAAAGGCCTCACACTGCTACATCAGAAACATTAATTATTATCTATTTGCTTTGTTAAATCTTGGTAGGGATTTTATTGTTGGCCAGGATGTGTTTATACAGTGTGTGGGTGCCAACACACCGTATAATACACTACAAATTAATGATAACATTAGCTAATGTAGCTAACTTATTCTGCTCCTCCATAAATGTGTTTGCTTTTTTCTTTACCCCTCCATTATTATACATTGTGTGGCTGTGTAGGTGTGCAACAAAGTGTCTAACTAACAGAATCTGTACTGACAGCATTTTTTTTTATCACAAAAAACAGCAGAGTCAGGCTACCTATACCTAATGATGGATGATTGGTTCAATACTTGGTGGATTTCACTCCTCATAATCAGCATATAAACATGTCAGCCCAACAATGTCAGATAAAGTGGTCTGAATCTGAACAATGACCTACTTTAAAATGTGCTGTCAACCATTATCCTACGTGGGACATACCAATGTGCACTTAGTAAACAAACAGCTTTAACGGTGCATGTCGTGCGTGTACATGGTATTTGAGTACGTGGGCCTGCTTCACACTGTGTTTACATGTCCATATGTAATCCTTCCCTCCTGCAGAATGTCTGGCTAGGTTCATTGCCTGTTAAATCTACCCGCTACACTTATCACCAGGTACACCCTGTGGAGTACGATAATTACTTGCAGTCATCTCTGTTCTCTGGGTAGACAATTAACTCACTTTTCAGCCCTGCGCACACATACAGAGAAGTATGTTAATAACTTGCAGAAACATTCAGCTGCAAACGTTGTGCAGTTTTAACCACCTGTTTCAGAATGTTTTTATTATCCACCTGTTGGGCATCCTGAGTGTGTTTACAAACATGTGATGTAAGGTTATTGGGTAAGAGTTTCTTAAAATGAAACACCACTTAAGTAGTACTAAGAGTCAGCTTGTTTCATCATTAAGTGTGTTCTGTAATAACGCGTACCTTTGGTGATGATCAGCCTCAGTCCTAAATGGATTCAAGGTGCCTTTGCTCTTAAGGTGGACCAACAGAATATCTTCAATACCTTACTCACCACTTCTGTTTTTACTTGTCACGGTAAAACTAATATAAATTTTTAATGTCCCGTCATAGTTATTGCAAACAAAATGTAGAGGTTACATAAGAAACATTTGGTAAAACACACAGTGGATTTTATTAAGAAGGAAACCAAAGAAACACATTTGTCTCTTGGATTAACTTAGACTCCGATATTGAAAATATGTCATGAAAACAACATCTGGTTGATTGGTTATTCCGACATTGATTTTGTTTGGAGTTACATCCAGCAAGCAAAAGACCAGTTACTGCTCGACTCCTGAACTAAAGCACTGAGTTTGTTCAGCTGTGATGTAAACAGATACAGCAGGTCCTCTACTGATGTATTCCTAAAGAGTTTGTCTCTCAAATTTCTGGACCTTGTATCAAAACAACAAGAAGTGTTGGAATCAACAAGTGTGAAGGAAACGTAAGTGATATTTATCACTTGTGTTTATGGGCAACCAAATAAGGAAACGATGGTGAAAAAAAGGCATTCTTTCATCTTCTGAACACATTTTATCCTCACTAGGATCTCTGGATCCCATTCCTCATACACCCTAAACCAGTGGTTCTGAACTCCCGTCCTCCTGACCCAGTGTCCTACATGTTTTAGATATTCCCCTCTTCCACCACACCTGGAAGCCATTACTTCGTTAACAGGCTTTTGCAGAGCTGATGATGAGCTGATGATTCATTGATTCAGTTCTAAAAGAGGGGAACCTCTAAAACATGCAGGACACTGGGTCACGAGGACTGGAGTTGAGAATCACTGCACTAGGCAAGTCGCCCTGGACGAGTCAGCAGTTCACCCTGACATTCACACTTTTGGGCAATTTTAGGTTGACCAATTAACCTATCAGTGCATGTCTTTGGATGGTGGGAGAAAGCTGGAGTACCTGGGGAGAATCCATACAAACATGGGGAGAACATGCAAACTCCACAGAAAGGTCCCTGGTTGAATCAAGGTGAGGTGACGGTGCTATCCACTGCACCACCGTGTTAGAAAAAAGCATATAATAGAAAATTTAAATGTCACATTCGGATTTTTTTTTTTTTATATAGTGGTTACGTTCACCCACCCACACCATTGCAGAAAAACAGCAGAAACAAACACATTTTTATCCAAACAACAAAGACCTCACTATTGGCGCTTTTCCACTCCATGGTACCGGCTCTACTTGACTCGACTCAGTACCGCCTCAGTTGAGGTTCCAAAATGTTGGGACCAACACCAAAACGTGACATCACGACACTGCAGACAGTGATTTCTCTGTGACCGATTTACAAAAATCAGATGCAGAAGTAGACAGTGAATAGTGAAACATGAATCCACATGATGACAGAACAAAACTACACCATAGACGGTCACGTAGATTCAGTCTTTGGTGGCGGACGTAAAAATCCAGACGAGAAAATACGCAACGAGCGAGTTTTCGGCAACTCTGAGCAGACGACACGGAAGTAACGCGCCGTGTCGGAGTAACGAGTCGAGCTGAGACGAGCCGGTCCCATGTAAGTGGAAAAGAACCACAGGAATACTGAGTAGAGTAGAACCAGTACCATGGAGTGGAAAAGCACCAAAACATTTTGCCCAGAGTCATGTCTCTCAGGCAGAACTCCACTGCATTGTGAGCGATCCAGCAAGTGAGAAGAGCAGAATTGGAGTCACTTTGTTTTCATATTATCCTGCCCATGCATGTTACCTGATGTTGATTTTCACTCGTTGCTTAAAGGTCAGTGCAGAGAATCAGAAAATCAAAAACACAGGCATCAGGAGGAGAAAATATACCAATGATATGTTATACATACAGGAACGATGGGCCAACTCAGTCTGAATGCCACGTATTTATTTTGCTTGCAAAGGCTGCAAAACACAAAGTGCAGTTGTTAACCAAAGCGGACTTGGCGAGACATTCACAGCTCATCACATACTGTATAACCATGTACTATTGAACACAATACACTACTAGTACTGGCTAATACACATACAACATAGCTTGTAAACAGACAAGAACAGTAGCTTTACTTTAAATTAGGGCTGTAAAAAGATTAATTTTCTTGATCGCAACTAATCTCAGAAATTTCGTAGTTAATCGCGATTAATCTTGATTTACTTTGCATGTGTAAAATTGCTATTTTGCAGTAAGACTGTTCTAATCTAAAGTTAAACCCACAATGTCAAGTATTTCTGACCATTGTGTCTCAAATTGGAATAAAATGAAGACAGAGAAAAAGGCGGAATTTACCTTTTGGGCTTTTTTATTTTCAAAAAGAGTGTAGAGAAAGGAAAACAAGTATTAGGATTGAATGACCGGCTACTTTGAGAAATTGTAAATAAATGAACACAAGAAAACTTCCGCTCGAGCTGCCTACGGATGCGTAGAAGGAACAAAAAAATAGCAAACTCCAAATAGTGCATTTAACCGACAATAAGTTTAATTAATACAACCAGAGGAGCTGCATGTGGATGGTAGAAGTGTGGAAAATGCTGGCAAATTCTGATCACGATTAAAAAAAATTATTCGCGATCACAATTTACATTGATCTAATGGCGATTAACGTGTTAATATTCCCAGCCCTACTTTAAATCTTAAAAAATAAAATGGGGACATCTGTTTTACTGCATGTTTGGCTCACAGATACACCACAGGGTCTGATGATGATTGGTTGATTATTCTTGCATAAGCATATATATATATATATATATATATATATATTTATATTGTTTTCCAAATGTTTTCAGCAGCTCCAATGACATCTCCACTGTGCTCAGGTAGCTTCAGATGTCTTACAGGTGCATGTAGTAAAACCTGGGGAGGAAATGTTTTTACAATCTGCAAGTGGTAAGAGATTTGGGTAATTTGTAACGCCACATATAGAAGTAAATGATTAAAACTGAATTAAAGTTTAAATGCGCTGTATGTGTAGTTTTCTCCAATGTGCTTTTATTTAACATTCCATATAATGAGATAACTTATTTACATAAGGTGATTAGATTAGATCGAGCTTTAATGAGTGCAGTTGGGGGGGGGGGGGTCCAGTGCAGCAGATAATAGGATATAAGTAAGGAAATAGAGCAGGTAGGCGGTCTATCAATGCAAGAAAGCATTTTGGCTTAATTTAAGTTTAGTAAAATAGTTTGCAGAGTTTATGTGATGCAAGCCTGATGCGTTAGCAGTTAGGAAAGTAAGAGGGAAGGAGCATGAGGGAAACAAAAGCATTTCACATCGCTGAAAAAATACATGACCGTATAAATCCAGTATTATTCCCATGATGTCGTATAGAAAACAGTTTCCATTTTCCTTCCTCGTCCGTCTGTCACTCCTTGATCTTTTATTGTTTCACTGTGAGGTAATGTTAGAGGCAACATCTGGAGCTGTAATGGAGCGGAGTTCAGTGTGTTTTTGGTGCAGTATTTGGCACTCGTTCCTGCAGCAGAGGGTGTGGAGATGCTGCAGTGAGGTTTGGGGCAGTGTTTGATGTTTATATGGTGATGGTCATGTTATCAGCACTCATGGTATAAAACCTGGTCTACAGGAGATCAGATCTAGTAAGTTCTCTGATAGACATGAGTGACAGACTATTGTTTATTATTGTTATTTTTGTTCTTACCCCGCTGCTATATTGACAGAAATTGAGAAGTGCTGTCCTGTTGTCGAAGAAATCTCTAAAAACCTGATAACATTTTAAGACTTGAATCTTTATCTCCCAGGGTTAAAGTGAAAAAAACAAATTACATATCCAACATATGTACAGGTACAAACTATCCTTTCACAATAAAATGTGAATAATATGAACAAATATTAAAAACATGAAACATCTTTAAGACACAGTTGTGGGGAAAAAATAAAATTAAAGACCGTTCTTTTTTTGTTCAATTTCTTGTTCATTTTAATGCCCGGTACAACTAAAGGAAGATTTGTTTGAACAAATATAATCATTAAAAACAAAAATAGCTCATAGTAGTTTAATTTCAGAGCTGATATCTATCCATTTTCCATGTTTTCTTGATAAAAAACAAAATCGCTTCAGTTCGTACATCAATATCTATGTCATTGTACTGACAAAAACAGTGCTTTTAGACATCCCATGTTGTCTTTTCTGTGTATTTTAGACACATGACACACACAGGAGTTAGTACTTAATAGCATAACCATTGTTTTTGATCACTTTTGATGGTATAATGTTTAATTTTTTTGTGACTGTATTATCGTTTCCATTGTTCCCTATGGAATGTGAATAATAGTCAGTGGCAAGAGATAAATAAGTTTTGATCTCGGTTGATTTTTACTTCCACTTGCACATAAGTTTGTCAATTTGAACGATAATTTAAGGAGACAAGAAAGTTAAGATTTGTGGAAAAGACAATAAGGAAACATCTAATTTTGTGTCAAACAGCTGCATTTCTCATTTAACACAATACACATCATCAACACCGTCACAGCTGCTGCTTCGGCACATTTTACTTTGACTGTGAGATGACAAAATATTACAAGAGGTGAAAATCACTACAGGTCTGTTCATGTTGAATAGATTTGTTCAAGCAGCTGAGACATCTTCAGTAATTCTAAACAGATTGTGCAGAGTTACCGTGACATCTCTGCAACTCTTGGGTGAATTTTATAGTTATGCATTTCAACCATTTTATCACAAAATGTTGTTTTCTTGACCTTTGAAATCATCTTCTAGACAGAGAAATATCACAATGACATAATTCCAAGGGGATCAAAAATATATATGTCTCTCACTATTGATTTTTCTCTCTTTTTTTTTTTACACTTGTCTTGTCCAGCATCATAACAGCAGAATGGTAGTCTGGTTGACTTTTGGTGCTAAATAAATTTGCTTTGCCAAATGAAACTTCATAGAGTATATGAGGTTCCCCTTTATATTCTATTGTCTTTATTATGTGTTTTGTTGAACCACATTTCGATGCTGGACCTGACATGAAGAAACAAGGGGAAAGGGGGGAGAATTCTACAAAAGAATATCAAACAATATCAACAATAACAACCATAGCGGTAATTATAACAGTAGCAATAACTAGAACCAGAAATATTGATTTTGCTTAATAACATCCCATATATTACACTGCAAATATGATTGGTGCATGAACAACTCCCATGATTCCATGGTACTTCATGATGTCATCTACTTCCCTTCTATTGTTTTGAGTAACAAACCTAGAAATGTAGAAATATGAGTTTAATCTTGAAATCAAGTGACCTTAAACTCAACTTTCTATGCCTGTAAGTAACCGAATGTAACCTTTATTTTTCTGCAGTTTAGGAAAGCACATCCCATAATTCAGACTGAAGTTTGCCTTACACATTAAACCCCCTTGGACTCGACCTTGTGAATGAATCTGCAGTCTACTCAGTCTCCTGCTGAGGAAGCCCAGCTGGACTCGACTATGAAACCCTAAATAACACCTGGATGTATTGACAAGCTCCATCTGGACACATGCACACAAACATGCAAAGAATGCTTGTGTTAACATGTGCAGGTGCAGGTGCAGGTGCATGGAATGACATGCACACCTGAGCAGAAGCCATGTTATAATAGTGACAAAACTACAAAAAACTATGTGGTCTTGCAGTAGTAAATATTGTAAAGAGAAAGAAATATATATATATATTTTTAATTCATTGATTTAATATGAAAATCTCTGTGCAGGATAAAGTACTGTTATGTTTATGTGTGCAGATTTGTGTGGTCCACATGTTCCACAAACGGCTTCACAAAACTTCCTCAGTCGGCCGGCCTCCTTTTCCTGAGAGAAAGTTTTGACCTAATGTCTGCAGCAGCTGAATCCAAAGACAACCAGACTCTTCCCATAACCCCTTTTGTTCTGACCTCAACAGACCCAGGAGAAAGGACACACAATAGCTGAAGACATAATTTCAACATTTACCTTTTCTCATACTGCAGAAACACATTATTAGAGTTCATTATTATTACTGCTCGAACGGCTGAGTCTGTGATATTTCCATAATTAGATGATTAACATGATGTGTTTTTTTTGGAATATATCAAGGGGGAAACATAAGTGTGTTTAATTATATCACATTTACTGCAGGCTTGATGAGGCATTATGTTAAAATATAGTGTTTCCATCACCTTGTGGGAAACATTTATAGCGTACGAGGACAGACAGTGAGGCTTTTCCAACATCCAGCTCTGTATCAGTATATAAATAGCACCCAGTCATGGCAAAATGTACCTGGTCATCATGTTCTGCTCATTTTATATAACACTCTAAACTTTTATTACAGTCTGCATCAACCCTTTGCAGTGGTTGATGTTTAACGCTGCACATTGATGTGCACTACAAAGCTTAGACTACAAAGAGAACCCAGATGAGGTTGTGAGATTTAGCAGAGTCCTGCTGTGTCTGTGTGTTTTATTATGATATGTAGTTCTCCCATCTGTACAATAAAAGCTGTATCTGTGTGAGGCCAGTTTACACTCTTATGTTCGCGCATTAGGACGTGTACGCAAACAGCTTTCAGACTATTGTTACATCTATAATTATAGCAACGGCTAAGAAAGCTCATAAAATAATGGGAAGTAATAAAGTTAATGAGTAAAACATCACAAGGGATGCACAATGTGTCCGTTTGTATCGGCGTATGAGCGTGCACATAAGACTAAAGCCGCAGTAAGCGCAGTGTGTGTCAGAGACCACAGCGCAGTAATAAATGTCTCAAAACTAGAACATTCAACTGACAGAGTGGGTCGTCACACAGTACAAGTCATTAATAGATAATTAGATAATAATGTTAGGATGACCCTTTTTATAGTATTGTATTTCAATAGTGAATATTCCTTTACAACACATGACAGTAAATCAAAAACCAGTTCAAATGCGGTGACGCTGGGATGTTTTTTTTCGTGCAGGCATAGTGGTCTGCACTGCAAGTCCTGTTTTCAGTTTACTATAGTCAGCTAAAAAAAAAAAAAAAAGTGAGTTTCGACATAAAAATAATTATGCAGAATAGTCTTTTATGAGGATTGTATTAGAAACAGCATACATACATAAACGTTTTTATTCCTTAAAATACCATCAGTCAATACAGTTTTGTCATTTCAATAACTTTTTAGAAGGAAAAAAAGGGCAGTGATTAAAAGATTGCTGCTTCATCATCACAAAACTGTCCCCTGGTTCAACAATATTTATGAAATTCACTATGCAGGTACTGTAATGTAAATTAACAAACTCTATATGATTAAAATATGCGCATATCAGTCTTTAACCAGAGGCTTCTTGTGTTCAGTGCTGACCTTCATTTTGCTGCCTCTATGAAACTGGGTTCATTTTGGGATCTGGCATTTTACCAGCTTTTTAGACCCAATAATAATAATAATAATAATAATAATAATAATAATAATAGAGAAATGTAGACATATTTCCTCCCAGGATGTACCTAGTGACGACCTCGGATAAATACTAAAAAAAAAAAAATAAAAAAATAATAATAATAATAAAAATTAATAAAATATTGTGGCAAAAATGGTACCAAATTGGGACATGAAAAGCTACTGAGGTTTCAGTGGATTTGATCTGGAAAACATGGCTTGAAATGGGCTTATATACAGCTATAAGTAAAGATAGTCCTAGATCCTAGTGGTTTTTGTAATCCAAAAGTGGGTTTTTCATGAATCAGCTGTCTCATTCCACGTTTCGTGTGTTACATGCGGAACCCGCCCATGTAAACACACAGAAATTGTGAGTGATTTTGCAACAGCGGCCATTTTTGTGAAGCACTCTACCTTGCATAATTTGGTCAATTCACCTGTGAGAGAATAAAAAGATATTTTTTAAAAAATAGTACAGTGTAATTTTTGTCCGTTTTAGCGTGTGACATGCAGATTTTTGTACATATAAAAAAATCCAAAAATGTGTTTTATCTGAAAAAGTCATTCTCTTTTATCTCACTAAATAATTTTGTTATAAAATAAACCCAAGGTGCTTCAAAACATTCGTCTACACCTGGTTTTAATTTTTAGTTCCCATATCCATGATTTTAGGAACCTGTTTCATACAAATGGTTCACTTTTCTGTTTGGTTTCACATATCCTCTAGTGTACAGGTCTGTAAATATACACACGTTTTTTCCTGACGCGTGTGATAAGAAGGTTTATGTCAGGCTATTCACCTGATACAACAGAAACACACACACACACACACACGGGCATCTGGAGACAAGATTAGTCAAACATTCTCTACTCATGATGTCTGGGAGTCAAACAGCTGTTAAGGTGGCACATGTATACAAACACACACACACACACCTACAGACACACAAAACCCCCTCCTGGAGAAACCCCTCCCTCAATCAGAGTAGGGCTCGGAGAAAGGCAGCGTTACGGGGCCACACAGCGGGAGGCGAGCCCCTGGTCCTGGAGAGGATCTGGAGATGCCGTCATGTTTTCCAGGCAGCTGCAGCAGGAATGGTGAGGAGGGCTACTAACTAGCAGAAAACAAACAGATGCCAAAGAAATGTGTGTGTGTCAAAGGAAATGAGAACTTTTTATGCACCAGGTGGATTCCCAAGTCCCACTGCCGTCATCCTGCTTGAGGGAAAAATAATCCTATTCATGCTGAATATCTGCTAGTTGCTGACATAAATCTTTCATAGAACTAACAAGACATTATTTTGTGATCTGGTCACACGCAGGGAGGGAGCTGAAAACTGCAAAACAACTGAAGAACGCAACAGCCGCCTGAATAAAGGCGAGGACACTAGCATCATGTTAAGCACTTTAATATGACAGCATTACTTTGAGGTGAATGCTAAAGCACTGAATAACTTCTGGGGGGGTTATAGTTCGCTGTTTAAGTTTGAATCTTCAAAAAGGTTTGGAAATGAAGCAGGGGTTCAAGAAAAGGTTCGAGTAAGGACAAAAATTAGATTTATTAATGGAAATTCTGAAGAAAACAGAAGGAAAAACAACCCCATGGGAGTCAACAGTAACAAAAAATAAAAAAGAGATCAGGTGTAGCTTCACAGCAAGATGCAAACTCTTTCCTGTCTCTTTCCTCAATCACCAAAATGTATTTCACCTATATGGACCCCACCACCTGAGGAGGTAAGGGGAGAGGCCAACAAAACATTGAATAAATGATGGCATAAATATGCAGCCAGCCAAACAATGATGTTATCTGATTCCAACTGACATACATTCAACAGCCATCCACGCCTAAGCATACATGCCCTGCTCACAGAAATGCCTTCATCTGTCTTCCCCTAAAACCTCTGTGGCCTGATACTCACAGCAAAAACCTATATGCAAACCTGAACTCACTGATGAGCAGCCGAACACACCACCCAGAGCTGTAGATAACTGCGACACTTCCATAGATTCCTGTTGTAAAAAATGTCAGATAAAATATGGACCTACTTCTGGGGTTATGGAGGGGCTGATAGTTCCAAACGCTGAGTACAGCCCCAGAACACAATCATTTCTACTGCAGCTGATCCAGCAACTCCAGCGTATAATAAGATGTTGTCGTCTTTCAAATTATCAGTTGTATTTCCTGTATTAGTGGACATTTATATTGTAAATTATCTGTTTTCTTTGGTATGTGTTGCTGTTTGTATACAACTGTTAGCCTATGTTGGACTTTCAGCTGTAGAACTATAGTTAGCTGTTGGGATTTAACCACAAATTAAGGAGGTTTTAAGATAAGGTAACGTTAGTACAAATGTTGTTATCAGTGGATTGTTTTGCTGAACCTTGTGGTGTTTGGCTAGGTTTGTCAGCTGCAGTCACATGCTAATGAGGAGGAGAGTAACTGTAGAGCTGAGCTCTGCCAATAAAAGTTCATTAAAATTCTTATTCATGAGTTAAATGAGGTGAAACTTCTGAGACTTAGTGTTTGTAATATCTGACTCATCCTGTAAAAATTCAGTTGAATTTGAGTTTGCTAATGTTGAGTTTTTAATGTGTTTGGCGTCCGTGCTAATGCTAACATGCGAAGTTAGCTGCTATGCTAGCCACCAGGGAAAGCCTTATTGTGTGTGTTATCAGAGCAGAGCTTAGCAGGCGCACAGTGTTTACACGGCTAACTATTTTCTGCTTGTACTACAGTCCTATAATAGTAAAACTTATTTTCTGTCTCCGTACGGGTACAGAATGAATGAATGAACTTGACACGATCTCAGACAGAGAACCCAGATGCAGACCCGGACACAAAAGTCACACTTTAACAGTTTATTCACACACACACTGTCCAGGAAATGTACGAATAGTCTCTGATGCTCATAAACTCAGACCAG
>JAPSES010000001.1:16946900-16968447 GCA_029822895.1 Maxillicosta whitleyi
ATGTGAAAATGAGGAACTGAGGCCAAATAATGACATAAATTGTAAAAATTGCACTTTTTTCTTAATAAATTTCTTTTCTTTTCTTTTTTTTCTCATGTTTTTAAAGAATAGTTTGTAAATTTAACATATTAATAATACAATTTAACTTTTTTTCACACTAAAACATAGAAATTATATATATAATTGTGGAAATTAGATCATTTATATATTATTATGTTATTATTTTAATGATCCGGCCCTTTAATGATGTGGCCCCTGAACCAACAGGAGTTTGACCCCCCTGCTTTAAAGGATAAGGCAAATAAAATGAATGTTTAATAGACTACATTGTCCACATGTCAGTGAAATAAAGCAAGAATGGATTACTACAAATAATTACTGTTATTTACATCCTCATATATGTCAGTCCATGAGGCTCTATTGTTGCCCAGAACCATTTAAAAAGACATTTGTATGCACATACACACTGAATAACACGTTTATTTATACCCACAAACATTATTTTCAGTCCACCTCACATATATTGCCATGTAGCAGTAAATACTCATGGGCCCACATTGATTCACAGCTGAAAAAGAGTCTGCAACAAATGGACCTTTACTGCTGATATAGGAACATTTGCAGCAAAACTACAGTCTTCAGCTGTTTTAGGAAGTGGAATAGCAATTTAATTATGCAATTACATATTGGTGTGAGAAGACCAATTTATTGACCCTGTCGTGTTTTTCTTACTGTTCTTTTCTTTCTGACACACACGAAGATAAATACCCACCCTGCTGCTGCTTCCACAGACTTCACCCACAGGATTCTTTCAGTAACAGCAACAAGCCAATTAACACATAAATCTACATAATGGTCTATGACAGCGTGAATGGGAAGGTGTGTACATGGAGATGTATAGGACACGGGTGTGGAGGTGTGACCCAAAGACACAGATCAAAAACAGACACTCAGACATTTTGAGGCAAAAAAAAAAAATGTGTGTCAGGAGATTCATTAGTCAGTTTTACACAGACATCCTGTTTATGATGATCCCACCTTTTTTTTTTTTTCCACAATTGACTGATTTCCACAGCCAAGTCAAAGGAGGTGAGACAGGCTGGACTTTTACACAGTGGGCCTTTTTATTTTTATTTTTTCCCAAGTTTATTGAAAATATATTGTCATACAAAACATAGAAATTTTGAAGAAACATTAAAATTTCAAAAGGAAAAAAAAACATCTAAACACATAAGTTAAATAATGCAAAGATTTACAAATACAAAGAATAAAACATAAAAAATAAAGACAAATAAATACATCAGAGTAAGTTCAGTCTATTTTAAAGAATCATTTATAAATTGCCAGGGTGTTTTGTTTTGGGGTTTTTTTTGTTTTGTTTTGTTTTTGTTTTTTCCACTGATTTAATATATTTATTAAAAAATTCTATCAGACTTTAAAATTTGGTTGTGTTTTGGTATATTTACTTTTGTGTATATGATATTTTCCAAATAAAATGATCAAAATAACAATAAATTCTAAATCCCGAATATCATGTTCAAAATATGCAAGTACATTTTGAGATGTTCTAGTTATATTTTTCATTACTTTTAGATATGATATAGCTTTCAATTTTACACCAGAAGTCAGAAGAGTGTACACAGAAAGAATACATGTAAAGTAGTTTCATAATAAGAATAACAAAAGTTAGATATTTCTTCAATGTCAGAAAAGATAAAATAGCGTTGGAGGAATGTTATGTAAAATCTGAAGATATATAATTGAAACTTTGTTTGTAATAGTATTTTTTTTTTTTAAATCAGAAGGCCTGAATGTTCCAGAATCAAAGGGGCGGTGACTCGTGTGACGTATTACTTATGTGTCCTAGCGGCGTTGCTAACCTCCGCCCTAAGTGACAACAGCTCACAGACTTTGTTTACCCATTGCCACATCTTTCTGGTTGCGTTAATATGTTTGTTTACGATACACAACACATGCTCATTTTCAACCCCTCCACCTGGCGAGACACCTTGGTTGCGAAATGAGAGGTGTTCCTTTTTACATAACATTTCAGAATCTTGATGACAGCTCTGTTACTGCCTCCAGAGGAGTTATAAAGGTGGGACCAAATGATCCCATCATTTTCGGAATAAAGACGAAATATTCCCATAACAGAAGCACTGTGTAAAAGGGACCCAACCCATTTCATTTCAGGGGCTAAATTCACCTAAATTTAGTAAGATAATAACATAATTACATAATAAAACATAATTTCTTTACATGATGAAAATGTTTACATCTATAAACCATTCTAAAACAATGTGAATGACATGAACAACCTAAAATTTCATAAGAAAAATAAGTCCAATTTTAACAATATTAACTTACAGATCACAGTGAGTCCAAAAATACACAAAACATTGAATAACAGGCAGAATACTGGTAAAATTACACTTCCCTTAAGACATTTCAGGTTGTTCATATTCAGGTTATTTACTCTTTTTTTTTGGTGAAAGTGTAAATATAGGAAAACTACATGAAAATATTTACATTTAGAAAGAGAAATGTTTGGAGTAGTGATGATATTTTACTGATCTGTATATGGAAATTTTTGTGACTATCTTAAATGTAATTTTTACACTTCACAAATTCATCCCAGGAGCCAGATTGGAAGTTTTGGTGGGCCACATTTGGCCCCCGGGCCGCATGTTTGACACCCCTGCTCTAACCCTTAACCATCACAACTGAATATATAGAGCTGGAACTAAACCTATAAAGGATTCTGTGTAGTATTAATATTCCAAAGTCAGTGACAGGGGGATAAGTCCTGTACCAGAACCACTAACAATTCATCAATATATAATCAGATTCTATCAATGGATAAAGTATTAAGTGTACTATACACACCTGCATTATAGCATCATCATGTTTGTTTCTTTAGAATAAAACTCCCAGCTGCTTCCTTTGACAGTCACTTAAAATAACACTCCTGCATCTTCGTTGATCGTTTCCATTACAGCTCTGTTTTTAGACAGAAAACAGCCACAGTGAAACCACAAATCACATCCATTTTCTGTATGGTGTGTGTTAACAGCTGACATTTCTGACCTTGTTGAGTGGATGATTCCGAACAGATCTTTAGAGGAAAGTTTAGTCTGAACTGTGGAACAACAGTCAGCCCACTTAGAAAAGAAAATAACATCATTTAATATCTTTGTACCTTCATAAGCCTCATGATCAAACTCACCTGTGTAGAATAAATGCTACCATTTTTTTTTTTTTTCTTTTAACTTGTCTTGTCCAGCGTCATAACAGCAGAATGGTAGTCCGGCTGGATTTTGGTGCTAAATAAATTTGCTTTGCCAAGTGAAACTTCATAGAGTATATGAGGTCCCCCTTTATATTCTATTGTCTTTATTATGTGTTTTGTTGAACCACATTTCGATGCCGGACTTGACATGAAGAAACGGGGGGGTTCATAAAAGAATATCAACATTAAGCACCACAGTGATAACTATAATGGTAACAAAAACTACAACCAGAACCGAGTAAACTAGATAAAGAAAGAAAAAAGAAAGAAATTACAATAAAACAAAGTCCATTTTTTTTTATTTAGAGCTGTAACAGTGATGAAAATAAAATAATTGTTTCCAGCTTTTTATCACAAAATCACTTTTCTTAGACACTAAAAGTTGTTTCTCATCCCATCTTTCTGATGTTACTGTCTGATGTTTTGATCCACAGGTGTCAAACATGCGGCCCGGGGGCCAAATCCTACCCGCCAAAGTGCCCGACCCGGCCCCTGGGATGAATTTGTGAAATGCAAAAATTTAACAACAATTAAGAATAGTTCAGGTTACACAGACCAATCCGATGTCATAATAACCTATAAATACTCACAAATCCAACTTTTTGTCTTTGTAAATGTAAATATTTTCATGTATTTAGACTAAAACAAAGTATAATTTTGCAAAAAAAATCGTAATAACCTGAAATGTCTTGAGACAAATATGTGCAATTTTAATAATATTCCAACTGTTACTAAATATTTTGTGTATCTGTCGATCCAATGTGATTTTTAAGTTATAATGTACGTGTGGAAAGCATAATAATGATTATAGTGTTGATATTATTCACATTGTTTGAAAGGATCATTAGTAGATTTACACATTTTCATCATGTCATTTTACTTTTTTTCACTGTAAAATATAAAGAAAAGTTTGGAGTTGATATTATTTATATATTATTCTGTCATTATTTTACTGGTTCAGAACTTCACACATCAAATTTAGCTGAATGTGGCCCCTGAACTAAAATGACTTCGACATCCCTGTTTTGGTCAATGGTCCCATGGTCTTATTCATCATGGAAGAATAATAATGACTCACTACTGCCTCTAGTGGCCAAATCAGTGTAAATAAAACAACTTCACATCTACAATTAAATGCATTGACATATTTGACATAACCTCAAACCCCTTTATTCTAAACACTCTAGACAGTATTATTTTTCATGTCATTAATTTTTAATACATATTACCCTGTTTAATAATGACAACTGTATTTAGTGTGTTAAGGAACACATTTTTTTCTGCTACAGGTCACAGGTGGTCTTTAGTTCAGACATAAACAATTCTGATTTACTGTTAAATGGAAGATAAATTGTGTTTTTCCTTTTTGAAAGTGCCTGAAATGTGTTTGTTATTGGTTGATGCATTTCCGAAAAATAAAATTAAAAAAAAAAGTCACTAGTTTATTAAAATACACCCATATAATGCATGGAATCGTGTCCTCAAGGGGCTACATTTCTCAGAATATGTGTATAAAAGTGCATTGTAAAACCTTTTTAAATCTAATATTTACTGGAGTCCATCTGGCGATTAAGAGCATATATGATGGTAAGAACCT
The DNA here is from genome assembly GCA_029822895.1 of Maxillicosta whitleyi. Classification (NCBI taxonomy): domain Eukaryota; kingdom Metazoa; phylum Chordata; class Actinopteri; order Perciformes; family Neosebastidae; genus Maxillicosta; species Maxillicosta whitleyi. The sequence goes on from JAPSES010000001.1 coordinate 16,951,787, forward strand.
GTGGTGAATACCGGTCTGTAATTAAAGTTAGTCTGGGGCCTCTTATTTCATTTTCATTTCCAGTGGGTTTAGACTAAACTGTCTCTGGATAAACATACAAGCAATCAGAGCAATGACACATGGGATGTTACGCCAGATGGTAAATTAAACTCAAAATTAACACCAAATTCTGTTGTTGCTGTATTCGCTGTTTCTTGTCAATTAAGGCTTTATATGAAGTTCTTTTTTTTTTTTTTTTTTTCCGCTGTGGAAAATACATGACAGAGGATGTTGTCGAGTCAGAGTTGATTGTTAAGTATGAAGATTTTCAGTCCACAGCAGAATATGATGAATACAGCCCAGTCATGGAGGTTTCTGCGGTGACCAGAGCCAAACCATTCAGTAACAACTTAATTAAGAATCCACAGTGAGGACAAGTGAAGCATATGTTGTCTGAAACGAGCAAAAGTAAGAAAGTGTATTCAGAAAATAGGAGTCATAAGTTACATTTTTGCCCCGCGCGCACACACACACACACACACACACATGTCCGGGGCTTAAATACAATACATACTGCTCTGGTAAAAATCCTGTCGAATAAAAGAAGTGAAATTTTAACAAAGAAATAGTTGAGTCAACAGTGCTAGGTGACTATAGTTCTGGGTCAAAAATGTGACATTCTATGAATTGATGAGAGAATGGATTTTCCTCTAAAGGTATGTTCATTCCTGACTTACATAACTGATTAGAATGCATTCACTTTGTAGATTCCTTACACATCTATCGCATGAATTTACATGAACGTACTGTATGTAATATATATATATATATATATATATATATATATATATATTAATCACACATCTTAAAAATTATTCAATTGGATTTAGTCATTTAATCTTTTTTTTTTTTTTCCTCAGTTCATTTTATCAAAACATGTATGATTTATTTTATTTCGGAGCAGACGGATCATTTCTAAAAACGGTTGAGGACTGGTGTTATTTCTGCTCATCTACAGGGGCAGTGCTTCCTCCTGTGATATTACTGGTAGAATCTTAAAATAGACACGTGTCAATGCTCTTCAATACTGGAAGAATCACAGGTGGGGGGGGGGTCGGTCATTGTACCAAAACACATTTGACACCCCGCGTCCACAGATATAATCAGCTGGGACAGACGGATACCATGTGTTCGCCACACCAGGGTCTCCAAAATTAACCCATAAGGACCCAGTGTGACTTTTATGTCTGGTAGAAAAACATTTATCTCTCTACTTAACCATTCCCTAGTGATTTACCAACATATATTATAATATTAATCACTGAATTTTACATTTTTTTCTAGTGAAAATCATCTAGTTTCCTATGTTTAATTCACTGATGTGTGTTAATGTTCATTAAAGCTCAGTGGAAAGTCAAAGCTTATTAGATTAAAACAGAAAAAAAGTGACTGAAAAATACAAAATATCATTAACTGAACATAAAATAAGTGTCTCCACCCACTGTCATTGATCCAACTCCATGGGTTTTACTGATGAATCAATGTTGTAGAAGATGACAGTGTTTCCATGGTAACTACAGAGTCTCTGAATGTCTAAATGGGTCATATCTGATGACCATGAAAAGACAACAAACTGTATTTTGCACTAATTATTTACATGGATGAATATGGTTAGTGGTTCAACAGCTATTAATGGATCAGAAGTTTAGATCAGATGCTTTTGGTCAACAGTGGATCCTGGGTTTTTAAAAATATATATATATTGTGTTCAGTTTAGCCAGTAGATTAAATGTACCAAGAGGAAAGTAACATAACCTTAAAATCAAACCTTAACCCAACAACCCTTTCAAAGTCCACATGAAGGTGAGGACAAGTTAGAATGTCCACACCTTGAAGATCAGGTCCTCACTTCAGTGGTTAAAAAGTCAAACTGGTTCTCACAGTGACAGGGATACACACACACACACACACACACACAGAGGGGAGGGTCTGTGTACGAGCTGGGAACAGGAATGGCGGGCAGGCCCCAGAGCGGACCCCGATGGGCATTGCGCCAGCTCGTTGGCAAAGGAAACTGATGTGTGTGTGTGAGTGAGTGAGTTCCAGATAAAGGCCGAGAAACAGAGCGGACCATTTAAGTGTCAAGACAATTGCCGCGCCCTGCATAAATTGTAATACGCGTTCACTTTCTATTGTCTTAACCTTCAAAATTTCCTGAATGACACTGTGTGGATGTTGATATTAAGTATGAGGCCTCATTCAGCTATTCATGGCAGCAGCTGTTTTGGCATTAGCCACATAAATCCAGTGACATTCCCCTTCTTCTAAAAACAGCTCGCCCACAAAGCCCAGCTACTAGATGACTGTGGCAGCCGCTGATGGGAATCAGCGGTGAGGCCCGATGAGCCTAGCATGGGCACCAAACCGAAAAGAAAGAAGTGTGTTTGTGAAAATATGACTTCATATCCTCCTGCTCGGTCGTATTGTCTTCTGCTTATGCAAACATACTGAAGAAGCATCCATACGAAGAGGAACCTAATTACAAAATATCCCCAAACCTCAACTGTCATGAATGACTCTGCCAAAAAAAACAACAACAAAAAAAATAGGATTTGGAAATCATCCAATAACCCCCTTCCTTCCATATTCTGAATGTGAACATAAGAAATAATGTGTGTCACTGGACATAAAGTGGGTCACATTTTATGGGCCACAAAAGGAGTAAAGAAGGAAGGGAATCAATAGGACTTTTCCTGGAGATCAAACCTAAATAAACACTAACACACATCTGCATGCACACACATACACAACATTTGTATTCCGGACATCTGATAGAGGAATATTCTGGTTTTGCAGTGCCACTGGCTGGACAGGAAGTAGGAAGTGGTGAAAGGAAGCAGAGAGTGGCTGATGACAATGCCTTTTACATCCTACTGTTCTGCACTGCTAACACCCGCTCTGGTGGAAATCTACTCAACAGCCACTATGGGTTGGAAAGATTTACAGACTGATGGTATAATATGATGTAACTCCTGTATTAACTTAAAACCAATAAGACTGATTTGTTTGTTTTTTTAGTCATCAAATGTTTGTTTTGGTCGTTTTTCATATCATCATATTATTATTTGAAATATCTGATCACCTACGCAATGAGTCTAAAACATGTAAAATAAATAAATAAAAATAAGTATAAGGTGATCATGAATCAAATAGCTTGCACATAAATGCCCATAAACTTAAAAAATTAAAAAAAAAAAAAAGTTTTCAGAGACATTCCTATTTTTATTTCTATTTATACACATCAGTAATTTCATTCTGGTAAAATATTTTAATATAACTATGGGGCAATGGTGCATATGAACATATATTTTGAGAGTGAAATGAGTAACACATTGAATTCAAAGTAGTTTTTAGCATTAGTTTGTTAACACCACTGTAACCTTTCAGTGTTTAATTCTCTAAAGTGCTCTTAAGTGTCACAACTCTTCAAACAGCCGTTTAGCATCCTTAATCATTTGCTCTAATGTGTTTTTTGTTCCTTGTTTGTTTTTTTCTTAACTTTTCTGTTGTATCAATAATATAAGAGAGACTTCTAAGAAGGCAGTTTGGACATCCTTTACAGTTCCTGTATACACGATTTCATCATCACTGCATGATCTTGCTTTTTTTTTTTTTTTTTGGCTAATATACTTTGAGGTCGATAAAAACAACATTCTCCACTTGCATTTTTCATTTTATTTTTGCAGAAAATAATTAGGCAACTGCGTTAATGTTCAGATAAATCATGTGTTGACATAACTAGGTTTATTTACAGTTAATTAGGAACACAGTAGCAAACATAGAAGGTAATGTCCAGTGTCTAGATGAGTCTAATGTTTATGTACCTGTGGGTAGAATAAGGGAGTCGATGTCTGTCTGTACAGTCAGATACATGGCGTGCTAACAAGCATTGATGACCGATTACTCACAAGCTGCTGAGAAGGCAGAACTGAAAAGGCACCACTCCTTAGACCACAAGTTATCACTAAGGATGAAGAGGAGTAGAGGTGACCTGATCATTAATGAGTGGCAGTGGGTGGGCTAACGTGTGGAGTCATGATTCATACAGTAATGTGGGATGGACTGTGGAACCGCAGCTTATGGGAACACCTGACACTAGGGGGTGGACATGGTCATGGTCACATTATGGGTGGGGGATGAGACCATGTGTTTAGAATTGTCCAGCCTGATAAAGGTGAAGAAATGAATGGGAATAAGTAAGCAGGGAGGAGATGGTGAGATGTGTAGACAGTCAAAGTTCAGGATGAGGTCAGAGGGGTGTGGATGGGAATGGACTCTGAGTGTATGGAGAGCCTTGCATGGTTTGGTTTTCCCCACAGACCTGTATCCATCCCTATATGAGTTGATTCCACAGCGCGACTGTTCATAAAATGCAACATGTGTTAGCCCTTTATTTCTGGCTCAGGTTCTGGCAGACTTTCTCTGGCTCCGTATCAGAGCCGGAGCCAACGAGCAAAGGTCAAAGCTAATAATGTGGCAAGGAAGAGCTGGGCTCAGCATTAAGACGTCTTGTAGAATAAGCACGGTTAATGTGAAATAAAGCAAGAAAACAGCAGCGAGAAAGCAGCCAAGAAAGAGAATGCGAGATTGAACTGTGATTAGATGCATGTGTGACTAAAATGATGACTTCACACTAGATGCAGCATTATATCCGATCCTATTTCTACCTCAGATAATAGAAAAGACAGTGGATTGGATTGCTGTCATCTTGTATAATCTATACAGAGCAGCATTTTAATGGTGTGTGATTGTGGCAAGTGTGATTGAGGGTAATGGAAGAGTGATTGCCCTTGTGATTTATTAAAGAGAAAGCAATTAGGGACTGTGTGAGGCGTTGCTGCCGCTTCGCTTATCATTAGATCCAGTTCAGACGAGTCAGCTAATTGGTAAGGGAAAAGTGCAAGCCACATCCAGCATCTCTTTACAGGTTCACAGAACTATTGATCCACAGGGAGAAGTTGAAAGCTATAGGAATACCATGGCATTTTGACTTCTGCTCACTATATTTACACACATTGGAAAACAACTTTTTCCTCAGGGAAGGTCAAAAGTGGAGATGAGTTGAAAAGCGTCAGTCCTGGGGGTATTTAGATAATCATTTAGTGTGTTGTTTAATCTGATTTAAGAGAGGAAGTAGACTATGTACACTATACAACCCTCCAGCTTCTACTCAACTGTTTGTTAAATTTTTCTGGTACTTCTCATTAATTCAACTTCCACTCCACTCTGGAAATCACAAACTAATAAGGAACTGCAGAATGAGAAGTCTGTTAATGCAATGAAGCAATAACTGCTGACATTTTTCAGCTTGGCCAAAGATGAGGCTGGACTAAGTCTGTCAAAAAAACAACAAAAAAAAACCTGTGTCTGGGAAATTAATATTTTTTTCTACAAAGAACAATAGTGGTCAATCATGTTTTTCACTTGAAATGCAATTAAATTTTGAGTAAATGCATTGATATTTTTAATGAGGTACTTCGGCTATAATGAGCTATATAACTGTTTCTGTCTGAACATCTACACAGTCGAACAGAATTAGTATATTTTTCTTATTTTAAGTGTTAGACCACTTGTACAACATTTTCCATTTAAGAACATCAAGTTTATGTTAAACATTTGTGCCTAACTAAATTGGATTTTGTTATTTTTTCCTTGTCTTTTTTAGAGAAATTATTAAAGAACTGTGAGAATATTTTTAGCAGGACTTTGTTTTGCAGTATCTACTCATTCAACGAGTGGAAGTCATTGCTAAATGTAGCAATATTTCCACCCTGATTCACATTGCAATGACATTTCATGAATACTTTGACTGAAAACAAGGTCGTGATGTGACCTAATATTATTGTCAGTGCAACTTGATGCCATGCTGGTTAATTTCCCAAATACTGCTGTTGGGTGAGGCCTGGTAAGGATGGGAAAATGTGGTCAGAGGGTGTTCTTACTGTTGGAGTTTTGCCCGGTTTGACAGTTTCTTTTCTGGACTCTAGTGCCAGCTCGTATCCCATACCCTACTCCCTACCCTCTAGACAACTGGCCGTCACCCGACAGTTCTGCCATGCACACCCTCACACCCACTGAAGTCCCTCTGTCTCCAAAGCAACAAAACATGCCAAACAAACCCCCTCCCTTTGGAAACCACCCACCTGTTACTTGTGTTAGTGGTCAGTGATGGTTCCTTATGTATCTCTGCTTGCATTTACTAAAGTTAGTTGGTTCACTCATCCTTTCTTAGGGGTTACGTTTTGTACCATAAACTTCAATATCACACACTCTCAGCATCATTTCTAACAAGTACTGGTGTAAGTGTAACTACAACCATAGCAGCTCCCCTGTAGTTCTGTCAAGCTCAATTTGGCTCAGTTTTAGCAAAAGAATTCAAGCTGTTCTCAAGTCTGATTATCAACACAGAAGTAGTAAATCAGGCCCTTAAATCCCACACTACTAACATGTAAAATATGACCAATTTGCTGCCTGTGCTCCTGCTGGTGTGGTCACTGATGTGAGAAGAGAGCGGTTCTATGCCTCACAAGCCTTGTTAATATGAGATGAAGCATCTACAACCAATCATTTTTACCACATCAGCTATGGATTTATAGTGCGGCCCGAGAATCCTTTTTAATCCCTCTAATTCTTTCTCTGCTCCTAATCCTTTTTTAATTCAACTCTCTGAGTGACTTACAAGAAGTCAAGCCTAAAATGTAGGCGTAGGATTCTGTCAGCTTATTTCAGCAGACCCCTTTTTCTCACTTTAAGACCTGTCTCAATATGTCTGGAAGAGCACAATAGAAGAGGACATTTCAGACTTTAGGTGGGACGTGTTGTCTAGTTTCCAGGCTTGAGACAGAAGTGCTTGGACCGCAGCCATAAAAAGTTCAAGCAGATGCTGAGCTTTGTCTTCGGCAGCAATTTCAGTAGTCACATCGTCTTTGGGTTTATCTCTGTTCTCTTGAAGTCTATCGGTGGTTATCACACTCTGACTTTTTTTGCATTAAACCCGTCAGTCTTCCTTTTTTTTTAACATAAGTGATGTTGTCGGCATCCGCGAACAGTATGTCGTTCTTTTTAATACTACACGGCAGCATAAAGAAAGAGACATGTTTCAACCTTTGGCTTTTGTCAGCATTTCTGAAACACTGTTGGGTTTGACTATATACTGTATTAACATAAAGGTGAACAGCAAAAATCTACTTCCTCATGCTGTGAAAAACTTGAGCCAAAAATACCACAACAACAGGAATTACCATCTTGCTTGCATGGATTCCGTCTTTGCAGTGATGTGGGTTTAAGTCTGCTGTCGACCCACTGGACACCTAAATAGGTTTGGATGTCTGATGGATTCTAAGCTCGGACTGGTCATTATAGATGTCAGACAGAAAATGTGTTGCATGTGTAGCTCTTGCAGTTGGGCCGAACTCCCACAGAACAACATGGAGGGGGTAGAATGTATCATCTATACTGCAGTTGGCGACCAGTGGGAGATGAAAGTGGTTTGGCTTTGTTTTTGAGATGCTATCACTGTGTCCATCTTTAGAGTTCATCTGTGGGTATGACCCTCATCAAAAAGCAATCAACACGGACCAAGCTAGTGTTTTTTCATCCACTGAAAGGGGATAACTACTGGTAGAAAAGTCCTATGAAAGAGGTACACATAAGGAATACAAGGTGTATATAAATGATTATACTCTTTTCTTGCACTAAATATGCAAACAAATAGTACCATATGTCGTCAAATGTCCATGTAGATACATATATGAAGAGTTCTTTTCCAAAACGCTACAAAATTAATTTAATTACAATTTTTTATTTTATTTTTTACAATCTCCTCTAAGATAGCATCAAGAAAATTGGAACTAGGTTAATGTAATCTGCTATTTCCATAACAATTTTAAACATTATAACATAGATTTCAGTGATATTGACAGAGAAAGACACTAAAAACACTTAATTCTTGAAAAAAGATAATTTTGGAAAAGAGCTCTTCATATATCTATTTTTTTTTTAAAAAAAAAAACATTAAACAATATGCCAATTACAGGGAAAAAAAACTAACTAAAAATTCTGACCAATTACTTGGTCACCTTTCAGAAAAATCCAAATACTGCATTTCCGTAAATAGTTTTCCGCGGCCTCTCGTTTCCTCACATTTCCTCTTCCTACTTCCCCCACTCCAAAGTGGCCTGACAATCTCAATCCCCCTTTGTTTAGTCTGAAGGTCAGTCTCAACCCATCAGTCCATTAGCTAACAGGACAGACCCGGCTTTAGGTCAGAGGTCACAGGAAGAAGAGCAGGATAGATTCAGCAGAAGATTCAAAAAGCAAGACTAAAGATGGATGTGGTGTCAGTGTAAGAGGTTAACAAGGGGGACCTGCTGTAGATTCTCAAACTGACATCACGTCTACAACAATAAGCGATATATCAATCAAGAAGGCGCTGCAGTATGTTGTACCTCGTGGTGTACGGTTACACATTTCAGTTCAACACTTGCACCTAAAAGGATAATGTGTAAACTTTAGTAGCATTTAGAAAAGAAACTGTCGCGTGGACCCCAATGAATAACCCGACACCCTCCCTAAAGTGATGATAAAAGATGCCAAAGTAGGTGTAAGGTGCTCTTTAGGTGTTTGTCCAATAGTAGGTAACAGTAATACACCTTAATTCTGGATGCATCCTGCTACAAAATAAAAGCACAAACATGGCTACCTCTGTTTACATAATCACCTTCATTTTAAGACAGTGAAATTACAATCTTAAATTTGTAGAGACACCATGAAATGATCAAATTTGTCCATATTTTATTGTTTTAATAATCTCTCCACATCTTCAACAAAGGCATGAACTCTGCGAAACAAAGAAGGACCTTATGGCATCTTTTGTTGTCTGACAGGTGCTGCTTTGTTGTAATAAAATATAGACATTCGCAGCAAATGTAGCCATCAAACCCAAACAGCAAAACATCATTTTAAAGTATAAAATTGCCCTTTAGCACCAACCACAAGCAGCCAGCCTATCTAACCTCACCCACCACAATGTGATTATTAGGCCTGCTGCGGCCTGGAATGCTCTTTTAGAGGTCTGCTGTATTTTATGATACATGTGAATCGTCAGCGCTCACAGTTTGCTGACAAATCATGTACTTTCCTCCCTCCGAGGTGCCCCTTTCTGCCTCACAGCTTACGACTCTCAACCACAAGTCTTTTGCCCCCCAAACTCATAATAAAAACTAATTTGGCCTCACGGGAAATCAAGCCAACTTTAACTGAGGAGTGGCACCAACTCCCAGTATCCCATTGTGCTTTCTGTTACTCTGCCTTCTGTCGTTTACTCGGTTTGCTTCAATTTCAATGCCACCCTCTCAACCTCTCCATTTAACCATGGCTATTTCTTCCTTCTGACCCCCACCTGCCCCTCTGGCAATGAATGTCCAGCTGTAAAAAGGGGCTTCCACAATATGGTTACTGTGTACACTGGACATTTATATGGAAGGGTACATGATCCCAAGCCACAAATTCAATAGTCTAGCTTTTAGTGTCTTCCCAGAAAGATAATCCCTTTCTTCAGAGTTTCATCTCTTTCACAAGAGCGCTATTTGTCAACTCGCTTATGAAGAAGCGCAGTGAAGCCCCCCACTTCAATCTCACGGAACACTTCTTCGCCTTCAGGGATAATTTGAGAATCAATTAACTTGGAAATGGGATGAATGGTAATGCAGTTGTATGTAATGCAATGCAATGAATCTACAACATATTGCATTAGCTTTGAACAAAGGCATAAGGGAATCAATGGGTCTACCATTATCATAACGGACTTACATCCATAACTTGTGTCATTACACTGATAGGAGACCTGCTGGTGCTGAGGTTCAGGGAGCAGGTCTGTGCTTACATGGCATAATCGGCCGCTTTATCCGATGGATTACTGTGCACTCGAGAGCACACTGTCACATCATACCTGGCAACATATTCACTCTTCATAAATGAGCTTTGGAACTGCATGTGGATGTGGTATCACAGCTGCACATGTGAGTTTCAGAAAAGTCATTTAGAAACATAGAAACATAAAGGTTTCATCTTTATACCATTGCACCTGTGTAGACATACAGATGTCTGGTCTGATAGACTATTGGGATTAGCTGTCAACTGCTGCCCCCTGGTGGTAACAGATTTCAGGCAAACAGATGGAACTACCAATATCTGTGAGATATCATTTTCATTTCCTCTGTAAGTAAGTAAAGTTTATTTATATAGCACCTTTCACAGACAAGGGAGGTCACAAAATGCTTAAAACAACTCCTAGTCGACTGCTGGTTTTCAGATTACTGAAACTACATTTACTGTAACTAGACGCTAAAAATGTAGTGATTTTGTTTTTGATGGATTTAGACATTTTAAAACCGTGACTTACTTCTCCATATAAAATAGATTCCATCAAAGCCATTTTTCATAGAATTTTGTAACAACTTTAGCACTGTTCTATGGTTAATGCCACCCAAGACCACAAAAGTGTGATTTGTTTAAAGGTGTAATTATGTGTAAAAAAAAAAAAAAAAATTAACTGTATATACTATATAAGACTTGTCCCTGGTTTGTGTTTACAGTTTTGTCCTGATTCATACTTACCAGGTTTTTTAAAATATATATTGTATTTGCTTTATGGTGTAATTCTTCCCATTCTTTCATGTATTCTTAACTAATACAGTTCTCCATATACAATTTGGTCCTTCACTTGAGTCTGACGTTAGTTGGCTTGAACATCCCCATTGTATTGTATCACTGTACTTTTGTTTGTACATTTTCTTGTTTTCTTTTTCTTTGCTTACTCCTTTTAATATATCTGTATTTTTTCCACAGTCAAAGCAGTAGTGATTTCTAAAGGAGAAAAATGTAAACGTGCACACAACATGGGTTTACTGACTCGAGTTTATTCCATTTATTGGTGTAAGAAAGGCAGTGATAATATAAGAAAATACAGAGCTACAAAACATACCTGATCAGACATAGTAAAAATACCTGTAGAGGTAAAACATAACTATACGACTGCCTGGACTGTTTTTACAAGGAGTACTTAAAATTGTATTTTCTGTGCTTTCTTTTAATAGTCTTACTTAATATAGAAAAAGTGAGATTTTATAATGATGCAGTGCATTCACAAACTCAAATGTATCATTTTTATGTGTAGGTAGTTTAGTATAACACGTTGTTAAAAAAAAGTCTTACATAAGAAAATAACCCCTTACGCAGCAGGCCTCATTAGTGACACCATTAGCCTGAATTCAGTCCAATGGGTATATTGTTTTAATAAGCACTTAGTCCAAGGGATGACTGTTGTGTTTTGTTTAACAACAGCTGCAAAAGCTCACAAATGTCACAATGACGATCTAAAATAGAACAAAGTCATGTTTTGGAATCTGGAACCTTTGTATGTTTTTGTGAATGAATATAATTAACAAAGTAGCCAGCAACAGCTACTGAGGTAAGATGTTTAATAACTTGTTATCCACTAATTCTATCAGTAAATTGAAATAATTCAAGTAAAATGCAGTTTCTCAGCTTCTCAGTGTCACATATGACCCATTTGGATGTTCAAGGGCTCCGAAGAGAACATGGAAACACTATGATTTTAACAAATGACTGTAGTTGTACACCTTATGTCCAGTTAATGATATATTCTATCACTTGTCTTTCACTTTTTGACGCAAAACCTTTTGAATTTACTCCGAGGTTGTATGAACATCCATATGATCAGTGAAATGAAATATAGGAAAACAGCTGGTTTTCACTGACAAATTAAAATGCAGAGGGTAATACAATAATAAATGGTAATAATTCAGTTAGGAAAGATTAAATATGGAGAACAAAAATATTTTTTATGTCTTTAAGTGTTAAATGCTCAAATGAAAGAAAACAATAGGAAGCAGCAGACTGGTCTGTAAAACTGCCATAAAAAGGCAGAGAGATACAGCAATAAGCTGTACCTGCATAAAAAAGTACAATAGTTTATTTTTTTTTATGATAATAGTACATTTTACACAGAATGTACATATCCTAAGCAGTGGTAAAACTTCATCATTGTGATGTATTGTTGACATGAATTAACGCACCCCTCATGTTACCAATTTCATTACTTGTTTCATTGTCTTGGTGAGTTTATCGCTCCTCTCATCCTCATCTTCACTTTAAAACACAGCAGGGATCAGTCGGTAAGGCACAGCATCAGTGTACCGTTTCCAGTCTTTACCGTATTTGCTGCTGCAGCGGTGCTCATCACGCACGCAGCGGTGAACCAACAAGATGGTCATGTAAACAATGTAGAAGTACGGGAGCAGGTGTCCAAAGCCACATGCAGCACAGTACGACAGAGAGCCCATTAAGTCACCAGTGTAATTTAAGTGTCGGGCCACGCCCCAGAACCCTGAGGTCAGGAGCTTGCTTCGATGGATTTCGCCATCAGCGGAGCTGTACGAGCACTCGATGTACGTTGGCTTACGGCCCCAGATGGAGCAAGAGCCTTCAGTGCGTCTGAACAGGTCCTTCTGGTGGTTGGTGGAGCGGAAGATGTAATAACCAATCAGACCAAGGACCAGGACAGCAAGGGCATGGGAACTGGAGAGCTGGACCGGGTGGTAGACCAGGTACAGACCCTGGGAAGAAAGATCACATACATTTACTTTTATTGTTGCCTTGGTTATTCTACCGCTGTATTTAAATGTTAGTATGATGGTGGTTTCCAGTGAAATGAACTGTTGCCCATTAATTAAAATTTTATTGCCTCTTCTCAGTAAACAATTGTAATAACGTGATTTATTCTTGATAAAGTATAACTGGGATTTAGTATGTAATCATTGCACCAGGTCAGAGGTAATTACTGATGTGTATAAATAGGAATAAAAATGTGTCTAAAAACAAAATTCTAATTTTATAGGCAACAGTGTAGATTATATTTCAGTTAATGGGGGTCATCCATTCCAATTTATCAGCACTGAAAAATATGACTCATTTCATTTGTGTACTGGAAAGTAAAACATCGTTTGAAACACACTTCATCCATTTTGTAAAGACAGAAGCACATGATCATAAAAACATGTTTTGCATCTGGTCTGAAAAACACACTGAGACAGTATAACCATCACTTAGGTAATACATATTTGACATGCAAACAGTTCAAAGAGGGTTGAACATCAATATGAATGATCACTGGAGTCTTTAGCGTGGTTGTGCTACCTGCAGTGTGTAGAGGTACGGCAGCCACACACAGTCTCCCCATCCCAGATACCATCCAAAGTGATCATGGCAGATATCAATGGTTTTCAGGTACCACGCCTCGTTCCAGAAGAAATCCAGCACATACATGGCCTACAAGACACAGATATTATTCTAATATTACAGTTTAATGAGCACCGGTGAACACACATAAACACAACACATTTGTCCAACACAACTTTCGCAAGATACAGTGTAGTTTTGGACTTATCAATCATATCAGTTTAAGAATCCTTTTCATCTCCTCCGTACCTGCAGGATGTTGACCAGGATCATGGAGTTGGTGACATGGCCATACAGTTCTTGTTGCTTGGCCATGTAGGACAGATTAATAAGTGTCCAGGCCACGATGCCAGGCCGTCCATTAAAGAAAAGCTTGAAGTCAAACCACTTGCCGACACGTGGATTAAATTCAATGCCCATCATGTAGTTGTAGAAAATGTTGCCAGTAAATTTACTGTAGAATCAAAAAAAAATGAATGATACTGTACGCAAAGAGAGTGAACACAAACCATAGAAAAGCACTTTATTTTTTATTTCTACTATGTTTACTTCTGCATGAGCACACAGTAACTCAGTAACAGTATATGAATACACGTTAATGTTCAAAACAAGTATAAATACAGCTTAGTTTTCAACATTAGGGATGTAATAATGTCCACTTAATGTATTATATTAACATAAATAAGATAAGATACTTTATTAATCTCACAGTGGAGAAATTTACAGTTACAGGTTCTCAAAGAACACACAGTAGGGGTGCAAAAAAGAAAGATTGAAAAGTGCATGCAGTGAGAAATCAAATGTTAAAACAAATGTTAAATGTTAATGTCAAATGTTAAAACAACTTATGTTTCAAGGGTTAACTGAGAGCTGTTGTTCTTTTCTAGAAAAAGATATCACACCTCAGTAGTGATGGTTTCTTTTACCCACAATCTTTGAAAAACTTGTAAAGGGCAAACAAACCCAACATGATTCAGAAATTTCATCCAGTCACCACAGAGCAGCTGATATAAAACTAATCTGCTACAAATAACAAGATAACCAGATAAGGGGATTTTCCTATCAAAGAATTCAAAACAGAAGTGAGAAACAGCGCCCCTCTAACAGACCGTATAAGTACTCACCAGTCCTGAGAGTTCGTTGGGAAAAGGTAGGCCTTTATGAAAGCAAAGGTAGACACAGCGTAGCCCAGTATGTTGGTGCACCACATCAGAGGGATCCAGTTGTCAAAAATGATGGTGGGGGAGAACCAGTGGAAGTATTGGGCATTGGCGACCCACAGGGCATGAGTGATCAGCCAGCACTGCAGCCCATTGATTTCATATTTATTAATCAAGCCTAGACAAAAAAAAAAAAAAAAAACAGATCACAATGAAAGTATTACTAGATATCAATTTGATAATGGAAGTGCCTTAAATAAGAGCGCAGTACAAGTTTTCAACTAAACAAATTTGAGTCAGATCAGTGTAATTATTTAATATCTGTGATGGTTTTCATTGCATTTCAGAATATATCCCAATTTCTGAAAATGGAACTTGCAAATAAGTAAATGAATGAAACTCCTTCACAAAAATTATAGGTTTAACATTATCTTGGATTCTTATAAATCCTATACATACTCCAATATGTGTGCTGGAGTGTTGTATGTTGTTTTTCATCACCCATGTGCAGTCCCACACATTAATACTACACAGGGTACCTTCCATATGTGATTAATGTCGAATCAACATATAAGCTACTCACTATCCTTACAGTCTACTTATTTGACAGTGTCACCCATTCATTGTGTTTATACTTTATGAGACCTCTGTCATATGATAAAAACTGGCTAAAAACATGTAGCATGCAAAAACAGCACAGGGCCACTGGTGCTGTACTCACATTCCTCATAGTGATTTACTTGGTACATTTTTATTTTCAAATTCTTGTTATAAATGTCAGAATAATCAAACTTGTTCCAAAAGAAATGACAAAAAGCTCTTTGGAAGAAATAAACTGCTTTGTAAATGCCTTCATGACGGTTTTTGGGGACATGTATGAGACGTACCAGCAGGAGTTCGTGCTCCATCTTGGACTCCACCCACGTAGCCAGGAATAAACTTGTGGGTAACATCAGGGACACACATGTAGAGGAACACCTAAAGACAGATAAACAAAACTGATGTTAACTTGCTTTTGGTCTCATCCCTCTTGGTTGAGCTACGGCTGCACATAGTGTTTCTGTGAAATACAGCCAGTATCTTTGCAAGGTCCAGCCTTATCTATCATTTCCTCCTTCCGATTATGTGTTTTATGAATCTTCTTTCCGTTATCTTACCTGAAAGGCCACCCAGATAGCATATATCTTGGCAGCTGACCAGGTGAAGGAGGGTGACCGGGCCCAGATGGAGTGCAGGGTTGTCTCTCCGCTGTACAGTTCGAGCAGAGGCTGGCTGATGGAGCACTGGTACTGGTCACAGGCCATCACGAAATAGAAGACGATGAAGGGGGCAAAGCAAAGAAGGGTGATCACGCCCATTAGGGAAAACCAGTCCACCTCCCTGGGAAAGGGTATAAGGAAAATCTTTCAGTATTATAACATTGGGTTAAAAAAAAATGCTTTTTGAGGTTGTCCATGTTTTTTCAACTGAATTAGGACCATGTTACACCAGTGAATCCAAAAATGACATCCATTTTTCTCTATCAGGTCAGGTTTTTATGCTAATTTGATTTTGAAAAATCTAATCTTTTGACTAAATTTATTATTTTTTGTGACATTATGGGTTGATTTTTGTTAATATTTCTCATCCAAAAAGGGTGT
The DNA here is from genome assembly GCA_029822895.1 of Maxillicosta whitleyi. Classification (NCBI taxonomy): domain Eukaryota; kingdom Metazoa; phylum Chordata; class Actinopteri; order Perciformes; family Neosebastidae; genus Maxillicosta; species Maxillicosta whitleyi. The sequence continues at coordinate 16,967,886 of JAPSES010000001.1, forward strand.
TAGGAGAAGAAAAAAAAATTCTAACAGAATGCATTAATTAAATGTTACAAACTTCAATGACATGAAAATACCTGTACATGACCTGATTGGGCAAAACCAATGTGATTTTTTGATTCAGCACATCAAAATGATCATATATCAGCTAAAAAAACATAAACAATAAGTTTGGTGTTGGCCAGTGTAATACAACTGGACAACCCTGTCAACAAATGGCAAACTCATGTTGTTTATGACTAATAAAATGTCAGACATTTACAGTGTCCTGCACATAGAACCAGTTCTATACAGAAACAGTGCCCTGTAATGTCATTTATTAAAAGACCAGGTGTACAGCATCACAGAGGAAGTATACAAGATTTTTTTAAGATAATCAATCCAACAAAATAATCTGTGAGAAATTCCCTCATTATTTCTTTTTTCGTTTTTTGTAGATGTGGAGTAAGACAGACTAATCCAATACACATATTGTAAAACTCATGAATGTGTTTTGTTTGTGTGTGTGTGTGTGTGTGTGTGTGTGTGTGTGTGTGTGTGTGTGTGTGTGTGTGTGTGTGTGTGTGTG
>JAPSES010000001.1:17002903-17013112 GCA_029822895.1 Maxillicosta whitleyi
ATTGACACTGATGAAATTAAGTGAACTTTTGGGTCCAACGTACATAGATATGGACTCTGATTCCCAATGTGAGAACACCCGTATTTAGTCAATGATAAATACCAAGGCAGCTGATGATTGATGATTAAAAATAAAGTCCAGCATCTAATCAGACTGTACCCATCACTGATTGTGCTTTTGTCGATCTGTGAGTGAAACTAAGAACCCATTTTTTTATAAACCAGAGTGAAAAAACTGCATATGTTTAAGAAAAAACTCTTTTTGATCAGCTGTTATGAGTTTGTTGAGTGGCTGTACATCAGTTTCATTTTCTCTAATGTTACTTTAAAGCAGTGCATTACATTCATACATTTACATTCATTGACTGAGGTTTGTTGGATGTATAGAATCATTTCCACGTGCCACACTGAAGCCATATTCAGATTTTAGGTGTTTTCTAACTGGCGATGCTATAGAACCACGTCATGTTGATGCTGTTTTGATTATTTGCTGTACAGCTGATAAAAGGGAAGTTGTTTCCTTTGGAGCAGGAAAAGAACAAGAGTGATTATTTCTTATGCTTCATGGCACTAAACAAGAAGTGGATAGAAATAGAGGTACAGTTTATCTCAGCAGCAGATGGTGGAAAGCAGAGAAAGCAGGCTGGAAAACTCATTTCCAACATGTTTATCTTCATCTGCGAAGCCAAAGGAAGGGAGCTGGGGGGCAGGAAGCAATGAAGTTTATGGGAAATGTGGTTTTGATTTTGAAGAAATGCTACCACTAATAATACCACTGGTGTGACAGAGTGGCTCCCAGTGATCGCGGACCGTGGTCTCATGTGTACATTGATTTTACCGAGGTAGAATTTTAATCTGACAAAGCTCTGTTTGCACTGAAAACTGCTACTCACAGCACATTTAAAGCCTGACATAAAGAACAAGAGTATGTTGATTTGCCGTAAAACAGAGGCCCTAATAGTGGCACAGTGTGTAGAGAGAAACATTAAATTGTTTAAATGGTAGTAAAATGATGGAGGCTAACAGATGAGGATTGTTAAAGAATGGAGGGATGACTATGAAAAGACAGAGAGACGTCCATGCATGAGAGCTCTGAGCGTAGTAAGTAAGAAAGACGGAGGAAGGACAGAAGACTGTTGTGAGAAATTGTGAAGAAGTCTCGCGCTGCAGGCCTGTGCTGTCGCTGTGGATACGAGCATCAGTGAAGTGACTGAAGAGTAATGTGGGAGACACAATGGGAGACAGAGAAGTGGCCGTGGAATAATGTGGCAAAAGACACATGATCGAAAATAAGTGGTACTGTCTTGATGATGAGGGGAACACAAGTAACACGAGTAAAATAATTCAATTTAAAGGGATTTGACTCGGAAATATGACATGTTTTTGAACATTCAGTTTAGCAAAAAGATATTGTTGTTTCTCCGGTAAGAAATAAATGTAGCTTCTTGTTTATGTTGTTTAGGTGTTAAAAGTATATGTGTTTGCTCATATAGTTGAATGTCAAAGTCATTATCATATAGTGAAACTATAGATAAAATTCCTTTAATTTTCCATTTGTGTTTTATCCTTAATTAAATATAGATAAGTAGGTTATTTGGTTGAATTTGTCATTTGTGGATAGCAGTTCATCTTTGTGAATGAATTATTCAGCATGGTTTGTTTTTTGGGGGGGGGTTCATATTACACAATTATTTTGCCTATATTACCCACAGTCCAAAAACTAATCACATTCGAAAGAAACAACCCATTCTGCACAATAAAATGCTGGTATTGTATATGCAAATTACACATATGTATAAAATGTGCACTTTTGAACCAAAAATATTGGTCACATCAGCATCGTTCTTATGTTTATAGCAACATCATAGTGTTTTAAAGGAGCTGCTTTCAACTGATTGTAAGATTATATTATAAATACAACTATATAAATATAACAATTTTATTTCTATGATTATGTTTATGCACCAACAGCTTGACAGAAAATACAGGAGGTTTGTCAGTCACTATGGTTACTAGTCACATCCCAACACTTTAATGTCCTTGTGCAATTTTCAATTCTATTAATGAGACATTTCTTGGAAGTTTTTGTAAAGATGGTACACTGCTGCACTGCCCATAAAGTAGGAATAAAATGTTTGTACATAATGTGATTTATTCTTGATAGATAAAGTGCACCAGGTCAAAGGTGATAACTGTAGAAATAGGAATAAAAAGAGGAATGTGTGTGAAAACAATATTATTCCAACTTTGTGGGTAACCATGTAATATCCTATGTATCATACTGATAAGGAAGGAGGAAAAGATAACGATTGGGTGAAATTCTATGGATTTTATGGAATAGAATTCTTGAGTTGTGGCAAAATATGTGCTTCTTGTGCATCTTTAACCTTTGACCCCTAGCCAGTTCCTGAGATATTTATGTTATTAAAAGCAGGGGGTGGGGGGCTGAGATTGAGCGGTGGCTCTGTGGACAAATCCTCTTATATAGATGCCTGCTAGCATCTCTATAATGTCTGTAGTAATACTGAACCATAACCAAAGTGCTTTTTTATGCGACTTAACAGAGTTTAGATCCATTTCCAGGGCATGGTGGGAGTTTTTGTGTGTCCTTGGTTCAACTCACTTTGAGGTAAAAGCAAAAACAAAAAAAAAAGTTTATTGTCAAATTAAGTTGAGATTACATATATCCATAGTTTATAAAACTGTACAATGGTAACATTATTCTTCTGGTGACCAGGTACGGAAAATTGAAATTAATTGCAATGAAATAAATAAATAGATAGATAGATAGATACATACAAAAATAAAATAGATATATGAAAACTAGTAAAAAAAAAAAAAAATGCAAGGCTATTATAAACATAGTGTGTGTCCATTGGCTGTAATAAAAAGCGTTTAACATGTTCTCATTAAGTAGCTGTCTGCCTGGCAGGGCAGCCTCCATGCTGGCTGCACTGATGACTCCCTGTGCGGGAGGAGGAAGAGAGGTAACGCTCAGATGTGAGGCCACTTAAGCTAATACAGATACACCAACACACACGTAGTACGTACCAACACACACAAGTGCAACTCAGCAAGAGTGGTTTCCCTTATTCAGCTCGCAGCATGGCACCCCCCTGTAAGGACCACCTGCTAGTTAATACTCACACACAGACACACAAACACCACACATGCAATTCTAATATGCATGCATATTAGCTTGCAGGCATGTGTGTGTAAACATATAGTCATTGTGCAGAGCATGCCAAGCAGTTGTGACCACACACACACACATACACAGCCTATTAAAATGGCATGTGATTAGAACAGTGGCTGTTGTGCCAAATAAGCCCACAAAAGGTTTACGGTTTATTTTAGAATTGGCTGAGCGACTATTTAGCCGTGCATGATGACTAAAAGTTTACTGCATACGTCCTACATTTTGATGGATTCATCTCAACCTTATCATGCTCTGACTCTGACATGAATCTGCTGTCCCTTCAACCAATCGCAGACAAGTGGGATCACTTTTACGAGCACGGTTGCCAGGCAACAAGGAGAGAGAGAGTGAGCGAGTGTGTGAGAAAGAGAAGGAAGTGGTGGCAGAGAAAAAATAGCCATGTTGTTGCCAAGAGGAGAGGAGAAATCTGAGCAAGGCTGCTTAATTGCATTTCACAGATAGCATGCCATTCATGGTGAACTGGAGATCCATTTGATCTGGTACAGTTTAACACGCCACCAGAACCTTTGAACTGGGGCGTTTGTGCTATACATATCCAGGTTAGTAGCAGGATGAGTCAGCTATTGACCTTACCCTAACCCTACTGTGGCAGCAGAAAAATCATTACGACCACTAATTAAAATGTAATCGTCTTGTTTTTTCTAAGTTAAGCCGTGGTTTCTCCATCTGCAGTTAATTGCAGGAGGTGTCGTCGTGTTAAAGAACCAGAATATTAAATAAAGATTGTTTGGAGATGATAGTTTTGGAACATGACACGACTAAAAATCTCTGACTAAAACAGAAAAATGGTTTTCTTTCTTTCTTTCTTTCTTTTCTTCAACTGACTGAAATCTCTCCTACTCCCCCAATCCTTTGGGGGCCAGTATTTCTTTGTTTATAGTTTGGTTTTTGGTATTTACTCTAGTCCACATTCAGGTATATTTCGTAGGTGATGACGATACTGTACAAACCAAATAGACCCTCCCAGTGTAAATTATACATTTGTGAAAACGTAATGATGATTATTATATTACGTTTTTGCAAATAGATTCCCATAAATCTTACACACTGGATCTTAAAGGACTCGTATATCATTTTTATATGTGCATTGCTTTTATTTAATGTTATATTCATGGTTGTGTCTTTCTTTCTTTCTTTCTGTCGTTCTTTCTTTCTTTCTTCTGTAAGTAGGCCATGGCTAAGAGGCCTGTTGTTGTTGAGGACTACAAAAACAACATTATTGTCTTTAATTAAGCCTCAGCCACTGTGAGCATCAATTTCCCTCCCTCCAGACCCCCCTTCCCCCCCCATCCTGTTTTCTCTCCCTCCCTCTTCCACTGGGCTTTTCTCTCGCCCATCCAACACTTCAGCCTCTTCCTCTAAACCCTCATCACTCACTCCCCAAATGCTACTCTCTGCTTCCCTCCTCTGTTATTCCCTCTCTGATCCCGCTTCCTTCCCAACACGTTTCTCACATCAGACCCTCCATTCCCTTCCATTCCCAGTCCTCCTTTGCCCTCCTCTTTCCCTCCATCCTTCTCTCAGTCTTTGGCAGCTCTCTAAGGACATTTCCTCATGTCACAGTGCAGCATTGTCCCAGAGGTCAACAACACAAGACATGCTCTGTTGCACACGCACACACACACATGCAGTGCAGCATGGGAAGCTGGGCTCACTGAGTCTTGCCGCTCCGAGGCCAAGTCCTGTTTAATGAGACAAGAGGCTGGAGTGAGGACTGGTATGCATGTGAAAGTGTGAGAGTGTGCGTGCTTACAGTAGCGTTGGACTGTTTGTTTGTCTTTACTCTCTGAATGACAACGCTGAGATTCTCCTGGAAGGTTTTCCCTAAACATCTCACTCTCGAAGACTGATTGTGTCTTTATCGCTGAGTTTGTCAAAAGTACCGAAGAAGGGCGGCACTTATAGAGTACTGATGTGTGTTCATGTGTGCTCGGAGTTAGTGAGAGCTAGGTGTTAATCCGCAGCATTAACAGCCATCAGCCAGGCGTGATAACTGGTGTGGCTGCTGCTGGCTCAGCTCTACACTCCGACCCTTGTATGCTTGTTAGCCCCCTCCTCGGAATACATTTATTCTGTAAATTGTGTCTGCACTCATAATCTCAATGCATTTCTTCCTGTAACAAAATATGAGCCCTGCCTTGAACCTTTTGTTGCAGCTGTGGGTCGAGGAAAGACATTTCCAAAATACTATTTACTGCTGTGTGGAGGCTCTTGCATCATTGTGCGTCCACCCCCACTACACATTCGTACAGTATTAAGTACCATAGGGCCAAGTTAGCATTGCTACATCTACTGTTTTTGTTGCACTCCCTTAAGAGGGTAGGATATGCATATATACAAAGACATTGAACAGCATTATTCTCTGTGTCAAATATGTCTCTATATTCCATTTATGAGACTTTATTCATGAATACAGTTGCATTCTGGATGCTACATACTACACGCTGCATATTACATGTTATTTTCTATAGCCATATACTGCACAGCATAGCATACCATATGTGAAAATTAATGTAGTGTAATATATAGTCACATGACCACCAGGTTCATCTCCATGGTTTCAAATTTAAAGAGATTTGCATTGTGTTTTCCACGGAACAATATCTGTGAAATTATTTGATATAAATACAATTGTTCACACTGCTCACTTGTGCCAGGTTCTGCTTGTGTTAATTTGATTAGCTCCTATTAAGTTGTAAGAGTATAATATTTTATGCTGAAAATAATGTGTAATTGTGTATCATTGGTCACTGTAAGTAAATAGTGAGCTCTGATAACACGTGGAAGTCATGTGCTAAATATAATGGTAATGCACTGTTTGATACATACTACTCGCTCCATTAATATGTCTGTTTCAGTAAAGTATTCCATGTCTTTCTTATTCACAATCTGGATTCATACACATGGAAATTAAACTCCAAGTAGAAAATCACAGGTTCTTTAGCTCCAATGTAGTGGATCTTTACTCACACATGATACAGGAATGTGAATCAGGCTGTGATACATGCATGTATAAACACACAGGTGCAATGTGTATTTATAACAAATGTATATCACATTGTATGCATTGCTTATATAGCAGGTTGTTTGTTCAACAGGACTTGGCTGTAAAAACCATGATTGTGCTAGTGACATTAATAATGCCCTTGTTCTGTTAAAACATGCACAAAGACCAGGACCTGCTGCTACACTGAATTAATCTGTTTTTAATTATATTATTGACACCTGTGCTTTTCTTTTCCTTGTGAAAAATGTAAGAGTTCTTCAATTAAAAAGGTCTAAATCATTGAGATTGTTCTGCTTCACATCATGTTGTGACTGAAGCGCTGTATTGCATTAGGACCCATTTCAGTGGAATGTACATGGCTTATTTTTGTTATGTTTGCGGCGTGTTTGCACAGTGCCTGATGAAGGCAGAGGCTGGTTCATTCATTTTGTTCCTCTACCCTTCAACCCTGTCTCGCTGCTCTGCAGTCCTCCTGCTGGGTGCGTTGCCATGGCAACTGTGGGACTCACAGATGACATTGTGATATGTTTTGGGGTTTTCTTTCTAACCCCTTATTCTTCATCGAGCTTTTTCATGCGTCATTAATAAACAATATGAACGCATGTGAGATTTTTGTAGTTTTTGGGGGTTTTTTTTCAGTATGTTTTATCCCACATAAGATCATGGGATACGGTTCACCCCATTAGAGGACTCTTTGACATTAAACGTCACACTATTTTAAAATAAACATTACTTATTCTGTGCACAAGAAGGCCAATTGCACTCTTCAACCAGCTGATGAGAACACGTTATTTGTTGAGGCGTGTCAAGCTCTCTTGAAGTTGATGAAAGCAGCGTTGGAGGGAGGCACAGTGAGAGTGAGAGAAATTAGCATAAACAACAGAACAGTGTTTCCCACAGCTACCTGACCTCCTGCCAGCCAGTCTACTGAAAACTAAACTTCTCAAAGGCAAGCTCTTTCCTCCTGACAGCGATCGAGAGTATGAGGGGAAAAAAAATAGCAAGACAGATAGAGAGAAATGTTGACGTTGAACCATCTATCTGTGAAATATAGTGCTACTGTCAGAGTCGTGACCCATTGTTCTCTCATTCTGCCAATTTCACTCTGATCCGGTTGACTAATGTTGCATCTGTGGGGGGTCAGGAGTGCTCACAGAGCCAGAGGATACCCATGATGCCCAGACTACATTACCCACAATGCTATATTTAGACCACTGCAGTGTGTGACTCAGCACAGCCAAGCCTAACTCTGGTCTGGCAACACTTGTATTACCACCACAGCATATGCACTGTGATGTAATGAATTTAGATATTAATGTTGTCTTAATTAACCATTTAAACCTCTTCATGCCATGTCTTCATAAACCTTCCTTATTAACGATGTGAGTTATAGGATTATGGTGTAAGATGCTATAATCACTGGAATTTAATGCCTCCTGTTTACCTGTAAATGCATATTTTATGTTTGCCGAACATCAGCGTTAGATTTAACAGGATTTACACTTTGATTATAAAAAGGATTAGTAGACATTTTGAAGGCTCCCTATCAGGCTTCTTTAAAATCTTGAGGTTTTTTTTTTTTTTTTTCCTTTAGTGTGACCCAGATGTAGACACATAAAGATGAGCTTCTGCAGATCAGAGCTAAAGATGATCATAAATCAGTCTTATTTGGTTTGGGATCTAGGTCAGTTTTACTCTGGTAGTGACTTGTAGATGCTGATGCTGAGCTGCAGTGTTTGCTCAAACCTGTTAAATGATATTGTTGAATGGTGAGTTGATGAGTAACATAACTATCATTGTTAGCGCACTGTTATGTCATTGTCACTTTCACTACCCACTGACTGCGTCATAGAGAACAAATGACAAATTGACTTACCTGATTTTATAACATCAAACCTCTTATTAAATACATAGTAATCAGTGTTATGATAACACATCTGAAATCAACTGAAAAAGTTGAAAAATGTCCCAAAATTTTACCATTTGTATACTTTTGTAGGGGGTTGTTATTTATCGCCTATCCTTCAAACAGCCACTAGGGGGCGATTGAAAAACTTGGTCAAACTTAGTTGAGTGTTCTGGTCTGGTTTTCGCATTCATGACACCTACAAAACTGACATGAACAGTTGATGTCAATGTTTGGTAATAGTCTTGAGTTTATTCATGAAGTTTTGGGATTTTTATTGAGTCACCTTATTACTTATTGTTTGTGTGGCTCCATCTACTGTAGCATAAACTATCCGTGTTTACTCATGCAGCCTATTTTTTTATGGTTTGATGCGTTCAATGGTGAGTTCGGCCAGAAAAATCAGTAGCAATCAGTGCACTGTACCCAACACTTTTGTGCATTCACACACACCTAGTACATTCTTGATCACCTTTTATGTAATTCATTACTGAAAAAATGTCTGTCTACCTTTTATGCTGACTGTAGAACCAAACCACAACCCTGTCTGTAAAATGAATATATTAAACTGTGTCTCTGCTTTCATTAAAAACAGTAGATACATATTTTTTTTTACCCTTTATTTAACCAAGTAAATCAGTTGAAAACCAAATCTCATTTTCAGAATCACATTTATTGGTGAAGTATTTGCACACGTACAAGTAATTAAGCTTCGGTTTTTCTTAACTCATGATGTACAATTTAAAAAATAAACACAAACACACTTAAATATAGACCTAATATCAACAAACATTTGACTAAAGACCAGGAAAACAATGGGTTGAAGAATAGTGTAAAATAAATATAGATAACTGAGTGGATGTGTACAGAGATCTGGTCTATTAAAATATATGTGTATTTATATTATTTACAGTGAGGATTTATCTTGTCAATATGTACAGAGTGCAAATTACAGTTTTATATGGAAATCATTTTCAACAATGACCTGGCCAAGAGGCGGCAACATAAAGCCAATTATACAAAACATAGAGATACGTTTTTGTTGTTTCTTAGTTAAATAAATGCCATCATGAAAAGTTGGGTTTTGTATTATGTTACATACCTTGTTTAATTCAAATAATTAAGTCCTGTACGGATTATGGTGTAGGTAATAACAGAAATATTCAGAATAACAGAAGATCCATGCTCGTGCTTCAATTATGTGAATTATAAAGCCATAGATTTTATGTTTTTATTTTTCTATTTTGCTTTCTATTTTTTTATCACAGACATGATCTACTACCATTCATGTTATTTTTCCCACTCTCCTATATTTTCAGACTCACTCCACCTTTGGATACATCTGTTTAATGGGCCTTTTTTCCCCAAAAGCAGCTCACATGATGCATCCGTGCAGATGGCATGCAGCCTTACAGTTGATACCATCTGTAGAATGCCTGGTAGCCAGTGTGCACTTTAACATGTGAATTCTATTAAAATAGTGTGAGAATGTGTCCTTACAGTACATGCACAGAAGCATATGTGAATCACTGTTTCATTAGGTGTGTAGGGGGATGTGCATGTGTGCTCTGTGGAGCATGTAATTGGTGACATGAAGTGTGGATGGGAATCCCAAATACCCTTCTATGCGGGGGATGATCATGTATGTTAGTCATGTTTGCAAGTCTCTGTGTGTGTTCGACATGCAAACCAGTGTGTGAGCGAGGCCATGGCAATAATCACCCCAAGGCTCCCCTAATGTGTGTGACAGAGAGAAAGGCCTCGTTAAGTTGCTTTTACTTTAGGGAATGTGTGCTAAGGAATGTAGTTCAACTTCATGCTAATCTTAACAAAACGGCATATATAGGTTAATTCTTCCATCAATGCCCTGGCCATGGTGCAGATGATCTGGAGTTTGTCCTCAGAACATGTTCAATGGAAGCTCACTGTGACTAGGGTTGCCACATCTGAGTTGTAAAAAACCGGGACACATTGGTCGGGGGCTGCGCGTGCGCGCATGTGCGCGCACACGTGCGGGGATTGAGGGCTGCGGACACGCACATCTACGATTGACACAGACTTTAGAACCAGCCTTTAT
>JAPSES010000001.1:17020563-17033406 GCA_029822895.1 Maxillicosta whitleyi
CTTTCACCAGATAGGCTATTAGCCTCTCAAACAATACACAATACTCTGGCACATGTACTACGGGCACTGCACTAGTTGAATTTAATGTTAGAGTGAGGGTTTGCGTTAATAGATGTCTCATAAACCTAGAATGTGTTATTTAATCAATGTACGACTGGGAATTAATACCATTTGGTTGATAAACTGACTATAAAGACTGCTTAAATGTTACAGGCTCGTACTGTATGTCTTTGCTCTTATATGTAACCAAACATATACACATGCTCATATCAATAATTATCATAATAAATGTCAAATAGGCAAAGTGTTTATTTCTAGCTCAAAGACTGCGATTTTTTCTTGAGTGAATATTAATATTAACTGTGGTTTTAATCAGTACACTCAGACTATGACGTGTCAAATAGAATGTCCTTTTGTGGATGCACACACCTATTAATTAAAATGATAAAAGCGATCAGTTTAAGGAAAGATCAAAAACAGCCTTTTTTTTTTTTGCAATTTTGTCTGTATAGGCAATTAAGTTGTGTCTACCAAGTGTGTTTTGTTGCACATGGGAATGGGTGCTGTTGTGTGGGTGGGGGTGGGTAAGGATTGTTTTGATGTGTGGGCGTTGTTACCTGTTCTTGTAAAACAATGAAGACAGCTATAAACATATTTATGAACAACAACAAAAAAAAGATCAGTTAACGTCAAACAAGGCTGAAATGTTTAGAAGATGGAAATGCGAACAAAGTAAAAAAAAAAAAAGATTGACATTGCAATAAATAAAATTAATGCAATATAAAACATGTATCATGGTAACAATAAACAAAGATGGTTAATTGTAGTCATTTGCATTTATTGCCCAGTCCTTGTATATGGCATTATACTATTGCTAAGTCGATTGCTTGCAGTTATTATTTACCATTATAACGACAAACTTTTTTTTTTTAAATATCTTTTCTCATAACATTGTGTGAGTCTTCCCTGAGCATAAACATCCAAAAACACCCCCCCATCCACAGCAAACAGCAATGAAAATAAATAATAATTTGACAGACAATATAAATACTTGTCAACATTTTCGTACAACATACATAATCAAATATCATTACAAAAAAAAAAAAGAGGTGGTATGGTCTCATTTTTTAAGTTATGATGATGAGATATCAGGCCTTGATTCCAACAATTTGAGAAGTTAATTCTATATTTTGTGGAATATATGCGGTTTTTCTTTTAACTGTGTACGTGACCTTTTCAGTAGCTATGCAGGAGGAGAGTTCCATAATCTATGAATTCAACGATGGACAGTCAACACTTTTCCAGTGTCTAGTTATAAGACGCTTTGCATGGATTAGACAGAGGTTCAGCAGCATACTTTCATGAGTTCTAAATGCTTAAATATCTGGAATAAGACCTAGAATACAGATCTACAGGCATTTTTTTTTTGTCTATATTAATGTTGGAAATAGTGTATTATAGTGACTAATCTGGCCAAATTGCACTGAGAAGAGAGAAGACAGATAAAGCTGTTAACACCAGCCTGTTTACAGTGTAGTCATACCCACAAAAATGTCCGCTCTGTTGTTGTTCTCTAATATCAGAAGAGCAAGAAAGGGAAGAAAATGGGTAGAATGAACCGATTCATCGAAGAGTGATTTAAAAAACCAAACCAAAAAAAAAAAGCATAATATTTTATAGTTACTTGTAAGACTTTAAGTTTTATTTAAGGGGCATCTTTCCACAAGCATCTAGTTCCATCAGTGCCACGATCCACACTATATTGGTTTGCAAAGCATTGTGGGAATATTCTTCTATCGCTCTATTTGGGCTCAGTTTGGAGAACCACTACTCCTTGATGTCTAAAATAAACTAGACCCCTTAGACCCCCTACCTCACTCATAATGGAGGGTTTGGACCAAGAAGCGAACTGGTGTCGAGCCACAGTCTTACGAAACAAATAGAAGTACTTTATTAATCCCAAAACTGGGAAAATTGACATTCCAGTTACAACTGACACAGACAAACATGGGAATACAGATACAGTTGAAATGAAAGTGTCACATGTTGCAACACGGTTCAGACCAGGCTAAATATAACTTACATAACATATTAATTTCTCAATTTTGGATGCAGAAATCAATTTGACAGCGGCTGAACAAAGGTATTTGAACTTAACACCCCCCCCCCCCCCATTATGCTTCAGATATGACCAGTTGCATTACACTGTAAATCTCTCACCACGTTGTTTAAGGTATTAATAACTAATCCTATTGTAATGAACCTTTACAGTATAACCGCTAGTTTCCTGTTCAGTCACAGTCCATCCAAACCACGGCCTCTTGTGGCTTATTTCTTTAGTATAATGTTTCATGCTGTAATGCATTCCTTCAGCATGCGGTGCTCGAGGTTTGTGGCACAGAATTTACACTGGAACACGCTCCAGTGTGTGTAGATGTATCAGACTGATGGCTTGTTTTGGTCAGGGTGACTGGCTGCCTGCTTGTCTGGAAAGCACAATCTCTGACTTGGTTTCATAGTGAGAGGAGAATCTAGGCCTCATGAATAATTCTGCTTTATCTGGCGCTGCTGCTGCTACTACTGCAGTCTCTCCGCCGCTCCCCATCTCTCCTGCTTTAATCTTGTCTCCTCATCACCTTCTCCTTTACCCCTCTTTGTCTCCGCCTGTCTGTGTGTCGGTCTGTGTTTCTGTCTGTCTTCCCTCCATCTCCCATCCTCTTATTGTTGCTGTGTCACCACAAGAGATGCCGGTGTCAGGGGAACAGATGGGCGGGTGCTGCAGACGTCGGTAACCTTGGCAACTGCAGCCTCACCTGCTCTGGCGTTACCCGGCTTTGCTCGTAGTGTCATGAGACGCAGCATCGCCATCATCCCAGACTCCACGGTTCTCTTTATCTTTATATTCTCCGCTAAAATCTCACGTCACACACACACACACACAAGTTGCAACTAATTCATCCCCGTAATGCACACGTTTACAGATCTCTCCATCATCCCTTCAGTCTTCCCGGTTGTTCTGCTATATGTGAGGAGCTACGTCTGCCCCTGTAGATGTGGATTATGTTTGTTTACATTTTCACCTGTTTGATCCATGTAATCACCAATGTCACTTGTAATGACACTGAATATCAATTAACATCTGCTGATACACAGTGGCTCCTTGTTGACTTCTGTCCCCGTTGAGATGAGGACAACAACACACTAAATTAAACCTCTAGAGAAAATCAACCCACATTTTAGTCCGTTATCATTTTATTTTCTTTTTTTTTTACAATGGCTTTATTATTTCTATGTACTATATTTGTAATAAGGGTTGCTTTGTTACGGGGGCGTAAATAATAATAGAGGCAACAGGGTTTATACGGGTGCTTGTAATCCTCGAAAATGCTTGAATTTCAATATTGTGTTTTTAAAGGTCTGAAAAGGGCTCGAGTTTTAGTTGAAGTACCTGGAATTCTAACTCTGTGATGCGATTTTTCTGTTTATTTTTAATATGAACTCTGTTAGGTTTGATGACAAGCCAAAGCTACCCACAGAGAGGTGATACATATTGGAAAATAAAACTTTGTCAAAACAGAAAATTTGTTAAATTAGTTAAGTTTTACAAAATATGGCGCCCTCCCCCCTTTGTTTTTTCCTTTTTCTTCTCTCCTTTCTCATTTTTCTATTTTCTTGTTTTTTTGTTGTTGTTAATGTTCATTTATTCTGCATCTATTTGTACTTTCTAAAGATGATTGTTAATATTTTTTGTAATTTTCATACTGTTTTCCCACGTGTCTGTCCATTTTTGGGTAGGGTTATGTGTAGCGTCACAGGTGGATATTGTTCAGAAAATTGAAAATGATCTTCCTTTACAGTCTTATTCATGTTTTGTTATCAATAAAAGACCTTTGAGGGGGGAAAAAAAACCCAAAAACCCCCCAAAAAACTTTAATCTTTGGCTCAGCAAAGTGACTTCCCTTTTTTTGGGGGGGGGGATAAAACTTTGTATTCTCTTTTAATTTCTAATTTGTTTGCTATTATGAAATATAATTTTACATTTATAGTATAGTACAATGTACATCAGATTCAGAAAACTTTATTTATCCCATACGGCAATTAATTTTCAGCTTATCACAGACATCAGTCAACATTCAAATCAGTACATGAACACAAGAACAATGGAAGGCAACCACAAATAAATGTGATAAATAACCGAAAATAAATGAATACCTGTGCAGGCTAAAAGATTAAAAAATGCTGTTGGTTTTGCTAACATTAAAAATTCTCATTTATCATTGTGATAAAAAGTGACAAAAATAATCATGAGATGTGTGGTGTGCTAGAAAAATTTGTAAATGACCCTTAAAAGTACTTGAAAATTAAATGAATTTGACCTTGAAAAACGTGTACGAACCCTGAAGGAAAATAAAAAAAGCGGACACTAACACTGATATTAGCCAAAATGTCATTTTAAACACCAGAATAGACCAAGAATTTTGCAATTGCTGCATCCTTAGAAACACGTAAATGCCGAGTATGCATCTTTATGTTCCAAACTGTGCACTGCGGTTTGTAAAAGCTGTTTTCTCCTCGCTGTCTGAGCTCAATAGGCCAGTTTGCTCGGAAACGGTGACTGAACTTTCCAGGATCCCATTGTCATCACAGTTCTAAAAACATTAGCACATGTTGTCTTCACGGTGTGGAAGTGAAGGCCCACTGTAGCTCACACATGAACGCACATGTACATAGATGTTATTAGACATTTACTTGTGCGTGTTTGCTCACATTGCGCAGCACATTGAAAGACAGAGGCTGATGAATCCCTCAGCAAGATGATAGATAGTTGCCATGGAGATTCACCGGTGGGAAGGCCGCAGATGCCCCAGGCAAAGAACAGAAAGAAGAGACACACACTGGGCCATTATTAGAGGGCAGTTTGATATTCTCTGTGTAATCAGCATCATAAGACCATGGAATTCAGTAGGGACGCACCGATCTGATACTGGTGCTGGATGTTGGTCGGGTATTGACCCAGACAGCTGGATCAGGTATGGGTAGCAAAGGCTATGATGAATAAATCAATGTATTGAGTTCAATTATGCACACATACTGTCGCTCTGCTAGTCTAAACGATCAGCAAACATTCTACACACAGAAAACGGTAATACATACAAAGAATGATCAGTGTCTTCCATACAGGATGATCTATTGCCTATTAATTAAACACTGATGTCAGATCAGTTCTCAGCATCAGAAATGAGATCGGTGCTTCTTTACCTTACAGAGGTGTGTGTGGATAAAAGCATCAGGCAAATGTAATGTAATATATGAGTATGTTGCGCAATATGACAAAAATATTAACACAAATGATCAAATTTGGTCACATTTGCAGGAGTGCACATTTCTCTACATTTACATCAGCTGTGTTGTTTTATTTTGTGAGGTAGTATTTGGCTATACTGTTATGATAGCAAACTTATAACCACTAAAATTTGCATCAATTTATCTGTTTAGTTCATGATTATGTGGAGCTTCTTCTGATTGGCTGACACATCAATGCATGGAACATCTAAATAAAATGACAGATCTTATTGTTTGGATGTCAGACAGTTTTTTTTATTTAGTTAAAGAGGTCATGCTGTATTTATTTAAACACACTTTTATGAGTCTTTGGTTCATTTATTTGTGTATTTGGACCCTAATAGTTCAATATCTTTGATTGTGAACCCTCCAGCTGCTGCAAAACTATCTTTATATTCATTCTGGCACAAATTGAGTGGATTTCTACAAACTGTTTTAATTCCTGCTTAATTTGTTTTGTCTTTAACTAGTTACATCACAACATTTACAGATATGAGACCAAGACTCCAGATGATATTTCTCTGAATACAGAGAGCAGTGGTTGTAGTAAAAACTGAAAATATGTCCAAACTTCGAGTCGATTACCTAAAATGTTCAGTTCTTGGCTGTATTAATGAACACAAGTTGTTGAATGGGACAGAGCAACAACCTGGAGGGGGTGGGGCATGAAGTGGCTAATTTGCATTTAAAGGGCTAGTGCTCAAAACCACCTTTCTGGTGTCATTACTCAGAAATAGTGTTAAAGATGAACCTGTGGAGTTGAATTAATGAAGAATTCAGACCCAAGTAGAACATTTACAGTTTATGTAGAGCACAGGGAAATTATTTAAAATACATAATTACATTTAAAATCGCAAAATCTCACTCCTTTAATATGTGGTGTGATATAACAATGCCAATGAAAGTGTAATTTATCGGTTGCTGTCTTGAAATGACGTATGCTAATGATATTAATCAGTGTCATTCATAGCAACAATTTATGAGTCTAAAGGTTAGAAGAAAAGTTTGTCACCACCTTTTGATGCAACGTCCATTCATCTTTTCTGGGAACTTTTGAAAGGTATTTTAGAAAATCACTTCCAATCATCTTTAAGAAGAGAGATACTTGAGAGCAAACTGAAAGCTTCTTTATACAGCAGATGTTATCATCACATAGTATATACCACCAGTGTAGGTGTGTGGACCGCTGCTGTGTGTTTCTTTGTCTGTTCCCACTCCGTCTGATCTATGAGCCTTTTCCGGTTCCACAGCTCTCTCTCTCTCTCTCTCTCTCTCTCTCTCTCTCTCTCTCTCTCTCTCTCTCTCTCTGTGTGTGTGTGTGTTTTTTTTATTCCCCTTCTGTCCTTCGGTCTCTCTTGCTCTTTTGCAGTTCAGACATTTGTTTCCGTAGCAGCAGACAATTTGACCTTAGCAACAAACATTCTGATTCTCACCTTAGCAACAAACCAAGTTCTGCGCTGTCATGGAAACCGCAACAGAGCTGTCAGTTAGGTCCGTTGCTAGGTGACAAGGAAGAATAGTTGTGACTGGGTAAAGTAGCTTCTTGCATGTGCACAATATCCTCCACACCACATACTGGTATTGTGTTACATTAGATCTGTTTTATTTTTACTCCTATTTTCAGATCAGTATTTCACACATCGTGTTTTATGCCAGACCAAAGCTGATGCTCAGAAGTCATGACACATGATGAAAATGTGGATTCAGTTGCAATTTTTAAACCAAAAGCAGGAAGGAGTGAGGGATGAAAAGAGGAAAAAGCAGTTAGGTCTGACTAAACATTAGTACAACATACTAAACCTAACTGTACCTCCAACCACAGCATAACTGGAACCTGACCTTAACCTTAGAATATTACCTTAATATTAAACTCATCACTTCCAACCTGCGTCTTGTCCCCATAAGGAATCTGACTTTTCACAAATGACGTTGTAAACAGATTTACATCCCCATAACTCATGCACAGTAGCTGTATTCCAGATGTTAGTTCTATGCCACCCTCATCTAGTTGTTGATCCCCTATGGAGTCTGAAATGCTTGGTAATAATCGACCAACAGGAAGAGCACTATCATAAAGGCAGATCAAACACACACACACACACACACTTGGCTTATAACTCCAGTCCCATGGTTCTCTCTCACACAGTGAGCTCATTAAAATGTGCAAAGCGACCCCTCTCGTCTTCACCCTCTCTCATCTCTCCACCATCTCTTCCTCTTTCATTTCTTTCCCAGTATTCCCCATCCATTGACACAAAACCTCACAGACTGTCTCTTCATCAGTTTTCTGACTGCGTCACACTCCCTTTGCATCAGTTCCAAAAGCCATGTATTGATTTGGGATTACGTCGCACTGTCAACACACAGTTTAAAATACTGTTTCACTTGTAAGACTGATCGGCATGCATAGTGTATAGACACCCGCAAATACACTTTATATATGTGTGTGTGTGTGTGTGTGTGTGTGTGTGTGTGTGTGTGTGTGTGTGTGTGTGTGTAGGGGGGAGGGTAGCTCTCCTTTAATGAATGGTTGCCGGGTAGAACAGGAGGCGTGAGGGAGGAATTTGTTAATTATGAATGGAGCACTTCTCTCTCAATTTGACCAACACACAGTGGTACATGTGTGTGTATGTGTTATTGTGGATTGACATGTGTGAGTGTATGGGTATGAGTTATAAGTGAGTGGGGGCATTTGTGTGTGTATTCATGCCACAACCACACTATAAACAAGCATCTTGCATACCTATTGTTGCACAGATGTTGCAGCAGGGCAAATAAGGACACACATAATTACCTCCATCACAGGGATTAGGTTTTCATTGTTTTTCTTGCTAGTTTGTCAGACAGACCCTGCAAGAAGGAGTTCACCACATTTCATGAAACTTGGTGGATGGTTACGTCAAAAGCTATGGACAAACCAATTACATTTTAATGCAGATTCATAATAATGAGCAGTTTGTTTTGCCACTTTTCTCAACAGCGGGAAAACATTATAGGGTACACAAGCAGTGGTAGATGTATGTGTTTTTAGAGTGCCCTTTTGTTTTATCTACAAAACAAGCAGATTCAGAGGACTATTCCGCACCAAAATGAGCAGCCTTCATTATGATTAAGTTTTTATATAAAGGAAAAAATTTTATTATTTTAGGTTTTTAATAGAGTAATAAGTATATCACCTGCAGTACATCATAATATGTGAATAAATCACCTGAAAATGGGGGGAAAAAATGTAGGTTTGTCACTTTATTTTCACTCCTGAAGTCATTTTGTTCACCAAATGTTGTACATGTCTTGTTGAATTGGGGTTTTTTCTTCTTTACATTAAGATTTTTTTTAAAAATTATTATTATTAAGATCCTTTATTACAAGATTACAATTTACCACACACTGAAATTCAACCCATCTCTGGAGCATGCGGGGGTGTGGGACATGCTTGGGGGCGGTGGGTGCCTTGCTCAGGTGCACATCAGCCAATAACTTTTTCTGCCAGTCTGTGGAATTGACCTAGTGACCTTTTGGTCACAGGCTGACTCTCTAGCCAACTCTCCAGCCCTCTGGGCAGCAGCTGTGCCACCCCCCCCAGCTCTGTCATAGTGTACATTTTCCCCGATTTTAGGTTTTAAAGCACCACATTTGATCATTTTTAGGGAATAACCGAAGAAAAGATGGCTAATGGACCCTGATGGTTTATTTTCCAAATTAAATCAATCACGTACAATAGATTCTTTTGTGTGTAAACATTCTTATACTGTACAATTTACCTATTTTCTAATGCTGGAAATTACAGTTTTGGAAAAAAATATTAATCTGGTTGAATATTTGGGATTTAGACCCTTCCTCCATGCATTTTAGTGTGTAAGCCTGTGTAAGCCCTCATGATAAACAGTGTCTCTTGAGGAAATCCCATTTGGCTGCTGTTTAATCTGAATTTTCCAGTGTGTACATTTCAGTGGCAGCAGTGATTATGGTATTCTCTAGACACGGTATATTGTGTAAGCCCTACTTCTGCTAGAAAGTCTTTAACTACATAGTACAAGAATGAAGCAATAACTCCGCTTTTCTTGTCAGCTTTCCACCTGTGCGATCCGAGCACCTTGTTTGGAAGTCGATGCTGTCTGCCATCAATTAAACTCACTGTCACTCCGGGGTCAGCTTTTTCCACATAGACTGCCTTAAAATAGACCGGTGTTTACAGTTGCAGGTTAGGCACTCGCTGGATCTGGGTCTCTGAGCGTTTGGCTCTCGCACAAACACACGCTCACGAGACACTACTTTATTTGGACGAAGCTGAGAGTGTGGATAGTATCTTTAGAGGCACATCAGAGTCTTGTGTAAATACTGGCTGAATGTAAAAGGACACAAAAGCATAGCAGTTATTCATCTATTTGATAAATACAATGCTTTCACCAGAGTTTACTTTAGCCAACACGCTAATATACAGTAGCGCAATGTAAATATTCACCTCATCTTGTGTCATTTTGTCGCTACTACGCTATGTCACTCAATATGTGTGTGTTTTTTATATGGATCTGGATGTTTTGTGTTTCCAGGAGCAACCAGAGATATCGGTTCAGCTCTGACCAGGATGTGCATGAGGCATCGCAGCATTGAGGCCAAACTTCGCCAGTTCACAAAGTAAGATGCATGCCCTTCTTTTCTTTATGTCTTTTCCATTTTTCTATGTCCTCTCTTTCCATGTTTCCTTCCATTTGCTGACCTTGCACTGCAATCAATTAGGGTTTGTCTGATGTTTTTTAGATGCTAAAACCTCAAATGTGTTTCCATGTAAGGCTGACCTTGTTTTGGAGGGGGGGGGGGGGGTTATGATTGAAGAAATACTTGTAGAGGTTTTGATGTCATTTTTATGGGTTCTGCTGAGCACATTGCAATGTCGAATGATGGTAAATAAATACAGCTATTGGAACGTAATGCAGACCAATCTGGAAACCTCACCAAGAGTCTGTTTTCAACCATTGTTTGTCTTCGCCTTCATTCTACATACTATCTAATGGCTTTTCCACAGCAAAGCTATTACATTGATGTTAATGGTAATGATGATGATGATGTATGACTATGGTAATGATAGGGGTTCCTTTGAAGATAGAGGCAATCTGAAAGCTATTCTAATGCTATGTGTATATGTACATTTTAGTGATATGCAGTTTACGGTACATTTGTTTCACATATGTGTGCATCTGTAGGGAGAGACTGCGAAATAGTAAAAAAAATGAAATGGAATAAAACATAAAGAAGATTTACAGTAGAGGAAAGTTTACAAGCATCTTTATCATCGTGTAGACTTCTATAAATCTGGTTTCTCCTCCACACACAAAAAAAAAAAAAACCAAAAAAAAAAAAAACCTGGCAAACTTTTGAAGGTGCGTGTTCATTTGTTTAAGCAGCCAGTAATACAAAACTATCTCACAACAATCAAATATTTCAACACGCAGACGTGTTCTGGGCAGAATGGTGGCCCCCGAACATGAAGTGTCAGGAGTCCATTCCATAACTGGAGCAGAGGCTGGAGTTTCTATATCAGGTTTACATGAGATTCCTCTTCGTAGTCTAGTTTCTCCTGCCATACAAACACACATGCAACCCAATTCATCTGTAGTGCACTTGATAAGGTACTGGTTTAGATCTGGAGTTGGTCCCAGGATGCCTTCACTGGCTCCTGGTGTCCTAGGATGGGTCTGAAATTTTCTAAAATAAAGTGAATGAAACATGTTCTGACTTCCTGTGCAACAAAGTCAAAAGTTTTCTAGGAAACAGTCAAGGAAATGGGATAAAATTATGGATGTAAACCTGAAAGGCTCCAAAACCAGTATAACCCATAAACACCCAAGTCAATTTTTTCTTTATATTTAACCTTTCTTAAGTGATTTTTTTCACCATTTATTACAATATTATTCTCTTTATTTGAAGTTTTTCAGTGTAAATCATGTATTTTCTCATGTTTAATTCACTGATCATGTACATGTCCATTAAAACTCAGAGTAAATTCAAAGGTCATAATACCAGAAACAGGGAAAACTGAAGAAAAAGTGACTTTTTCAGTCAAATCTATCTTTAACTGAACATAAATCCAGTGTCTCCACCTTCTGTTATTGATCCAACTTCATGGGTTTTACTGACGAGTCCATGTTATAGAAGATGACGGTGTTTTCACGGTAACTATGGAGCCTCTGAACATCCAAATGGGTCATATCTGATGATATTAAACTGTTTAGATCAGCTGATGCTTTAAGTTGTCAGTGGCTGCTTGGGTCTTATGGGTTAAGAAGCAAAGCTGCTGTTTGCAAATTAATATAGTGACAAAGATCTGACCTTTTCACTGCAAAAATCAATATCTTCCCACTGTTTTTTTTTTTTTTTTTTTTTTTTTTTTTGTCATCTTTAGTCATAATATCTCAACAGACTTAAAATAAGACATAATACCTAAAGAGTAACATGTAAGTTGGATATAAGAAGTTATTTTTAGACAATAGACCTTGAAAATCTTATATGTAGAAAGCTTAATAAGATCATTTTCACTTGTTCCATTGCCAAATTTTTATTTATTTATTTATTTTTTTGCTTAATTCATGCAAAAAATCTGCCAATAAAACAACTGAAAACTATCTTGGTAAGGTTTCTAGAAGTAATGTTTTGTCTAAAAATACTTTCTTATATCTCACTTACAAGTTACTTTTTAGATGATTATGTCTTATTTCAAGTCCGATGAGATATTTTGACTAAAAATGACAAAAATACACTTGGTAAGATTTAGATTTTTGTGATGGAACAATAGCCTCTGACCAGATGAGACTCATAACAAGAAAAAAATGTTTGATCATAACATTCTTTATAGAGGAAGACAGGTGAGGCTGGAAGAACATGTGCTGTTAATAAAATGCAAGGCACTATGAAAAAGAATTATGTACAAATGTATATTGAAACATTAACTGAGTAGATCAGCCAAGAAACAACTGGACACAAATGGTTCATTGATTTCAAGCATTCTTCCAAAATGGTAACACCGTGGCTTGAATGTTTTGAGGCAGCCATCAAAAAGCCTTGACCTTAATTTAATGTAAAATTTGTGGGATATACTGAAAAAAAAAAAATTAATGCAAGGAGGCCCTTAAACATGAGTCATTTGCACAGTTGCTGCCAGGAGGAAAGGGTGAAATTCCTAATGTTCTCTGGATGACCAGATATGAACACTGACCCTAAATGTCCTGAAACTACACAGCATTAATGCATTTAGTCGAGGTCTGTGTACATTTCTGACTTCAACTATGTATTCTTATTTCAGAAAGGCCCAGAGTAGTGCTAACTTCGTTTCTTCACATTCTCAGACAGAGAAAGCAGTAGTTCACTTATATTACTGTATTCTCCGGACTATAAGTCACAGTTTTTTTCAAAGTTTGTCCGGGGGTGCGGCTTATACTCTGGAGCGACTTATTTGTGAAATTATTAACACATTATTATATCATTTCACATGTTATTTTCACACTA
>JAPSES010000001.1:17043405-17066840 GCA_029822895.1 Maxillicosta whitleyi
CCCCCTCCACAGCAGCGTCAACAGTGCCCACAGTAGTGCCTCCCGCTCATCGGGGGGAGGCAGTAGTGGTGGTATAGGTGGTGGTGGTGGAGGCTCCCAGCCTCACTCACCAACTTCTTCCTCCTCCTCCTCCTCCATTCGATACCGCAGCAGCCTGCCACACCAGCCTCCGCCACCGGGGGGCATCGCTGCCCACCGCCTCAGCAGCGTCTCCTCTCACGATTCAGGCTTCGTCTCCCAGGATGCAAACATCTACTCCAAACCCCCCTCACCCATGCCTTCCGACATCACCAGCCAGGTACAAGTGCTTTTTATGAACACATATGTTTTTATTGAGTTTTTAGGTATTGAGTTGTTTCCAAACGACTACACGACTAAATTAATATATCATCTCCTTCCTTAAATAATTGACGAGGTGATTTTTTTTTTCAGGAAACGCAAAAAGCTTTTACCAGAAATTGAGTATGTGATGATTTACTGCTACATGTGTTTTACATTGTTTACACTACTACTACATTTGCACATTTTTTACTTATTTTTTATATTTTAAAAATCTTACGCTTTCATACTGTATATCTCTAATTTGCACATAGCTTTTGATTTTACAGTATTTTATATATTTTTTTTTTAATATATGCCTGCCTCTTTATTGTGTTGTTATTTACTGTAGATGTAAGTGCACTGTTGCTGGCAGAGACCACCTGCAATGTCATTACACAGCTGGTATAATGATAGTAAAGCCTATTCTATTCTATTCTATTCTATTCTATTCTATTCTATTCTATTCTTGAAAAAAAAATTTAAATTATTGGCAATTATTTTAAGAAAGTGAGAAAATATAATCCAATTAATATTGTATAGGTAGGTTAAATATATTTGAGGTCTACGTCGATCATATTTAGTTGTCTGTATCCATTGGAATGACTTCAATAATTATATTCTCCAGTCCCTGGATCTGTTATCTGTATGTGATCCAAAAGTCAGAACACAACTGGGAAAGAAAGCTTTAAAATGTTCTGCTCCAACTGCCTGGCAAATGAAGGCGCTAATGTTTTTCTAACTGATTGAATCTAATTTTGATTTGAGCTGCTTTTAAGGAACATTGTTGTTTACTTTTAGTACCATTTATTACTACTGGTGGTGTTCAGATGTATGTTTTAGTGTGATGTTTTATGTATGGTTTTAGTGTGTTTGTCTCTTCTGTAACTTTCAGTACTGTGGCCAGGACATTCTTGTAAAAGAGATATTTAATTTCATGAGTCATTTTTTTCTGGTTAAATAAATTTAATGGTAATTAGCATCAAAGACTGTTGAATAATGTGGGATATTAAAGGTCTTTTCAAGACAAAGTTCACACTTGTCTTAACTTGGGAATCAAATTTCTACTGATGGATGGATAAACAAGCTGGTGTGTGTTTCCCCTTCTGTGCTGTTACTGTAGAAGTCATCCAGCTCAGCATCATCAGAGGCCTCAGAGACATGTCAGTCTGTCAGTGAATGCAGCTCCCCTACCACTGTAAGTACCCGACCTATGATTATATACTGTGCAAACCCTTAACAGTAGCACACATAAATCAAAATACAAGTTAAAGCTGAAAACCACTGTAACATAAGAACTGATTGATTAACTAAAATCATAAATTACTAGGGATTTATTTGACTTTTAGGTTTGTGTCACCTGTGGCATGGTTTTTATTGTATGCAGCGAATTCATGTTTAGAGACATGGTAAAACACTGGTGAGCCCAGAGATTGGCTAAGCTGCTAAATTCACCTTTGGTAGTGACTTGCTTACTGTTTTGTGACTTTTCAATCATTTACTGGTAATGCTCTGACATGTAGGTGAATACCCATCTACATTTTTATCCTACTTCAATCAAAAGCAGACTTTCAGACTTTCCAAAAGCAGATTTCTTCATTATTTTCTGCAGCGTATTTTCCACATCTACCAGAAATTTGTCTCCTAGCAATTTCAGAAATTCATTAAAACAGTTTGCGGAGATTTATCTCTATGTGTCCTATCAATACACCAAGTTGGAAAAAGTGTAACATCATTAAAAAACACATTTCTCTTCCAAAAACAAGTTTTTTCATTACTATTTTCTGGTGGCAGTGATAGACACATGCTAATGTGGCTAATATGAAGCTTTTGTTAAAATAAATGTATCATCACAGAGAACAATTGTAATACCAAAAACTGGAAAATAGAGAATTTTGTTCATTACGATATGAGAACAAGCAGCAGAATGCATTTCAGATATAGAGTGTGTAAGTTACATGAGTTTACTGTTATGTTTTAGACTGATAAGGTCTTTTTTTGTGGCAGGATCTTGGCACCAATAATGTGTTTTTCTAATTCACAGTGGGTTTTTTTTTGCCCTGACTTGTTCATGTAATGTTCCTGCTGTTTGCTGCAGAGTGCAGTGTCAATAACAATTCAGTGACAACAGAGTACAATTTAGGTGTCAAGATTCTGAGATTTGCATAACCAACCACCTGCCGCCTTTTTTGGATCAGGTCGACAGCACACTATACAAAGCAAATTTGTGTTTTGTGCCTTTTTTTGTTACTTTAATTGGTGGAGGTACACCAAAATCACAAATTTGC
Source organism: Maxillicosta whitleyi (assembly GCA_029822895.1). Classification (NCBI taxonomy): domain Eukaryota; kingdom Metazoa; phylum Chordata; class Actinopteri; order Perciformes; family Neosebastidae; genus Maxillicosta; species Maxillicosta whitleyi. Next base: position 17,046,012 of record JAPSES010000001.1, read on the forward strand.
CTTATTTGTATGTGAAAGCTTGCCTGCTCTGCTTCCCTTTCTCTTTATAAATTCTTGGAACAATCGCCACATCTGTTTGCGTAAAGAAAAAAGCCGTTTGATTTCCTTTGAGGCAATGATGCTTGTGAGGCAAAGTCAATATTCATGTCTGATTTTGAGCATCTGTCACCCACAGCAGATTGCATGTATCACTGCCTCCCCTCTCTGTTAATTAACTCTCTACACTCGCCTGAAGGCAGCAGGTGTGTGATTTAAATGACATGCATTTTCAGAATGGACCATGTGCACCATATTCAATGGTTGTCACTGATAATCATACAAACTTCTGTTCTGTTATACGCATAGGATTGTTCCTTAGACTTCAGTCCGGTTATTTTTTATCGGGACATTTGCGGCGTTATCACCTTGGTTTTGGTCTTTGGTTTGACTAAATGCTACAGCTCACGTCAGAGTGAACAAGTACTATATGTTATGCAGAGTTATCATCACAAAAAACCAAGTGAACAAGAAAGAGAAATAATGAAGGAAGAAAATAAAATTAAGCCAAATTAATAACATACTGATAATAATAATAATAACAATAACAATAACAATAATAATAATAATAATAATAATATGATGGCCATTGGATTAGGACAGGACTCGTCCTTAGTGCATGTAAACAAAAGTATTCAGAACAAGTGCATTAAGTGTGACAAAACCTGGAAATTTGATTTAACAATAATAATAATGGATTCAATTTCTATAGTATAACAAAATGTTTTTTGCTGTGTGTCCAGAGCAAGCAAACAAACAAAAAGGGAATCAATAATGTTGCTTTTCATCTGTATCTGTAAATCTTCATTATGTCACTGATACCCCTTCGATACATTCCCATTATACAGCACAGCCCTGGTTACACCTGCAGTACTATGGGATCACCTACAGTCAATATAGAGCAACCTGTAATTTCAACAATGTGCTAATGTAATGTGACATCTCAGATGTTGTATTTGACGATAAATTACATTATGGTTATAGATAGATAGATAGATAGATAGATAGATAGATAGATAGATAGATAGATAGATAGATAGATAGATAGATAGATAGTATTATTATTATTATTATTAGATAGATGTATTAAGGGTTATAAAGGCAATATTCTCCAAACCACATGATGACAGTCTGTATAGACCCTAAGCAGTACAATGAAAAAAGTATTATCTTAGTTTTAGAATTTGGACTATTCTATATCTCATAAAGTTAAGACCCACCTATGGGTTTTCAGCTTTATTAAAAAATATATATATAAATAAATACACATGTCCAACTTAAAGAACATTCCATAATTTAAAAAAAAAAATGCATCTGAAAAACCTGTTGCATCATAATGTTTGTAATATAGGCAGGTATTTATTTAAAAAAACAAACCTATATTTCCCTGGGTCTCAAAAGGTTACATTTCTTCTTAATAAAAGCATATTTAAAACCAAAAATTCTAAATGCATTTCAACTTTAGTTTGTGTTTGAGTAATAAAATCATTTCATAATCAAAAATCATGTCATAATTCATGCACGGACAGGTTAAAGTCAGCCTAACTGAATACAGCCATTTAAGTTGAATTGCTTTTATCATGTGTTCCACAGTAGCAATGAAGTATTTTTACCTCAACACATATTTTTTAGGAAAGTCAACTTCCTTTTTCACACTATTTCTTGATTCACAGAAGTGGCACACAAACAGTTCCCGGTAGACTAAATTCACAGAACCATAATTTCTAAAAAATAGTGGTGATAGCCAATAATAATGAGTAATTTTTTTAATGGACTTTAATGGACTTTTAATGGAGTTTGACAGCATAGTTGTACTGAAGTTGCATTAAAGCAACTTGTCTCTTACTGGCAAAACACGTGAGCAGTGTAATGCAGAATAATTACACATAAAAGAAGAAAATGTCCAGATCAAATCCAACTAGAATCTAAAATGTATGACTGAGGCTGTATTAACACATCCCATGACCTTTCTAACATAGCTGTGTGAAGTAGCTTCTGAATGTAGGCCCTCTACGCTTCAGTAACCTTTTATTCCAACTAATTGTACTTAAATTGATTTGACTTCCATATAGTCATTTCACGTCATGGACATTAGTGATTAATTATGTTTCCGAGGTAGCGTCCACTCTTATATCTGCTTCCGTTCTATCCCTGTTCTTCTGGTTTTCATCCGAGACGTGGACTGTGTTGCAGGCCTTCCACGACCACATTCAGCTTTCTCTCTCTCTCTCTGTCTCTGATGATGTGACTATGTCTCTCGTCCCGCAGTTTGGCTCGTCCTTCGCTACCTTCCGCCCCGCTCTCTCTCACTCTGGCTCCACCAGACCTCTCTCTGTCATTCTTCCTGTTCCTGCGTCCCCACCCTATATTCGCCCCTCTGGATCCAGCTCCTCCTCTCCCACATCAAAGGTTCCTATCTGGAAGGTTTGTTCTCCATTCACTTCCATCTCTTCAGTTGCACCTTTTTCCTTCTGTTGCTTTTAATATGGTTCAGTTAATGTGTGACTTAATTTCTTTGAGCTGTCATCACCTGACTAAACTCCATATTCATAACCACATTGCTTTGTTTCCATTAAATATTCATCCTCATTTGCTGTGTGTGCATGCATTTCTTATTTATTTAATTTTTTTGGCCTTCCTCATCCCACTCTCTGGTTTTCCAATCTACTGTGGTGAGATTGGTAAAACTAAGCACGTTGTGGAGCGCCAACCAATCAGACTCATCAACAGCAACGCTCTCAATTCGCTCAAAATACCCTTACCCACATGCACCCGCACACACAAACTCCTCCAAGCAGAAAATCCATTCAGAAAGGCCCCCTCCTCTGCACTCAGATGAAGGGCTTCAAACTGCTGGATAGCGGACAAGTCTGTTGCTCTAATCCTATTCGCTACTTCCTGTTTATTAATTCAACTCACCTCCTCAGGACTGGTCTAAAGCAGGTCAGTATGAGCAGCCAGTGGCTGCTGCAGCAGTTCAGAGGAGAAAGGAGCCTCTCGATAGGCTGAGGGAGAGCGAGGCGTCACCTGGTTCACAGGGGTATTCTGGACCGTCGCACGCCGATGACGGACAGAGGCCCAGGATGACACCGGCAACCATTGCTGCCAAGGTAACGGGTGATGCTGATGAGCAGTTAGAAGATTCAAGACAATAACTACAAGACTTTATGCTTTAGTCTGAATTTGTTGACAGATATTTGCAGTGTGGTTGTGAACCCATAAAGACCCAGTGTTACTTTTCTGTCAGTTCTCAAATTAATTTTTATCTCTATCTAAGACTTCTTAAGTGGTTTATGAAAATTTATTATGATGTTATTTTCTGTATTTTGCATTTTTTCTGTGAAAATCAGGTATTTTCCTATATTTAATTTACTGATCATGTACATGTTCATAGAGGTTCAGATTAAAGTTGAGGGTTATTATAAAAAATTTAAAAAAAACAGAGCAAATTGAAGAAAATGTGACTTTTCCAGCAAAATCTATCAATAACTGAACATAAACCCAGTGTCTCCATCCACTGTCATTGATCAAACTCCACGGGATTTACTGATGAATCAGTGTTGTAAAAGATGATCACCACAGAGCCTCTGAACAAACCATGAAAAGACAACAATCTACATTTAACACCAATTATTTACATGTATTGATAGGATTAGTAGTTCAACGGGTATTAAATAGTTACATCAGTAGATGATTTAGGTTAAAGGTAGCTGTTTGGGTCTTTGTGAGTTAAAATGATTTTGGGATTGTACATGATTGAAGTTTATAGTAATGCTTTATATGTAGGTTGTAAGAAGTATTAATTATAGTACTTACTATACTTCTGATAAGTGCATAAGAGGATTAATAAGGCATTGTTTTGGCTTTAGAGCAAGTAGTGTTATAAAAACACAGTTAATAAGTGCATAGTTACCTGTATATAAATGCATAATAATCTATATATGTCTTAAAGCAACAACAACAAAAAACTGTAGTAAAGGTCTAACAGTGACATATTATTTAATTAAGTAATGTAGCATAAACCAGTGTATGAATTACAAATTTGTGCTTATACATTTTTTTTTTATATAGTTGAGCTCTAAATGTGGTTATGATGGTTTTAGCACTTATGCAGCCCAAAAAATAAAATGTCTTATAAGGGATTTACTACCTATTACTGTGATTTACTGCTGATGCACACTGACATCTATATATTAACCATGATGTGAACACTGTAAAAGGATTTTTATTCCTTTCTGGTGGAGTCTCCTAAATAACCGTCTAAGTCATGATGTGATTCTAATGTGAATACGTCTGTTCACAGCATGGGGAGGAGGTTTCTCCAGCAGCCAGTGACTTGGCCATGGTGCTGACCAGAGGACTGAGTATGGAGCAGCAGAAAAGCAGCAGAGACTCCCTGCAGTATTCTAGTGGCTACAGCACAGAAACCACAACCCCTTCCTGCTCTGAGGACACAATCCCCTCACAAGGTGCAACTCTAATCCTTTCTCTTCCTCAAGTGCCGTTTTAATCTTTTTCAGAATGGGAACCACATATTTTATTGATGTCTTGCAGCTAAGAACCTTCCACTCACTGACTTTTTTTTTTTTTTTAAATCACAGCTTCAGAGTTATGATTCTGAACACAGTTATGCACACTTTCCCTACAGCACCTGTCCTCGGAGTGTAGCGTCAAATCAGTCAAAGTTTGAAATGAGCGCAGTAACCTGACAGCCGAGTGGTTGGGGCTGATACCACATGGGCGCCACTGCCCTAAGCATTGAGTCCACGGTTCAATTCCTTACTGGTTAGACCATTTGCTGTCTGTCATTACCCACCGTTCCTTGGCTCTCTCTACTGACATTATCTAATAAAGGCCTAAAATGCCTAAAGAATATTATTCTATTTTTTTAAACACTATAAAATGGGAATATAGTATACAAATGAAATATAATTACATTTCTTGCAAGAAACTTTGGAATGTTTCTAAGCCAAGTCAAATAATGAGGCCAAAGTAGACTCTTTTAACCGTCTCCTTGGTGAAGTTTGAACCTTATTATTATCGTGCTCTTTTCCCTTTCTCCCTCATTAGGTTCAGATTATGACTGCTACTCAGTGAACGGTGACGCTGAAGGCCCGGACGGACAGACGGAGTTTGACAAGTCCTCCACTATTCCTCGCCATTCCAACATTGCACAGAACTACCGCCGAATGATCCAGACCAAGAGGCCAGCCAGCACTGCCGGCCTACCCTCTGGGGTGCTTGGACCTGGGGCTCATGGGATACAACCTGGTGGAGCCAGTGGAGGCGGAGCAGGGACTCCAGGCACTGCCACCATCCGTCGAACACCGTCAACTAAACCGGGCGTGAGGCGCACACTGTCCAATGCAGGGCCCATTCCCATTCGACCACCCATTGTGCCTGTCAAGACACCCACTGTACCAGGGGACTCGCATTCACCTGGTGCAACCGGGGGTGGGTACGCAGCTGGAGGGCACGCAGGAGGTGTGCCCGTACGTGTGGGTAGTGAGGAGTGTGTGTTCTTTACTGGAGTTGAGGACTCACAGGGAGTGCTTGATTACGTGAAGGCATCACCCAAGCGCCTCAGCTTGCCTAACACCGCTTGGGGATCAGGCGCTGCATTAGAGGTCTACGCTCAGCAGCATGGAGGCCTTCCAATGGGAACAGGTTCAGGGGCTGGATCAGAGGAAGAGCAAATGATTGCAGCCAACCGGCATAGCCTTGTTGAGAAGATCGGTGAATTAGTAGCCAGTGCACATGCCCTTGGAGAGGGGCAGTTTCCTTTCCCCGCTCTTCCTGATGACCCGACCCCAGCAGCAACTGGCTCCGCCGAGGCTCAGACAGGGACAGAGGGGGGCGAAGGGACCGGTGACATGTTGACAACCATCAGGAGAGGAGTCCGTCTTCGCAAGACCGTCTCCAATGACCGCTCAGCGCCACGCATCTTGTGATTGGAGGGGAAAAAATGGAAGCGGAAAATGCTCGTCAGCCAGTAGGGAGTCCGGTGTTGGTGTGGTGCAACCCAACCGCCTAGTAAATACACAAAAACTTAACCATGTAGGGAAATCTATAATATAACAGAAGATGAATGAAAACAAAAACAGACACAAAAATAAGTTTTAAGACATCATTAGAGTAAATATATAATATAATGATAATAATAACGTTAATAATAATGTTAACACATGCTGACAGTTAAAGTTGAATACTGAATATTGACAGGCTCCTAGCAGGCCACTATAACTAGTGTGTGTTGGACGCATGTTTGTCTTCTCTACACCCTCACCCAGGGATGGACAGATCCGCAGGAAAAACAGATAAGAAAAAAAAGAGGAGCGCATAAAAGGAGAGAAAGACTGGGTTCTGTTTGCCAACTTATACCCTTCCCGATTGTCTTCTCCAACTAACCCGACTGTCTAATCCCACATGAAAGACTGATGACTGAAGGAGGGGCCGTAGGGGCCAGAGAGGGGGCGTTAGAGTGCCATGTGACCAGCTGGATTTGACCCAGGCTGTCTCAGCAGCAACACACTGTACCTATTAGCCCACTGAACTGAAGCTTTGGTATTAGCATGGGGAGCTAACAAGCCAGAGGACTCCTCTGGTTCATGAAGAGTCTTTAAAAAATAGAGTTGGCATTGAACCATGCTAGTGCCCCCTTCCCCTCTCTCTCTCTGTATGTAGTGTGCGCGTGCATTCATGTGTATGCATGTGGATAAATGAAAAGCAGGAGCGTATGCACATTTGATTGTGTGGATGTGTGTGGATGTATGTGTGTGAGGGGGGTGGGTAGAGCTCTGCTGCAGGACAGCTGGTTACCCATTGAGGGCAGGGCTTTTCTCCTGTGTGTTGTGCGTGTATTTGCTTGTTTATATTGTGACGTCATTACCTTGTTACCACTGTACGAGAAGTTACGAGAAGTAATCCAGGCGTATAGATATATTCATATATATTTTCTAGAACCAGAGAGAAAATGTTAATCTGAAATGGAGCAATAAATGTGTTTTATTTTCTTGTTTCGAAGAAGAGAATCGATCGGGGGAATTGTAGGTTCTCCTTTGTCACATTCAAGCAATCATCAGGAATGCTAAATTACACATCGACTGTGAATTCATGCCTAGCCAGTTATGGCGTGTGTCTCTCTCTCTCAGTCTCAGTCTTTTTCTGGGTGGGGAAATAGATTAAAAAACTGTTGAAAAAAAAAAAAGGAAAACTGTAAGCACTTTGATAGGTGGTAGAGTATGTACAATAGCCACTAGATGTTGCTGTAGTCATACTGTGTAATCGAAAGAGTGAAAGTGAGAGAGTTGGTCACCAATAAAACTGTCCTTGGACAAAGTGAGAGTAACCTGAGGAAATAATTTCATTTAGAAGACGACAGGAGGGACATAGAGGAAGTGATTGAGAATGGTGGAATTGGAGTGATTGGTCACATGAGAGATGGGATAAGAAAGTAGAGTAAAAATATTTATCTAAAATAGGATGAGACATCAGGGCCCTACTGATTGTATAAGAGGAGCTCTATGAGCCATCACCTGCTGTGGATTGTGAATAAATTGTTGTTGATGCAGCTGAAGGGTTGTACTGGTACATGAAGGATTCAATGTCATGCAAAAAATACATGTCACAAGTTTTTACAATTTTTGAGTGTCGATTATAACAGACATTTTCTAAACCATCCCTAACCAGTGAAGGTTTTTGCCTTTGGCACTAAAGCTCTTCTTAATACATATTAAACATTTAAGAATTGGAGCAACTTTATTTAGCCAGAAATATAGACCCTTTAACATCTGTAGCACTACATCATTTTATGTGCAAATTTCAAGCTAAACAGAGAAATAATCATTAAAAATAAGTCTTACCCAAAGTAACAATGCTCTTGGCCAATTGTGTGAGCATCAGAAATTAAAAGTCACTTAACATTACACATATGACAAAGCAAATAAACTGTGCATGTCTTCAAAAAACATAGGAAAACTTTTAATTTGGGTGAACAGACAGGTAAATAAATACTTTAGTAAAATACTTTAAATGTATTTGCATATATAAATCATACTAATTGGACATTTGATTGGTAACACACATATTATCAATAGTAAACATTATAGAAATGTATTCTGTGTTTCATGGACACTGTAAATCCATTTCAGGATAGAATTTATGGGCAAATATGTGTTTGCCTTAGTATATATGTATTTTTTGCATAACTTGTACGAGTTAATCTTTGGATGTGCTGCAGCTGAACTAGTGGTACATCATCCCAGATAGACTAGTTAGTCTGGTTGTTACAAAATGACAGTGGGAGACAAAAAAGTATTACCTACATTGGATTAAAGTTACATGAATTTTACTGTCACAGACAAGAAAGCGATTAGAGGTTTGGTATATCCTACAGCAAATTATAATCCCACTAATATAATATTGATTTTTTTTAACTTGCAACCACATTGCTGTGCCACTGTCAGATGGCTGACTCAAGCTTTCTGAGCAGCAAATGTTCGCACTAGACAACACAGGTGTGGTGCATATGGAGACTCCACTCAAATTTAAACATTCAGACCAGCATTTCATTCCCAGAAAATGAATGTGCTAGCATAGATCAGGTTATTAAGCTGACTGCGGTGTGAGCACTGTTGTCAAAACCTTTTTAGAATTCACTCCAGAACATTTCAGCTCGGTTCAGTGCAGATAACACAGTTCAGCTCGGGACATGGCTGGGCGGATCGTTTATGGATATTAAGATATGAGAAAAGGTGAAGCCAGTTTGATGCGCTCGCAAATGACAAACAAGCAGAAAGGTTTAAATTAGAATTTTGAAGCCGACAGAGGGGAGTAGATGTGTGGAATGAGCATTTCACTGCCTGTTCATACAAAATGTACTGTATGTGCTGTATAAACCAGAATCAGGCGCACAGATTTGGTATAACGGTTTGTTAGAAGTTATTATTACATGAAATATTCAGTTTTTATTTTCATTCTGCAGCACTGTTTGAATATTTAGTCTTACTTTTAATTAATGTATAAAGAAGTGAAACTCCAGTTGTAACACAAACTACTAAGATATGTAACATATGGATGTATGGTGTGTGGGCCGAGAGTGAGTGTGTCCTTGTTTGGCTGTTGAACTGTAGGCTAGTGAACCCTTCATCACCACGTCTGTATGCTCTAACAGTGACCTGAACATAGCTGGTATTGGTCTCAATGCTTTTCAATACTCTTTTTTTTTAATATATTGTTTTTGCCTTGAATAGAGCACTGTTTTAGTGGCTGTTTCAAACTGAGGAGGAAATAATTAAAAGTGGAAAGGAGGTTGTCTGCAGTTTTTGCAAACAGATTTTTTTTTTTTTTTTGAATATTGTTTAGAAAGGGGACTCTTTTTTTTTTTTTTTCGAAGTGGGGACAGGGGAGGGGACTGCTGTATGTGTGTTCACATGCTGATGCTGTGTATGAATAGAACCGGGTGAGAGGGTGGAAGGGGAGAGCAGCAGGCTTGGACTTTATCCCCCCCCAAAAGAAACATGTTTGAGAAAACCCGAAGCATAAATGGACATATGTATGCTGAATGTACTACAAGATGAAATGGGGACTGGAACTGTTTGACTTTGTTGCTGTAAAACTGTGTTATTGGATTTCAGCAGCAGAAAACAATACAGGGATAGTGTGCATGTACGTACATTCACATTGATGTTCCATTGTGGGTATGTTAAAGGAAAATACCAATGTTTGTCTGTCATGGGCTTTTTGTGCTCCCTATATGGCTCTAATGGCATGATTTGGAGTTTAGACACCCTTTTCTATATATCCAATGATGCTGCCAGAACCAAAACCACTTGAGTGAATGTGCATGTGCTATATGTTAATCGATTCCAGTGCGAACCGAAACAACTGAATTCACTGCCAATTACCTAGGGTAAGTTATCGCTTGAATAAAAGGTTTGTAATGCCCTGCGGAAAAGACATGCATAAATCCAAATGATGGATAACAACTCAGGACATGACAAGAGTGCTGAAGGTGTAGGTTTTTAAACATCCAGCAGGATCTGTAATAAGAGTCGAGGCTAAGCTGCACACTTCATGAAATGGTACAGGATGGCCACAAGTGGAGATACAACACTGCTGTTTTCCTTTAAAATACCCTTGTGTTAACAGCACAAGAACTTATCTAACTAAACAATATTGTCTTTTTTTTTTTTTAAACATGCTGAATTAACTGTGTACTGAACTAACTGTCTGAACAAGCTGAAACACTACTCTGCAACAGATGTGTCAATATGCCCATTGTTATGAGTGTACTGTATGTGTATATGGGTAGAAGTAGGCCTACCAGCTCGTGGGTATGGCAGAAGCTACAAAACAGGACATTCTGTAGGTATATATATATATATAAATATATATATTGAGCAAATGATCCAATTAACATGCGTGCAGGCATGCATGCGCACAAACATGAACATGTGCAGTCACATCCATAATCAAAAATCCCTGAAATGCGCAAGCAACACTATAATCTAAAAGGAAAAAGCACTGTAAAAAGTCACAGTCTAGGATTTGATATTTAATTGAGTTTTAAATTAAAATGTCCCATCTCAATTTTCTGTGGCTTTTAAAGTATTCCTTTATTGTTGAAAGACTGTTCATTTTAAAAGGTGTTCCATTATTATGACTGAGATGAAAACATTCAACAGCGCTATTTCTGGCAGCTCAAAGGATATACCCCCCCCCCCCACACACACACACACACACACACACACACACACACACCCCAAAAAAAATCTGACTGACAACTGATGTCTTTGACTGATTTGTACCCAGTCTAGTGAAGTCGAACAAAATCTAATCCCTGAGCTCCCATCTCTGACTTGTGTAACAGCCTGTGTACGGCCACGTTCCCTGTTGTATTCTTTGCTTTTCTCTTTATAACACAACTCTCAACTCTCTGTCCACTGGACGGTGCACACACAGAGCTGACAAGTCTGAAAACAACACTTGTCATGATCCCAGCGGCTGGCCATCAGTGTTGCAAAAGGCCAACTAGGAAGGGCCCAGTATAGAAAAAATATTAGAAAAAGTGAAACAATAGAATCCAAGATTTGTCACTTTTTTCTGGATCCATCCCAAAATGATATGGGTTCATCTTTGGCCCATATCCTTCCACGTTTCATAAAATTGGGACCAGCCGTTTCTGTGCACTGCTGACAGACAAAGAAAGAGTGTTTCTCAAAGTCAAGGAAAGATCCTTCAAGGACTCACTTCCATGATAGATCATCACATTTTGCTTGAGGACTGTTCCAACATGGGCAGCGTAGTGGTACAGTAGGAAACACTACTGCTAAAAGCAAAATGGTCCTGGGTTTGGACCTAGTAATGATCCTTATGCGGAGTTTGCATGTTCTTGCCCTCTGAACACACCCCTAAATACCCAAACAGCCATCAGCAACCAAAAGACACAACTGATGTAAACAGTTGAATACCCTTTGATCCATTAATCCTATCAATACATGTCGATAATTGGTGTAAAATGTATTTTCTCATCATTTGATGGTCATCAGATATGACCGATTGGGACGTTCAGGGGCTCTGTTGTGAAAATGGAAACACCGTCATCCTCCACAACATTGATTCATCATGGAGTTTGATAAATAACAGTGGATGGAGACACTTGGTTTATGTTCAGTTAATGGTAGATTTGTTAAAAACTCAATTTTTCTTCAGATTTTTTTTTTTTTTTTACATAATGATCCTTTACTCTCAGCTTTTATGAACATCTATATGATAAGTAAATTACATGTAGAAAAATACCTGATTTACACAGAAAAAAATACAAAATACCAAGATAATATCACAATACATGATGATAAATCGCTTAAGGAAGGTTAAATACAGAGAAAAATGCACACAATTGACACATTAATTCCATAATCCTTATGGTTTAATTGATTGATAGGTAAATCTAAATTGCCTGTGGGTGCAGATGGTTGTTTGACTGTATATTTTAGCTCTGTGACAAACTGACACCATGTCCAGACTGTACCTTCCCTTTACCCAACATCCACTGGGACCAGCCCTAGCCCCCTCTACAACCCTACTGGGAATCAAGCAGTTACAGAAAATGAATAAATGAATGACTCTACAGACTTCTTCCTTTGTGGCATTTTCAAAGACTTCTGTAGATCCTCACTCTTGATTAGGTACCCACAATCCTTTATGTTAGTCTTTTAAAAAATGTTGCTGAATGAAAAATCCAACCTCAACTCCATCTGCACTTGCGAATGCTGAGGAAGAACACATACGCTTTGCCAGTGGAATATGCACTTAAATATAATTAGGCAGTGATATTGGGCGAGGCAGTTCAGTGTGCATATAAATCAATAAATACAACATCCAGCGGAAAATGCAATCATAGAAGAAGAATAACACTGAGAAAATAAAGCATGGGATATATAAAAATATGCACAATCGTGAGTTATTAAAATGACTAAATTAAAATACAGTATTCCAGAGTTTAATAAGTCATATAGTGCAATAAGAAGAAGCGTTGAAGGATAAGGTTTTAAAATATCTACAGTTGACATTAAACTAAGTATTCGTCAGATAGATGCTGCTTCATCTTTATTATTGCCCTAATAAATGCACCTATTAGAATTCAACATAATAAACTGGCATGTGTTTCATCGCATTATTAAACCACTGTTTCTGGACGCAGGGCATATCAATACATTTGTTAAGAGTGACTGGGTAGCTTAGTGGTTTACCTCTGACTTTGGTGTGGAAGATGGTCGGTTAGATCCTCAGGTGGGCCCTTGGGAAAGGGGGCGGAGTCTCATTGTGCTGATCCCAATCCTGGATAAGTACAGAGGGTTGTAAATGTAAAAACCTGTGCCAAATCAACATGTGAATGTGATTCGCTGAAGGGAAAACCTGAAAGAAACTTACTAGAAAAGGCCTGTGAAGGAGTCCCAATGAAAGACCCTTGACTTTGAGAAACACCCAGAAAAACAAAACCTCTTTGATGGAAGTAGTTATTCTGTTCAAGCATTTATTTTCATCACAGTCTTTCATCGTCTCCTCTTCAACCGTCTTCCCTTCCCTTTTTTGACTTGTGTACATGAGAATGTGTGAGTTGCAATGGCTAAAAAAAGTTTTAGTATTATAGGTCAAGGGTGTTATGCAAAGAATCTACGCAGTAACAGGCTGGTTTTCTGGTGATTCAGCTGAATATTAATGCTGCATCTCAGTGCTACATTAAATTTTCATGAATTTTGATCCCATTTATTGGCATCATTTCAAACTATGCTTCGATTAGTTTCATACTTAGCTAGCTACCATCAAAGAAATCTATGTTAAGACAATAATTCACCACACAGTAGACCATATTACCCATGTTTTCACAGTGACTTATGTTCCCCAGGGAAAACACAGCAGTTGATACAACCACACTGCCTTTGGATATTAATCAATGAAATGGGCTGTTCCAACAATGGCATCGACTTAAAAAGAGGTCAACAAATTCTTGCACAGAGTAGTTGCAGAAAAATAAGGAAGCAGGTCTGAAAATTACATCTAAAATTGTAGTTGAATAGAAACCATTTGTATTAAAAATTCAGACTCGGCATCAAAATATAATGTGAAAGAAAGAGAGGGAAGAGACATTGGATGTTGTTGTTTTTTTTTGCCTTTGAACATATTCATCATCAAATGCATTAAAATACATGTATTTTTCTCTGAAAAATTAACTTGGTTCTGTTCTGTTTATGTATGAAAATGTTTTTTAAGTCTCCAATGAGTGCGTTGATTTAGCAGAACTGAAGTCTTTAACAAAAGACTTTCAGATGTAAATTGAGTGCGACAGGGCAGAAGACTGTGATCCTATGCAGCTTAATGGGTTGTGAGTCCGAGGAACAATGCAGTTATCTCCAAATTCTGGAGGGAACAGTTTATTTTCAAAGATTTTAAAATCAGAGAAACAAAGCCTTGAATTGCATAAAAATTTCCAATCCAGATGATGATTCTCAAACTGCCTGTTGATACTTGATGACCACAGAACCTTCAGCCCGGTTCTTTCAGCCATTGGATTCCTTGGCCATTCACTTCTTGGCTGTGTTTCCTTGGTTACGTTTACAGGAAATTGGCTGATTTTTAATGTTTGTTTTTGCTCAGAGCAATACAACATCTTTTTTCACAATCTAAAATGAAAAGTTTGCTAACAACAGATTTACTTATTTTTTAAAAGCTGCTCTTCACAGTGTTGGTTTCAGCTTAATCTACATCCTTTTTTTTTGTTTTGTTTTGTTTAAAAATAAGATCTCAAAATGCCACACACATAATTGAAACAAATCTGATGAAACTAATCTAAACGAGAACAGACAATGTTCTGCCCATTGAGGGTTGTTTTGTATTTGTGATCAGATCATTCAGCTTCATTGCATGTACAACCCACTCTTTTTAGCCATCTGCTCAGGTTATATTGAATGTGTACTTAGTGGAAGTGTGCATATTTATGTGCATGTATGCGAGAGTTTTGGACATGGACACATGATTAAGACCCCTACTGTTCCTCCCTCCCACCTCCCACACTCAATCTGTCAATGCTTCCTGCTGTCTGATACTAAGAAACCTACTGCACAAATACACACTCACTCACCAGGCTGAAGCAAACATGACTAAGGTAGATTCTCAAAAGCCACGTGAGAATCTACTGAACTCCTCCAGAGGATTGTGATGAAATATGTTGTAACTTCTTGTCATACAGTCATGCAGAAGCGAGTGGTCGAAGTGGCCTCCTGGTACCATCGTCACCTTAACTAAACTGAATGTCTCACGCTCAAAACTTCAATTCTTGGTAGTGTCTCTGAATCACTGGCTCTCTTTCTCTTCTTCCTCTCCTTCCTCTTCTTGTTCCTCCATCTTAACTCTACAATAAGATCTCTCCAAACTCATAAGTGAAGCATTTATCGGTTCACAACGGGGCCATTTTGTTCAAAGAATAATATTGTGACTGAGTCAACATCTGCTTTATGTTTCTGTACAAACTAATCTTTTGCTCCTCGTCCCTCCTGAGTGGCCCTTTGGGCGCTGTGGTCTTGTCTTTCTCTCTTCTTTCTGTCCCCTCTCCGGCTCATCTTCTTTAATTTATTGTGAGTTGATTTCTAATGTTGTTTTGCCTCTGTCGCTGATGATAAAGTTTTATTTTCTGTCTTCCTTTTTGTAAAATTGACCCTTTTTTTGTTAACTTTAGTCACTGCTAATGTAACAAAACGCACTGTGATGATTCCAGTATTAATAAAAGTTGTACTTAAACTGTGCACTTTGTGCAATAAGTCTTTTTTTTATTCAAGAGACAAACCAGGTCAAGGTCCTGAAGCACCCTGCATACTGATGTGCAGGTTAAGATTAGGGTTCAGTGAACCGCCGCTGTGACATAAAGGGCTACAAGGCTATTAAAGTCAGTGAACTAAAGAATCAACTACTAGATTGCCTTCTGAATCCTTTAAACACATAAACTGCATAAGAGTTCCAATAGAAATGTCAAGGAGCAGGTTATTTATTACAGTTAAAATATGGACACAATACTGTTTTCAGATACTTTAAAAGTGAGCCATTTTCTTCAGTTTATTCAGTGCTTGTCTGCTTTTGTGAAGTTTTTGTTCGGAGTTGGTCATTGTTGATGTTGCAAGTTGTCAGTAGTGAGACCCATTGGAGAAGTAGCATTTTTATGATGCAATTCCTCTACATAAAACCAATGTTCACAGTGTGTTTTATGGACACAGTTGTCTAAAACAGTTCCTAGCTTAAGAATAGACCAGGCCACCTTACATTTCACATATCCTAACATACTGAACCATCAGTGATGTCCAAAATGTATGTAATCTAATGCACATCTGGGATAGAACATCAAAAACACATCCTTATATGTAATTATAGGATACACTCAACACCTTGTATACTAGCAAGGTGTGCCTAATAAAGCGGCTTGTTTACTAATTGCATGATATGTATCATATGAAACACTGGAGTCTCCATTTTTGTGATATTGCAAAACTATTGGTTGAATTCATACTAATTCATTCACTAATTCCTCAATCGATTTTTATGAATTTGAAAAAAAAAATCTCTTGTTTCTCTATTTTACATATAATGTGCAAAATTTGAAATGTCTATAAAACATCCATTTAATTTGAATTTACTTCAAGCTGCTGATATGCTGACATCACCACATGCATAGACATGATGGCATCAGCTGGATCTATGTCAAAATAAACTACAATACATGCAAAGAGTGGGGTTTGTTGTGCCTGCCACCACTTGTTTAGGCATTTTTATGAAAATCATGAGCACTTAATTACAATTCTTTTTAAAGTCAAGATATGTTTGGAGGATTAGTCATGTTCCTTTAGTCCAAGGGTAAGGAGGTCCTTGTGTTCAGGTCTGCAGGATCATCACGTTTAAGTCACAATGTTGTGTGATAATTAGGGCTGGGAATATTAGCGCATTAATCATGATTAGATTAAGGTAAATTCTGATCGTGAATTTTTAAAAAAATCGCGATCAGAGTTTGCCAGCATTTTCCGCACTTCTCCCATCCACATGCAGCTCCTCTGGTTGTATTAATTAAACTCATTGTTGGTTAAACACAGTATTTTGAGTTTGCTAGTCTTTTGTTCCTTCTATGCATCCATAGGCAGCTCGGCGGAAGTTGTCTTGTGTTCATTTATTTACAATTTCTCAAAGTAGCCAGTCAGTCATTCTAAATACTTGTTTTCCTTTCTCTACACTCTTTTTGAAAATAAAAAAAGCCCAAAAGGTGCGTTTGTCTCTGTCTTAATTTTATTCTGATTTAAGACAGAATGGTCAGAAATACTTTGCATTGTGGGTTTAACTTTAGATTTGAACGGTCTCACTGCAAAATATCAATTTTACACAAGCAAAGTAAATCAAGATTAATCACGATTAACTATGAAATTACTGAGATTAGTTGCGATCAAGAAAATTAATCTTTTGACAGCCCTAGTAGTTATACATAGTTATATTACTTTTGGACTCTGGAGGGATGAAATGTAGGTACATAATAATAATAATAATAATAATAATAATAATAATAATATCAAAACAAAAAAAATCATTTAGACGCTTAATGAACCGTCATTAGTGTGGTCACTGGTCAGACTACATTAAGCCACGCCCACTTTTAATCGGTTTAGCAGGTGCGTGAATCACAGTTTATTTAGATGTCTGAGTTTGTTTTTTTTTCATTTAGACTTCTCTCCTCATTTTTTCCATGAAACTTTTATTAGAAAGAGTGTCGTTTATGTTTAGAATTATGTGTTAAAAAACACAAAAACATAAAGGATAAAAACGGCGGAGTAGCTGCACGAGCGGATGAACAGAAAAAAGAACGTCACAAACGGACTGAATGTGGACTTTTCCCTCCTGATCTCGGAACCCATTGAACTGTACTGGTTTATTTTAACCGTGAACCAGACCAGGATCCCACAGGACGCGGAACCACTATAGTCATCCGGTCCATCCACCTGAACCGACACCGAACCAAATCTGGAACAAACCGCCCAGATCCGGTAGGACCAGTTTTTTTTTTTTTTTTTTTTTTTTTTTTAACACGAACTAACTTTATCTGGTAGCTTTTATCGAACTATTTCAACTATTTAGCTAATAGGAAGGAACTTAGATAATATTTATTTTCGTAATAATTCGATTTTTTTTTATTACATTT
Organism: Maxillicosta whitleyi; assembly: GCA_029822895.1. Classification (NCBI taxonomy): domain Eukaryota; kingdom Metazoa; phylum Chordata; class Actinopteri; order Perciformes; family Neosebastidae; genus Maxillicosta; species Maxillicosta whitleyi. The sequence goes on from JAPSES010000001.1 coordinate 17,063,776, forward strand.
GTCTAAAAAAGCACATTTGTGTAAAAAAAAACCAACAATGGTTAAACATGAAACTCAAAATAAACACATTCCAAAAAGTTCAAACAAATAAAAACACAACTCTTCTGAAAATAAGTCCTCCTTTTTAAAATATTTTGTTAAATAACATACATTAAAACAAAAACGTGTTACATTTTTGCCCTTATTTTCAATATTCTTATTGCAAAATCCACACTCTTAACTCTAGTACATTCAACCAGTACATATAGCTAATTAAATCTGGCCACAATGGACTGATATATACAGTCCATTTTGATCATATTTCCATAAATGTATTTGTTTCTTTCTTTTTTATTTATTTATTATTTTAATTAAAGCTAGTTCATTCATTAAAGCATGAAACATCCTCAGAAAGACTCCATGACAACAGCATCAGGGCTCATGTTCAGTGTTTGTTTTTTCCCAGTAGAAACATTTGGATAGATTTCTGGAATGAGAGAGAAACTATATAGTATAGATTCATATCCTGTGTGTTTTCTGAGGTGTAGATGTTGTCCTTCAGGTTGTGATCAGAGGCTGTGAAGTTACAGTAAATACAGGTATTTCTGTCAGTCAAAAAAATATTCTGAGAACAGTACTGGAAAGCTGGCTTGTATTCTGCAATGTTTGTGGACACACCGTGTATTTGTGATATATAGGCTATTGCATAAAGAATAATTTGTAAGTCAATGAACTCTGCAAAGCATTGTTCCATACTCGAAACCTGTGCTCCCAGTTCCTTCTGCACATGTAGAATAATTTAATTGTATTTTTTTCTTGTTGTCAATAATGAAAACTGCATTTTTTTTGTGTGTCTGATACAGCCAGTCCTGCAAATATTTCATGATAAAATTTGAGATTGTATAAAATTTTCAGGTTTGTGCAAAACTTTAGATCACAGGTGTCAAACATGCGGCTGGGGACCAAATCCAGCCCGCTAAAGGATCCAGTTCGGCCCTTCAGATGAATTTGTGAAAAGCAAAAATTACACTAAGATATGACTAATCCTTCCACATTAGACCAATTCAATCTCAAATGGGTTGGAAAAGTAAAATACTATCATAATAACATAAATAATGACAACTTAAATTTTTTCTCTTTGTAAATGTAAATATTTTCATGTATTTACACTGAAACAAAGTATAATTTCTCAAAAAATGTGAATAACCTGAACAAATATGAACAACCTGAAATGTCTTAAGAGAAATAACTGCAATTTTACTAATATTCTTCCTCTTATTAAATGTTTTGTGTGTTTGTAGATCCACTGTGCGTTATAATGAACATGTGAAAATGATAAACTTAAAAATTAAAATTTACACTGATTTCTTTCAGTTTGTTATTCACATTGTTTGAAAGGACAGTTTGTAGATGTAAACATTTTTATAATGTAAATATACTTATTTTATAAGCATTTGGAATTGACATTATTTGTATAATATTAAGCTATTATTTTGCTTGTCCAGCCCTCTTCAGATCAAGTTTAGCTGAATTTGGCCCCTGAACTAAATGACTTTGACACCCCTGCTTTTTAGATGGTGGAAAAAACTCATTTCATTAACTGCTTTAGACCGTCTCTGTCCGTGTGTCCATGTACCACCTAGAAATTTCTGCTCTCTGCTGAAAATGTAGTACTAGGCTAGTAGTTTATTTGACACCTTTATATAACTGTGTAGACTTGTAGTCAGTTGGTAGATCTGTGTCTGGACCGGTTGTGTAGCTTTTTTTTTTTTTTTTTAGATCCTGCTGAACTGTAACCGTAACTATGGGTTTAATGGGGGGGATGGGCGTTCGATGGGGTTGAATGGTGATATCAGAAGAGACTAAATCTGTCAAGAGGGAAATAATAACCCACCCTTTCTGGTTATGGCTCATGAGCTCTTATTATTTGGGGGGGGTGTTTGTTGTAGAACTACTGAGCTATCAAACTGAAAATGCATACAGACAGAAAGGCTCTACACATAAAAGATAACATCATACTAACTTCATCTTTCAACAATCTGTTCAGAGAGGCTGAAGGTGTCTGTAACTTCAGCATGACCAGTCTTATGGTGATTTTCACTCCTTTTTAACACTTTTTCACCTCCCTCTTGGCGAGCAAGGTGGAACATGTTGAGATGACAGATCTTCTGGTGTTGGCGATATGTATCACACACCACCAAAGATGCACTATCAAGCTGTTTAACACTAAAGTAGTTGATTATTTATGACCTTTTCCACAACAATTATTTATTTATTTTTGCTAGTATAGTGACTTTTTTAATTGATAAATGCCATATGGTAAATGCTGGAAATATTCAGACAGAATTAAAGAAAGATATTGGTATCTCACCGTTCATCTTTGTAAATTTATTTATTTATAGAAGTTAGGACAAGTGGGTTGTGCTGGAGCAGCTCTCTGAAGGAAAATGTTGGGGGCTGCTGTACTTTTTCATTTTATGTACCTGCATTTCCAAATTTTAGCATGCATGCCCATATGTTCAGTTGCTGAATCTAGTTTAATTTGCATAAATCTAAGTGATGTTTTGTGAAACACTCATAAAACTGTATCAGGTCCAGTACCCTATTGTACAGATTGGGTGTAATGGTTCTCTCTAATTTCTTTATGTTGGGAAACTGTTTCATATCTTTTAGGTCTCTGAAACTATTAAGAATGGGCAACATGATTGAACTGCCTGAAGTCATGTATGTTATGAATTCTGCAGTAAAAGGTCAATGTTAAAAAAAAAATGGTAACAACAGGGGGTAGAGTGGTTAATCAACAGTGAAACAATGGCCCTTCACTACTGAAGTAATCAGGCCTTAATGATCATGCACTCATTAATCTGTTTTGTAATCAACTTTAGCCAATATCATGAAAATTTTGATTTACTCATGAGTCTTTTCACACTACATCTACCCAGGGTAAATGGAAAGCATAAAAGGAAAACACCCAATTTTCTCTATATAGAAACACACTGAAAGCAATGGTCTAGGGCTGCTCGATATTGGGAAATATCAATATCACGATATTTTCAGTCAATATTGATATCACGATATTTTAAACG
>JAPSES010000001.1:17081251-17098848 GCA_029822895.1 Maxillicosta whitleyi
ACAACCAGAGGAGCTGCATGTGGATGGGAGAAGTGCGGAAAATGCTGGCAAACTCTGATCGCGATTAAAAAAATATTCGCGATCACAATTTACCTTAATCTAATCGCGATTAACGCGTTAATATTCCCGGCCCTATTATGAATATGAACTCAACCAATAGTTTTGATGCTTGAATCAAAAACAATCCTCTTTGCCTCTCCTTCAGGGGGTGGGGTAATTAACATTATGCAGGCAGTGACTTCATCCCTCACTGAATAAAGTGGAAAGCTCATTGATATCTGTATAGTGTTTTCACATTTTCTTCTTCTTTTCTTGAAAAATAGTAATAGTAGCAAAGTAGACTACTTTATAATTTTTACTGAAGGTATTCATCTGTATTCTCCATTGCAAAGAAAAGCCTTCACTTATCAGATGATTTTTGCATCAAACCAAAAAAAAAATGACAAATGTCACTTTTTTCTTTAGTTTTTGTCATTTCTTTGTAGTTTTGTCAATGCACTGAAACTCTGATTTATTCTCCACATATTCTGTATAAACTACTCCTAAAGAGCTTCTTAAACAGTCACCAGTCTGAGGAAAGGTATAAGGGCATGTTTTGGCCCCACACAGTTTTGTTTTTGTTTTTCTGTCCTAAAATGGTTGTTTAGATTGCAAAGGTTCCCAACCCACAGAATAGATTAACATCATATCTCTATCATTATCATTCATCCATTTGCATTTTTGGCATAATTTTAGAGCTCATTATTCTTAATACTCTATTTTAGGTCATTTATATATATTATTAACCCTTTTAAACCCTAACTTAACTAAGTACTTTTAGGACCTAAACTTAAAAGAAATACTCACAAGCGTTTAAAAAAGATAAGCACACTAACATGGTAGAATACTTTTATTTTTGTTCATATATAGATGTGTGCATAATGAACAAGTTGAAGAATAGCCCACAGATCAGACTCACCCACTGTGACATCTGAAGACAAACAGAGCAGGGGATGAACAAAAGGTGTTTAAATCCTTCTATACAAAGAAATGGAGGATGGACTGAGAAAGCAATCAAATTAGGATTAACCCTTTGCTCTTTGTCATATCGATGTGTGCGTGAACTACTTGTCCATCCTTCCCCTACATCGTCATGCATGCACAAAAACATGAAGCAGTCTTTTAAATAAAACACCAAAAAAACTCAAGCACCTGTCAGGGTACGGTGTGTGCATGGGGGTAAAATAAAGCAGGGGGCGGTTGTAACTTTTGATCTGTTGTTATTGAACACAGGTTGTCGGCCAATGCAGTAAAAGCACGTTCTGTGTCCATGTCTTTGATATACGTAAGTTCTCTAACCCCTGCCCTTAATGCCCTGAATCCTGCTGCCTCTATCCCAATGAGCATTGATCCAACTAAATTATTTATCTCTCACTCCCTCACACACACAGCTCTAAACATAAAAATGTATTCTGTAAAGGTATACCGCTGCTCTATAGCACAGATGAGGCTTTCTCAGAGGTTCCCTGCAGATAAGACCTCAAAGGTGCAATGCATTAAGACTTTTAAATAGCTATTCTGATGCATACTGCTATCTCAAATCCTATTCTAAAAAGTGTATGATAATGCATTTTCTGAGCTTCTCACAGAGCTACCTTTGCCCTTTAATACAGAAATGCAAAGGCAGCCATTGCAGGACTAGGAGTGTTACTGTAATGGTTAAGGACAAGCTTAAGAAATACATTTTTCGCCTGAGTTTTCATCTGGAACCCTAGTATTATCTCCAAGAGTTTCTGAGACTTCAGAACAGACAAAATCTTTCCCAATGCCGCTTCTTCAGGTTCAAACCAGGACTTGAAACCTGGAGCACAGAGTCTCGACTTTGATGCATTAACCAGCAGCACTACATGGGGAATATGCTACCAGCAGATGCTCTAACACATGAAGGAACAACAATGGCACTGAACATAAGGGGGGTTTAGACTAGAGAGAGAACATCTTTGTCTAAAGGATGGCAGTGTGGAGACGTTTACTGTGATGTCGCTGCACAAGAAGCATTTTACACAAACCTAGGTTTGACCAACAAATGCACTTTTTCCAGGGGATGGAGGTTTAAAGGATGACTCCATCAAAGTCAGGAAAAATATGTTTGTAGTTTCACTGATAATCTCACTGGACATTAAAGGGGACATATTGTGGAAAAATCATTTCTTGGGGTAATGTTGCTCCTGTTTGGGTCTCGTCTAGTCTTATAAACACTCCAAATATGGAAAAAAATGTCCCGCTATTTTCTGTGAATCACTACAATGAATTTGTCAGAAGCTCTGGTTGAGCCGTTTAGATTTCACTGCCCATGTGACGTAATAAGGGGGAACTCTAATAAGGGGGCGTGTACTTGCTGTCCAGGGACGTCCAACTCTGCCCACAAATGACATTGTGATTGTCCAACATATTAGTTTGATTTGCCAACCGCGTGCTTGCTCTGCATCTGGGTCTGATTCAGGATCAAACACGGTTGTATAACGGTTCTGCGGGGCAGCCATAGCGATTTAGGTAGCCTTTGGCTGCGGACTCGAGGGGGCGTGGTCGGACAGAACACTTTGGAGTTCTTTCGAACGTCTCTGACAAAACGGCGTTCTGTAAAAATGACTGGCATTGACAGGAAAACAGAGCTGGTGAAACTTTTTTGTTTGGATGGTTTTGAGCAGGGAACATCATGAACATGTTTTGTGTAGTGCATAGAACAATTAAAACTGGCTTATGAGAAGGTATAATATGTCCCCTTTAAGGTTTTTCCCCCTTTTCTGAATCTGTTCTGATGTCAATGATGCCTATTAACTACCTTATATTATGGAGTCATAATTACATGCAGTCTGTTTTCCATTCATGGCTTTTAGCTTGAAAATGATGTGCCTTTAAATGTTTAGTAAATGCATTTCCATAAAATTATTTCAGGTGCATTTGGAGGTTGGAAAATCTGTTTGGAAGAATCTAAATTAAAGAGGAAAACGGTGCATAATTTCCAACCAAAATACGGATTTTCTTTTTTCTTTTTTTACATTGGCCTAAAGTGGTTTTCAAGTTGTTTGTCAAAGATTTAATAAGCATAATGTAGGATGTGTATTCAGAGAAAATGTACAGCTTTTTAGAGAAAAATTTGGATTAACTTTACAGATAAATATTATATTTTTCTATCTATCACAGGCTTGTGTAACATAGTCCATAACTCCTCTGACACATTGTACTTTATTTACCTGAAGTAAATAAATTACATTTGTTTCCATAAACCATTTTTTTTTTCTTTTTTGTGACTTTACTGCTATTTTATGGAAGCACAATAATTTTCCTACCAGTTGGCTTTGACTTTTCAGGCCAGTATTTTTGTGTATTATGCATGCACATGTGCCTCCCAGCACATAGATTCTAGACAGAATTTACTGCACAAGGATGATGTTAACAAATAATTTGATTTGACCAAGAAAGGCCAACACTTTTTCAACAAAATCCACATTCCTTATTCTATGCAAAAACAGACTTTAGGGTTCAATTGAAGGAACAACAGCGCCCCAGCAGCTACATTCATCCTTGTAGAAGCCCAACTGTATACTCCGTATCTCTGTATCTTTGTATTTGTTTTGCCACTGTTTTTAGGGGCAATTAAATGCACGTATACTTTAACATATCCCGAGGATTTTGCAAAGGTATGTGCGTTCCAGTTGATCAATGTAATTAGGAAATCAAAACAAGAAAAAAGAAATATAACTTCAAATTATTTGGCTTTTTTTTTTTTTTAATTTGTGGATAAGAAATACCTACTAAACACATTTTTTTTTTTAAAAATAAATAAACAATACATTAAAAACATACAACTGAGTTACACCCAACTATTAATGTCTTTTGAGTCATATTTTTAGTTTGTCAAAACTTTCTAATGAAGGTGGTACATTTTTTTTCATACTTTCAAGGTTGTGCCCTTGGGCCTAGAGTGACTGAACTGAAGTCAGGAGCAGAAACGAAAACAGGAGAGAGCAACAAAGAAATATAGAGGAAGTAAGAGGGGAGGAAGAGCAGAGGCAAAACGAGACACAGAAAGAGGCTGCAGCCAAAGTAATGAGCATTAGAAAAGCAGAGTGAAGATAAAAAGACTATCTTGCATGTTTTATTCATAAAGTTTGTTTTTAGCCTGTCGGCTTATATTAACTGTTGTGCACTCACATACACATCACCATTTATTAGAGCCTGTGCAGGAGTTTCTTTAAATACACAAGAAATGTCCACTTGAATGGCATTTAACGGGGCAAATTATTTGTATCCTGGTCGGAAGTCAAACACAATTGGCTATTTAGGTGCAATTTAGAGTTTATTCACGAAGGTAAAGCGTCTTTTTAACCTGTTAACCTGCATGAATTGAAATATAAAAAAAAGGGAAAAAATAAACTTTTGATGTTTTCCTTCCGCTACAATGAATCAATTGTTCGTTGTTTAAGGTCATGGGAAAATTTTTAGTCTGTAAAAACTCTAACCCTGTTGGCAAATGTCAAAAGGTTATATATGAAATGAAGTCAACTTAAAACCACAGAAGATGTTGTGGTAATTAAACACAACAGTTAAAATGGAGGTTAAAGACAAAGATAAAGAGCCCACTGTTTTTGACCCACGTTACATCAGAAGTCAGCGCTGGTACTATCAAATTATGTCCATCTATTATTGAACTTCATATTTTCAACCACACACACACACACGCACTTTTTCTTTTTGTGCTTAAATTTAATCAAATCTTGGCCATGGTATTTTGACATCCAGCAGACATCATATAGATTGTGACACTACCTGTGGTGTTTTGTGCCATTTCTCTTGTTAAAATGCGTCTGCCATTTTGTGATTATTCATTACATTCATAATAATGAGCCCATTTACATGCACACCAATACTCTGATCATTATCGGATTTCTGGAGTTATCACATTATTCAAGTGATCGTGTAAACAGGATAATTTGATCGGCTTTATCCGATGATAACAGTTATCTGATTATGAGAAATCAGATTAACACACCTACATTTCACCTTAGTACACCCGACGTCTTCGCAGGTTAATCGGATTTCTTTAGATTTTTTTTATGTGTATGTTAAAAAAAACAAAAACAAAGAAAACATCTATATAAACATAAATTACACAGCAACAACATGACTCATAAGGAAAATGGTAAATAATGAAATGAAACAAAGGATGGCAGCAACATGTGACCTATTTTGTAGTCCTATTAGCTCCCACGTTAGGATAGATAACACTGACACAAGATGTACAAGATGTTTTGAAAATGACAGGAAGTGTGGACCGAAACATGTAAACAAGTTTTTTTTTTTATCTGATTATGGCAATTGTCTGATTATTCCCAGGTATAAGATTTTTATGGTCATGTAAACAGACCGACTGATATGGATTATTTGAGAAATGATGGTTAAACAATATATTATTTTGTTCAGATTAAAGATTAAAAGGGGTTTGTGTATTTGTACCCTAATAGTTCATACAGTTTGAATTTGAACCCTCCAGGTGCTGCAAAACTATCTTTATATTAATTTTTGGCAAAAATCAAGTGAATTTCTACAACCTGTGTTACGTCTATAACTAATTACATCACAACATTTGCACATATAAGGTCAAGACTTCTCAGAGTACCACATAATTGTTTATCGTCAGTAGTGTCTGTAGTTCATACTGAAAATATGTCCGAACTTCGAGCTGATTACCTTAAATGTTCAGTTGTTGGTTGAACGGTACAGCCAATAACCAGGAAGGGGCGGGACATGAAGTGGCTCATGTGCATTTAAAGGGCCAGTGCTCCAAACCACCTTTCTGGTGTCATTACTCAGAAATAGTGTTGAAGATTAACCTGTGGAGTTGAATTAATGAAGAATTCAGACCCAAGCAGAACATTTACAGTTTTTATAGACCGCAGGGCAATGTTTTAAAATAATTCCAATTTAAAAAATAAAATATCACTCCTTTAAAATAGTTGTCCAATTTTGCAGACTTTGGGCATTTCCCTGCAGACTCTGAGCAAAGAGCATGTTTCTGCTGTCCACCCTAAAGACTATTCACACAACCCGGTGTCCATATTTAATGCTTCACTCTTTCTCACTTAAAAGGGAAGTTCTCCGGCAACTCGCCTATAAGAAGTTGTAATACATCCCATTCAACTATACTGCACAAACAAAACAAACTGAAAAGAGGCATGAACAGAGGATGGTAGAAAAAACAGAAATGAAACCAATTAGACTCAGATTTGCTTAATAGTACATAAGGTATGAAAAATATACTCCTTTTCCTGGTAAGTTTGGAAATCGGTCTAAGCTGTCACACAGAAAAACAATACAAGACTTGAAAAACACAAGGAAGAAGTACACTGACACACACATACAGAGCTGGTATCTGTAGTTGGAAAGTCAGTCAGGGAACTCCTCCTGGCTGTTTGTGGCTAAAAAAAACCTGTCAAATTTGAGGCAATGACAAGACGAAGATATGCTATCGAAAATCTGAGTTTGTGGGATAGAATGTATGTTGGAGCAGGAGAGAACATCAACACTCACTTTCAGAAACACTGCTCAGCCTCTGCAGTGTTTGCATGCCTTTGCACCTAAGTACGCGCACAGTTTGAGCTTATGGCAAATGTACCTGTCGTGTGCATGTGTGCGTGCGCGTTTGCCCCTGTGTACGCAGCTGTTTATCTCTTCCTCATAACATGCAAGATAATCATTAAAATGGATTTCCTTAAAGGCAAAATCTAAGATCACAAGACAGAGTTTGATTGACAAATCTTTAAAAATAGAACTCACATGGCGCAGCATGCCTAACTAATAATCTACCATCTGTTTTTCATTCTGCTCATTTTTATTCAGAGTTGTGGGGGACTGGAGGTGGGGTAGAGCTCGAACTCGGACAGGTTGTCAGTCAAGCACAGGGCTAACACAGGCAGACAACTGTTCTAACTCACTTTCACACCTACAGGCAATTTAGAGTCTCCCAATCACCTCGACTGTACGTCTTTGGACTGTGTGAGAAAAGTGGAGCATCCGAAGAAAACAGACACAGAAACGTATAGCCCGGGCCCTGACAGTCACTTCATCTGGCTTTTAATCTAAAAAAAATAATATCCCTCTCATCCACTTAAGTCATCCTCCCTGCAAATGTGCTCTTTTTTCCCCCCACTAATGCAAAAGCACACACTACAACATGCCGTAAAGTATAATTGGACACTCAATATTCATTTGTGATTATCAAATGTCTCTTTACAAAACAGTGGGTATTATTCTGCTGCTGAAACAGCCTTCGCTCCTCTGGGAAGGCTTCTTAAATAAATTCCAAACCTGCCCAGCCACATTAGATGTGCAGAAGAGGCTGATCGCACAACAAGCTAACAGAGCTCGGGTATTAGCAGGATTAGCTGTGAGGATGAGAAATCTATGCAGGAGACTGTCCCTCAGGAAGGAGACTGACGCTGAACACTGAGTGGCTGCTGTTGCACTGATGCCTGAGCAGAGGTAAATGTGTGCAGCGGTTTTACAAACTATGTCTGAAATAAAAATCTTTTTTGGCAGTTTGGAGATGCAGAATATATCAACTGGATGATGAGCAGTGGCAGGTCTTGGATTTTTATTTTTGGGATCCCCCCCCCCCCCTCACTGACAAGACTGACAACAATATGGGAGGCCACATAGTCATTTATTTAGTCAGATTAAGAAATAGGAAAATTAAATCATGCGGTGAGTAGGATGGGAAGCAGTCATGTTAGAGTTGAAAATATGTGGTGATGCTGGTGCAGAAAATTCATGTCCATGTTGAGATTGAGGAAGCTCTTTTCATTTCTCTATTTTTTGCCACCTCACCTCCTCTCTCCTCAGTCTCCCTTCCTGTGATCTGAAAATTTATCTCCCCACACCATCTTTCACCACCAGTTCTGAAAATGCCTTCCGAGAAAGTGAGGATTCAGGGATCGGTAGGGTTGCCAGAGGAGTTATGAGTAAATATATGAATGTGCTTCCTTTGCAAAGTGACATAAGACATTTGACCCTAATATCTGTCAATTCTGTACAAATCATGGCAGGAGTTGGACTTAAAAACTGAATCAGAAATTGTATTTGTCACTTAAAATAATCAAATATGCAGTCACGTGTACATGAACAGTGTTCATCTGACAGATCATAATATACAGCAGGACACACTAACGAACACACAGATGATACATGTGTTCCACATGTCAGATGTAACTGATGTTTACTTAAAGTGACGGCTCAAAGGCAAGATGTCTCATTTTGTTAAAAGCCTGTTGCATCAGTTTCACTCTCCTCGTGTCTCCTCCTCCCTTCCCAACACAACTGGGAGGAAGTAATACATGAGGACGAGTGGTAAGAAGGAAGTAACTGTGAAATGAGAACACACACTTTCATGACATCTGGAAGCCAAACCCTCACTGACATTTTGGAAGAGACAAACCTCCGACCGTTCGTACAAAACACCATATAATATCTGCAAAGTGACACTGCCCTTTGAATGAATTACAGTCTTTACAGTCTTGTTAGAGGAAAGTACAAACTACAACAAAAGTTTAATTAAATACAAAACCAAAAAAAACCCCAACATAATATAAAAAGGGTGTTGTGGAGTTCTCAGAGCACTCGATGCCCAGAGTGCTGACTTCTAAGCTTAGGTGTACCTTTTTCTACTTTAAAATCACACAGAATATCAGTTTTTCAGCTGAATTCAGTCCAAAAGTCTTTAGCAGATTAGCTGGAATATAGATCTGTCAATCAAAGCCTGGCAGTTCGGTGATGACAGGACCTGCTCTGTATCTCTGTATTTGACCTGACATGTGATTAATGGAGGAAAAACTTAAAGATGGACTGCAATAAAATGGATTACACAGGGAAAAAAAATTATTATTATTATTATTATTTATTTATTTATTTTAGCGACAATTTCAATGTATGTGTGGGAGAAGATGTTCAAGTCAACATCTCTTTATTAAAAAAGTCCACAGAATCTCACAACACAAGAATTCTGGGAGCTTCTCTCTCACAATAGAGAAAAATCTCAGTTTTTAAGCACAGTACGTTACACCAAAAATACATCAGGGTTTGTGCCTAGCAACAGACATGTTACTTACTGACTGAGGTTGGAATGACCTTGGTCAAAAACATACTTCTATTGGGTGAAATTCGGCAAAAAACAGTTCTCCTATGTTTAATTCCCACTGGCCTTCAGACATGTGTGATACAAAATGTACAATAATTAAAGGTACATGGGTGAAACCGTATTTATCCATCAGTATATCACGCAGTGGCTGTCAGTGGCATTACAGCCTTAAACCTTAAAATGCTACTTTATTGGCTTTGGTTTGTAGTAGAGCAGTACAGTATATTATAGTATTGTTTGAGCGTCAGCATGATGTATGTGCGCACAATAGTCACACAGCAGGTCCTGCAATGACGGAGGCAAATGAACTTACTGTGTTCTCGTCTAATTTCAAGGGTACCTGACACACACTGCGTGCAGCAATCCAGCGGTCACAATTGTTCTATAATCAGTTTGCTGAAGCAGACCACACCCCTGCACATGGAGTGAATTACTGGTAACAACATTGAAAAATGAACAAGAGAAAAATCACTGAAAACAACGACTTAGTATCAAAAGAAAAAGAAAAGCAGCGTCAGTTACCTGGGATTATTTTGGCTACAAGAAGGATGATATTGAAACGCATGTTCTGTGTCACCACAACAAGAAGTAATACAACTAATTTGTTTGACTATTTACGTCAGCACCACAGCTATTATATTCTCCTGACTATTTTTTCATATTGCAATATATATAGCAGGGTTACAAACATCACAGTGTCAGTTTTTTTTCCAATGTTGTGCAGCCCTAGTTTGGATCTGAGTTCCTTCCTCGATGGTGGGATCACTCTGGACACAACTATAAAGAAGGAAATTCTTGCTCGGATGGAATCCAACGTGTCTTCTGATGTGATGGACATATAAGCAGAGTGCGAATGTGCCTTTTCTCATATACAGTCCATATAGACCTGGATCAGCTATACTGTGACAGATGACGATGCATCTGCTCGAATGCTACTGCCACCAGCTGCTACACATCTGACTATGACAAACCAGCATCCTTCCCCCCATGCCAAAGATCCTATTAAGATAATCAACAGCTTCTCTGAAATGAAAAAGGTGTGTCTATGTTATCACACTACTCTTTGTGTAAATAAGAATGGGACATGGACTGGGATGCAGGACCAATAGGTGTAGTGATGCTAGAAAATGCAAAGGTTGATCTTATGTGGAAAAACAGTCGGCGATCTACGATGTCCTTGAGTTGAAACCAGCTCATACAATTAAAAAAGTTTAATACAGGAAAAGAAACCCTGGCTCTCACATGTAAATATATTCCAAACCAAGTATTTCTGAGCAATGTTGTAACGGGTAGATTATGGCTAGTATTACTGCCAGTTGGAAGTTGGACTCGGAAGAAGATTTGTGTTGACAGCAGCTTGCAGGTCTTTTGTTAAGGTTAAAAAAGATTGTGATTTTATTGGGCCATGTTTCACAATAATGCTAGTTTCTTAATAATGCCATAATCATACAACAGCAGATACTGTAGAATGAGGTTGGACTGGCAGATGTTGGTGAAAAACAAACTAAATATGTTGCCTCTGAACATTTGTCTTTTCTGTTTCCACCGTTTAGCCGCTTTCAACGATGTTCTGCGAGACAGGGTTGATAGAAAAGGATGTCCATATGAACCACTTTTTGAGAAATCTGTTCATACATTTGGATTAGAAACGTGGCATATGGTTATCTGTACTTGTACGCAGTTCAACACAAATGCACGCATCACACAATTGAGTTGCACAAACATTTCCTCGGCACAAGTAAAGAGAAAGCGTAAATCGTTCTTTTTACCATTAAAATAGGCTTCTTTATGATTGACATAATGATAATTTTCTAAAAAGAACACCAACAGATTTACAGATAATTACCAGATTAAAGCCTGATGGCCAAATGTTTTGGATTGAAATTTCTTGTCAGAAACCAACAAGTACAAACTCACAAACTATAGATAATCAGAGCTTTTTTTTTTTTTTTTTTCCGGGCCGATTAGATGTCTGATTTCTGAGAAGAAAAAAACCCCAACTATTCAGGTGACCGATAATTTGGTTGTCATTGTAGTTCCAATCAATATTCTGACAATAATTATGACACATACACACATAGCTATTGTTCTGTGAGGATTCTTCACACATTCCTCCTTAAATTAGTCAAAACTGTGCATCTTTTGAAATATCATGCTTTTTTCTTTTTGATTGGGAGCCAACTCTGCAGAATTTGGCAGCTGCTTCACTTCGTAAAACCGAGGCGTAAACCCAATTTGGCAGCTGAAAGTGTGAGAGTCTCTCTGAGTGAAAACGTTAGGTCTTCTGGTAGACAGAGTTTGAATGACAAGCGGAGGGATGGTGGATGTCTGCTGATAGAGTGTGTTATTATGTCTCCTCCCTTTTTTTTTTTTTTTTACCTTCCCTTTCACATCTTAAACCCTCTCTGTGTGCCTGCCACACCGCCTCAGGATAGCACAACACTCAGCAGGTGTCAGAGAGAGGGTGTGTAGGTGAACGGGCATAGGGGTTGGTGTTAGTTCAGTGTGTTTGGGTTTCTTGTATATTATTGAGCTTGGTTGTTAAGAGGGATGCTGAGAGGATAGGGAAGTTGTGATGGAGAAAAGTGTGTATGTGTATTTTGAGGTGGTGGTTGTTGTGGGGAATACAGGAAGGGGGGTTATCTAGTTGCCTCAGCACCCTCTCACTGAGCATCTTAGCTTGATAAACAGATAGATTGGAAGTCGGCAGCGAATGCCTCCAGGAGAGAAATGCAGGGGAATCAAAGCTGTGTTTCTTTTTCTATCCTTCTTTTACACACAGGCATACAAGCAGGCACACATTCATAAATGCATGTGCAAAAAACAAAACACATATCCACAGAGGTCTGCGCGCAACCAGAAAAAAGCAGGTAAACGTGTACATACATACACACTTCCGCGCACACTCACACGCACTCATGTTTTCTTTATCTGTGAGTGCCACCTGGCTGGCAAAGGTTTAGTATAACCTGGCAGAAAGCCCAACTGGATGATCTGTAGGGCAGAGAGGCGTGTGGAGAGAAAGGGAACGACACAGAGGCCAGACAGAGATGTAAGCAGAAACAAGGACTTTTTGATATTCTTTAACGAACCCCAAGTAGAAGCAACAAACTGATAAGAAAGGTCAAGCAAAGGAATGACAAGAGACTGAGTTCAGATGGGGAGGGCTCAGGATAGAGCAAGGTGAGAGCCAGGGAGATCAATGACCCAATGTAGAGAAGAGGTCGAAGATGAAAGAAAGAGATGAGGAGAAAAAATGAAACTGAGAGAGAGAGTGGGGAAGATGTGAGAGGAGGAGATGAAAGGCTGGCTGGAGGAAGGACGTGACAGAACAATACTCCCTGGAGATGAAGAGAATACGTAGTAAAAGATAAAGTGTATGTAGAGTAGCAGCTGTTGCTTAAGGAATCAACATGGGACAGCGGGACTGAATGAATGGGAACATGAATGTCGAAAGATGAAAGAGCAGAGGGACTTTTCCTTCTGCATTTTTTGCAAATTGAATGCTGCTCCTTGTGTATCACCAACAGTGTTGCGATTAATGTGTTTCCGAAGTAATACCTTACAGTTAAAATAACACAGTAGTACAAACTTTTACTAAACAATTTTCAGTAATATTTTACTCTGTACGTTAAATAGCTCTTGTGTTGCAACACAATTTTTGCCCATAATTGAATTGCTCAAATGAAAAAAAAAAACAAAACAAAACAGCACAAGAACTCAAGGACAAGGACATGCAACAGGAAAGTTCTATTTCCTGTTGGTGTTCCGCCAATGGGTGAAGATGGCAGAAGGCAGTACTTTGGCGATATGGACGTATGTTCATTACTAACCCTAACCCTGCTTTCAAGAAGATGGTTAGTATGATTCCTGTAATCAGCAAGGTAAGCTAACGTTTATCTGACTAGTTAGAATTCTTTATTGATTGCTGATTTATCTACCACTTCAGCGCCACCTTTGTCCATATGTATGTCAGGCCTCAAATATATGTGTCCCAAGACTCTCTTATATCCTGTCATTTGTGGGGTGGGTTATTATTTGGCTTTGGGTGAGGGAATTGTACAATGCATGTGCTATTTACGACAACAGTCTGTATGTAACTCTAAATGAATACAGTCGGTTGAGGGAGTTGGTTGACTTTGTTGATGAATTAACAATTAAATGATAAGTGGCAATTTTCCTGAGAACCTTAATTTCTATAATTTCTAGGTCTACAAGAATTAAAGCTAAACATTGTTTATATACGTAATAGAAAAAAGCATGTCATATTCCTTAATGATTGATTTATTGTACCATTGGATGCAGTACAGGCAGTGACAATTATGTAGTAGAACAAATTAAATTCTGTAAAGAAAATAAATAAAATAGATGAATCTGAAGACAGGCAGTTAAGGAGAAACGGAGCATTTCTGACTTTGCATCAGTACCTGTATTTGGACAAAAGAGCAGTTTCGATCCACCATGTCCCTAAAGCAATTGTGAGGTTTGATGATTATCCTGACCGTGGCATCACTGCAAGGACAACCCGACAGCTTTTGGACAAGTGTGGACAGGTGGCAACTCCCTTCAATATTCAACCTTAGTGATGAAGCCTAGTCTTGGCAGTGCCGCCATGGAAAAGGGCAATTAACCAACAAAATTGTAATTTTATCGATGACAATTCTTATTGACAATTAAGTGATAGTCGATTGTTTACATCCCTCCATGTATCACATTAGAATTCTGAGACAGTAATATTGTAAGGTAAGGAATTACTTTTAAATGACAGTAACAACTAATCTGTAATGTATTAAGTAACTGGTACAACACTGATCACCAATATATGTATGACCAAGTGTATGAGCAGGCATTGTTTCAGAGGAAGCACTGAAACAGATCTGCAGACGTAACATATTCAGAAATTTAATTCGTCATCACCATCATCATTCATTATCTGGGCCCGGGTTGTAGTAGACTCGGTAGAGGAACCCAGACAACCCTCTCCTCAGCCACTTTCACCAGCTCTCTCAGGGGAATACCGAGGTGTTCTCAGGCCAGCCAAGACATATAATCCCTCCAGCATGTCCTGTGTCAGCCCCAAGGTCTCCTCCCGGACGGACATGCCCAGAGCACCTCCCCAGGCAGACATCCTCGCCAGATGCCCAAACACCTCAACTGGCTTCTCTCAACATGGAGGAGCAGCAGTTCTACTCTGAGAACCTGCTGGATGTCTGATCTCCTCACCCTATGTCTAAGACTGAGCCCGGCCATCCTGCAAAGGAAAGTAATTTTGGCCGCTTGCACTTACAACCTCATTCTCTCGGTCATTACTCATGACCATAGGTGAGGGTCGGGATATAGATCGACCAGTATATTGAGAGCTATACCTCCCAGCTTAGCTCCCTCTTTACCACAACAGACCAGTTTAGCGTCCATATTACAGCAGACACTGCCCTGATCCACCTGCCTCCCACCCCATCCTACCCTCATTTGTTAACAAGATCCCATACTTGGATACTTAAACTCCTCCACCTGAGGGAGAACTTCCTCCCCAACCCAGACTGGGTACTGTGGGAACACCATGGCCTTAGAGTTGGAGATGCTGACTTTCATCCCAACTGTTTCACACTTGACTGCAAAGCGCCCCAGTGAGAGCTGGAGGTCAAAACTCAATGAAACTAAGAGGACCACATCATCCGCAAAAAGCAGAAACAAGATTCTCTTGCCACCCAATAGGCCACCACTTGACTTTACCTAGAAATCATGTCCATAAAAGTTATGAACAGAACCATTGACAAACGGCATCCTTGACAAAGTCCACCCCTCACCAGGAACAGGTCCGATTTTTTTACTGGCTATACAGACCAGGCTCGCACTCCTTCAGTACAGCGACTGAATGGGCACTAGCAAAGGGCCATTCACCCTGTCCTCCTGGAGCACCCCCACAGGACACCCCAGAGGACATGGTCATAAGCCTTCTCCAAATCTGCAAAAACATATGTGGACTGGATAGGCACACTCCCATGTCCCCCCAAGCACCCTAGTAAGGGTAAAGAACTGGTCCATGGTTCCACTTGGAGACACTGGAGATTTTTTATTGAATACCTTTTTTCATCGCTATACTTCTTTTTCAGCTTTAGCCATTCAATATATGCCATTCTCTAAGCTTTCAAAAGTTGCTGTCAGAGTCATCCACCTGTCACAAATACACTGCGAAACTTTTTTGTCTTCAGGCAGCTGGTTGATTTCTAGAAATGAATGGCTTTATTCAAAAGATATCAGCATTTATAATTTAATATGTGATTACAAAGAAAAAAAGTAATTACATTTCACTCCACCATACCCAGAGTTATTCAGCCTATTCAATATTTTAAGGTGTGATTTAGTTTTGAAGGAACTGAGTTTTACAAGTCCTTGCGTTTCTGTGACCCATGATTTTTTTAATTGTTAAAGCTACCTAAAGCCTAGTCATTAAACCTCATTTAATAATTGCCTTAACCTTTAAACCCTTTATCAAGTGAGTGACTTTTTTTTTTTTCAATTTCCACACACATGATATATCAACAGGGACAGTGAGGACAGTGAGTCAATCTGAGGTTAAATGTGGTCTCCAAGGTCAGCATGGTCCACCTGAGCATGAACTGTTTAGGTAGGTACCATGAAGTAATGGTACTAATGTAAGGAATGATGTTCAAGGTGATCACTTTGTACGTTGACAGGTGTCTGGATCAATACTTATGTCGGTCTATTGTTCTAATGCAGTGATTCCAACATTTTTGGCTCACGACGATCATGTGGTTTAATGTTTCGCTATCTAAAACTGTCTGACCAATCAGTGGTCTGCAGTGTCATGATGTTACGTTTTGGTATCCGCTTCAGGATTTTCAAACCTCGACTGAGGCGGTACTAAAAAAGTAGTATCGGCTCCCAGGTTCCAGGGTCCTTTTTCATAATGGAAAAGCGAAAGAGGCGTGTAGAGTCGAGTAGAGTAGAGCCGGTACCATGGAGTGGAAAAGTGCCATTGGTGAACTATAAAGGTTTAATATTCATTGTTCTGATGTTCTTGCATTTTTTCTGGTCTTTTCTAAGGCTGATCCTAATCCCAAAATGGATATGTTGGTGATGTGGTGGATGCTATGGTGTTTGGAACATGTTACACACCTATTCATAACATAAAATACAGACGCTTCTGCCCATAGTAAGCAAAAGAAAGGTATTATATGTGTTTGCTGAATGAATGTGAGAACAACCGAGGCTGAACTTAGCAAAAGCTTTATTAACCGGATGAATAAAGGCTGCAGAAGAGTGGGGAGCTTTGAGATGACTCATTCAGCTCCATTATTACCCAGGGTACTAATATATCAGAGAAACATTTCAGCATGTTATTGCTGTTTTTGTAGCTGTAGAGTAGTTTGTTTTCCCTTCACATGCACTATGGGCTAGGTAAACTGCTCCTCCTCTTATAGTTCAGTCACTCATACCAAATAAACCCTTTTTTTCCCCACCTCTACCAAACCCAAACTCTCAATTTTCTCCTGCCTCTCATCACCCCTTACCCTCCCTCAGCTTACCTGCAGCATCTCTGTTTTCTGTACTCGTGCCTTCTCTGTGTATCCATTCTTAGCTGCCTTCCCGTCATTCTTTGTCCATTTTAATTTACAATTCAAAGAAGATGACACTAGTGAGAAGCAATTATTGCCAAGGTGGGAAACATCAAATATAAACAGATTCAGCTGGAATGTATGATAATAGGACAATAGCAAATGGTTCAATCATGTCATATCAGTCAGTCAGGCAGTAAGAAAATAATGGATAACAATACAGTAAAACAGAAAATGACAAATTATAATTTTCCTTTAGTCCTGCTAATTCCATCAGCTCTGCACCGGGGTCAAAGTCACAATCAGCCTCCCACAATGCACCACAGGATATCCGGGTCACTTAATAAACATTAATGAATACACTGCCAACACATTAGCTTCATCTCCAATTAACTGGCATATGAAGTTAACCAGCAAAGTTGTGAAACTAATTAGATGTGCGCTTGTCACCTGGGCTCGAGAGAATAAACAGGTTTATTGAATGGAGAACACAGTGGAGCACAATGATTGCTTTTTTTTTTTTTTTGTTCTGTTTCTTTATGTGAACTAATGAATGTCGTACGGAGTGCAAAGTTAGAACTAAATTGATCTTTTCAAGGAATTTGTCAGCATTATATATATATGGCTGGAATGAATAAAACAAGTGATGTAATTGTTAATGTGTTCTTTTAGTGGAAGCTTCAAGAATGAGTCAGGATTTGTTTAATTTGATAAAATGTAATATGACCACAAATAAGATAGATGCTCAGCACTGACGACTCAAAGAACAATGAGCCCAGATCATAAGATGACTTGTACATTTATTGTTCCTATGGGGGGGGGGGGGGGTTATCCTGAACAAATGA
>JAPSES010000001.1:17102298-17117081 GCA_029822895.1 Maxillicosta whitleyi
ATTGGGAAACATTAATACATTATATTACATTTGGATATGCTTTTATCCAAAGGGACTTGCAAGGTATATAGGCAAGTATAGCATAAAGGGTCTTCCCCAAGGGCCCACCTGGGATTCAAACTGGCAACCTTCTGCCCCAAAGTCTGCAGTGTTAACCACTAAGCTGTCCAAACAAAAGTCAACTTTTGTATAATGACCGTTTTCCCCACTCACAGGGGTTGACCAGGCAGCGACACATTCACATGTCGATTGGCTTGATTTTACGTTGGATGCCCTTCCTGACACAACCAGGCTTGGGACCGGCACAATGAGGCTTGTGGTGGGAAGTTTTAGCATGAAGGACCTTTCTCAAGGGTCCACCTAGGTCTCGAACAGGCCATCTTCCGCACCAAAGTCAGTGGCGTTAACCATTAAGCTATCCAGTCAGAAACAAAATGTCTATAAATGACCGAACAGTTGGTCATACACGATTAACCCTTAAAACTGTGTTTTTCAACCTTGGGGTCAGGATCGCACATGGGGTCGCCAAGTGGAATTTAATCTGAATCTGAAATTTCTACTAATGGGTCAAAACACAATAAAGTCCCGTCAGAGAGCAAACTTTAATCGAATGCCATTCCAACATTTATTTCAATATAAAGTAGCTCCTTGTTTTGGATAATCCCTTATGGTCCAACCAAAGCAAAAATGTATTTAAACATAAATATGTGGGTCTACACTCATCTCCAGGAACTGTGTGGTGCTAGACCCACCTGGCCTGTTCGATGGCCCCATCTGGCCCAGGTACCTGAAACACAAAATCTTGCGGTAACAGGGCATTATAATTCATTATTACTTCTTCTTCTTGTGAAAGTACAGGCTGTAGTCTACACCACTTATTCTAACTCACTACTTATGGGAAACATTTCAATTTCGAAGAGCAATAGAGCAACATAACACAGGGAAGAAGTGGTTTTAACGTGGTAGCTGGAGCCGGAGCTGGAGCCAGGTCAAACCCACCAATTGAAACTCTTCTCTCATCCATCAGCATAAGCCCCGCCCATTAAGTGCAGTGAAATTTTTAAGCGTAACTTTTGAAGTTGCAAACAAAGATGACTGATCTATAAGCAAAAATTATCTTTTTTTATTATTATTATTATTGCCACTAATTGTTTTTTTGTTTTGTTTTTTTTACTCTCAAATCCCTTCTTTGGTTGCAAATCTATTATTTTTCATTGCAATTTTTTGTTTTTGATTGATGGATGAATAATCCAAATTTCTCACCATAATCCTGTCAATAAATTTGAATAATTCATGTAAAATGCTTTTTTTTTTTTTTTTTTTTTAAGCGGCATCACATATGACCCATTTTGACACTCAGAGACTCTGCAAGTGAATCATCACCTTCTGAAAAATTGATTCACCATTAAAATTCATGTTTGACAAATAACAGTGGTTGTTGATGCTTGTTTTCGTGTTTTGTTAATAGTATATTTGCTGTAATAACATATGATTTTACTCTAAGCTTTTATGAATATCTATGTTCCCAGTGAATTAAATGTCCAAAAAACCTTAAAATTTTCACTTAAGTAAGTACAAATAAAGGTAATAAATGACTCAATAAAGGTTAAAGGAAGAGACAAACTCATTTAGAAGTCTCTACAAAAATAATTCTAGGTATTCAAGGGTTAATCTTTAATTTGCAACTGTATTGAAACCAGTGAAAACATTTGGTCGGCTGCACAGACCTTCTCTTTAATATTTGGTGTGGTAATATTTATCCGCAAACTGAAACTAATTTTCTTATCCTAGAGTATGTTTATGCATCTTTGCTCACTGTACAGTAACATTTGAATAGAGTCATTGCCATTCTTTCCAGTGTCGCCACATTTTGGTCAAGAAAATAAACAATATGTCTTTTAAAAACAAGCAGACATGAGTTTTGAGATAGCAACAGACTGTATAATAGCTTTCCCTTAGCATAACCTCCTCGCTGTCTGACAACAAAAATGTGTCTCTTTATTTTTGGGTTCAACCACAGTTCAAACTCTGTTTACCAGAGTGGGTCACTTGAATGAGACAGAGTTTTTCTACATCATTTCACACACAGGTTTTGTCTCAGTGTGTCATTTGTCTCATTGTGCAGACACTTTTGAATCGCAAAGAAGTGGCATTAATAGATGTAGGAGTCTGTGTGTAATTAAAAAACACAGTAAACTATTGATTTACTGTATCAAGACTACTTTATGATGTGATCTGGGTTATATTTTATACCATAATGGATGTCGTATATGGGAAAAAATTCCAATAATTGACTATTATTTGATATTTTGACATTTTAACCCTTTAAGATCTAAACAACTGTAAATAACCAAAACTGATGTAAGCTATTAAATCACATCTAAAATGCTAATCCTATCGGTATACTTAACACAGGAGTAGAACCATTTTCTGGTGACGTTTAAATAAATTTTTCTCTATCGTTAACCTTTCTTTAATAATTTACTATCATTTATCATAATATTATCCTCTGCATTTTGCTTATTTTCCCAGTAAAAATCTGACATTTTCCCATATTTCATTTACATCATGTAGATATTCATAAAAGCTTGGGTAAAAAAGTAACTTTTTCAGCAAAACACATCATTCACTGAACATAAAAACAAGCATCTACTGCCACTATCATTTTATTAGTGAATCAATGTTGCGGAAAATGATGTTTTTATGTTCACTATTGTTAACATCCAAATGGGTCATATATGATGTAGCTGAAAAGCACAGAAACTGTATTTCACTTAAAAATGAATTGTGATATAATAACCTTATGAAGCTAATATAGCTAATACATGGTGATAAATCACTTAGGGAAGGTTAAATATTCTCCTGAGACCCAGCAATGCATTTTTGTCCTCTGTAGTGGACAAGAGTTTCATAGCTTTATTTAAGGACATTTAATTAAATGAAAATAAAAAATAATCTGAAAACTGGGATTATAGGGTTTTCAGTCAAGGCAATGTAATATAATGTAATGTAAGAAATGTAATGTATATATTTTTAAATGTACTTACTGGAGAAAACGTGATTTGGAATTTAGCACAAGAGCATTTCGAGGTCTTTAACGGTTAATGAGAATATTGCACGTGAGAACTATAACTTATGCACCTAGACATCAGTTGCCTGTCCTTGGTTAGTACTATAACAGGCCTAGGGGTCTCGAACTCAACTTCCCTGGGGGCCACTGGATGTAGAGCCTGGGTCAGGCTGGGCCGCGTAAAGTATTCCATTAAAAAAGGGGTTTCTTTATTTTACTCACAGCTGGTAACATGCACTTTTTGATAAATTCTCTTTCTTTAAATGTTTTTCCGGCCCTAGCAATCATCTCACTCACCATGTAGCTACGTAGCTTCCACTTCTGCTTTATTCTCTTTGTTTACTTTCTTGAATAAATCTTCGTTTCCCTATTAGACATTTTTAACATTGGTGACGCAATTCTCTTACCTCCCTGGTATTTTGTAAACTTCTCAGTAGTTGCGTAATGATGTCAGATGGTGGCACGTTTTGAGACAAACATGACTGAAACTGGTTGATGCCAGATATTTTCCATCCACTTGGTGTTGCTCTAGAACAGGGGTCACCAATCCTGGTTCTCGAGGGCCGGTGTCCTGCATGTTTTAGATGTTTCCCTCTTCCAACACACCTGATTCCAATGATGAGCCTGTCATCAAACTCTGCAGGAGCCTGATAATGACTGTCAGGTGTGTTGGAAGAGGGAAACATCTAAAACATGCAGGATACCGGCCCTCGAGGACTAGGATTGGTGACCTCTGAAACTCATCCAAACATCATAGTCAAAGGAGCATGAATCATCCAGAGAGGTCATTCAGCGAGGTGATGGTAAATCCCGTACTTTGCTGTATAGTTGGTTGAACTCTTGGTCAAGTAGTACCCTATGTATTTCAATTTTTTTTGTCCCGTGGAAGGAATTTTAAGTTTTGATACAAGATAAATAAAAAGGACTTTGTAAGAAATGGCAGACTTTTAATGCCATGAGTGTCAAGATTTATCCAACTTGTGTTTCTTAAAGTGAATCTTATTATTGGGACAGAAAACACTGATATGAATGCTGCTATCAAGTCTCCCAAGATACGATAGTAAACTTTCCATTAAGTCAAAGCTTCAGTCGGCAATTTTTTTGGCGCCACTGAGCAAAAATTCAATATTAACCTTACAGCATATTGCAGTTAAATTGGTCCTAGAGGAAACTGGACTTCTGCACCTCATTTTGGTTCAGTTTGCAGGCTTTAGAAAATGAAACTCATAATGTTGTTTTCAGACAGAGGGGGTATAAAAATATGTGAGTGATAGCTGTGATGACAGATTGCTGTCAAGAATCAGTGTCTCTGCAGCACAGGATCAGTCATCTTATAATGGCTTGAAATAGTGCTGTCTCATCCATGTTTCATCACAACCTATACATGCAGTTCACTGAAATACCAGGAACCTATAGTTAGTTTTATAAGTAGCAATGACGACCAACAAAATCTGCGAAGTTCATCCGAAATGAATGTTTCTGCTAAATAAGGCATCCATCTTCACATGCAGTCTATAATTAGGACAAAATGGAGAAAGCTGCAGATGGAGAGTCATCTTATATTTTCATTTGTGTAATAGGGGGTTTTCACACGTGACTCGGAAGGTGTTTGAAATGACTGAGGTTGTCTAACGCTTCTTCCAATTTATTTGCCAATGATAACTGAGGCCACATCAAAATGTCACTGCTGTGTGTCATAATGTACATGGAATAAACAAAGACAACTGATACCAATAAAGATACCGCTGGTGTTTCCCTGGTTCCCCTCTTCCCTGAAATGCCGGCGTTCAGGACACCCGTTACACACGAACGTACACGATTGGATTCTGAAGTTTGGGCCCTCATCTCGATGAATTACGACGACCTATTCCTTCTTCTCAACTAAATCTGAAGGAAAACAGTGAAAACTAAAATATAGTTGCCTTTGTTTATTTGTTGTACTTTGGGGCACACAGCAGTGACACTATGATGTGGCCTCAGCCTTTGTTGACAAGTAAACCGGAAGAAACGATGCATTTCAAACCATGTCCAGGTCATGCGTGAAAAAGTCTTATTTTGCTTATTGGAAGTTGCTCTATTGCCAGACTGTCACTATAGAAGAAAAAAAAAATACCGTGATGTATTTTGACACAATGCTAAAATAGTATAAATAGCCCATATCACCTCGGGAGGGCTCAATGACAGAACAAATGTCCTGGAACTGCCCCTCAGTCCCTCAGGCCTGATCAACACTCAGCTACTCCATCAGGAAATATG
Organism: Maxillicosta whitleyi; assembly: GCA_029822895.1. NCBI lineage: Eukaryota > Metazoa > Chordata > Actinopteri > Perciformes > Neosebastidae > Maxillicosta > Maxillicosta whitleyi. The sequence goes on from JAPSES010000001.1 coordinate 17,107,625, forward strand.
CTTGGTGACCTGGCAGATGCAACACCACAGCTGGTACTTTTTTCTTTTTTTTTTTATGGAGTGAAATGTGGAAAATACAGTGACTACCTCCATTTTTGAGGTGGCACACCACTACCACTAGACTAGACTTGCCTCCATTTACACACAGAGGCGTCTGGCTTTTGTCTTGCTCCTCGTTGTGAATTGCCTCGTAGGATTTCTATAAACTCCTGCGACTGAAAAGAATTAAAAAAAACCTTGATGTAAATCTGCAATGTCGAAACCTTTCATTTTCCTTTCTCTGTTTTACTTGCTCTGTTTATCTCTACCCCTTCTGGGGAGGAACTGCTCTCTACATACAGTACATAAGCAGACAAAGATGGCAAAGAGCGATACAACACTGCACACACACAACACAGCAAGTATCACCGTACAGTACAAAGAAGAGCCAGCACAAACACCCCCACAATATACAGCTGATACACAATAGGCCACTCTTCACTACAGACACTATTTGTCACTTCCCATTTCACTGCAGCTTGGTTTAATCTTGGCCTAGGGTGCTGAATGTATTAAATCCGGCAGAATTTACTCTTACATGCTCTGCTCTCCTTTTCTCTGACACAAAGCAGAAGGGCAATTTTCATATGTGTAGGATGTGTAGGCGAACCTCTCATTATGTATTTCACAACATGGGAAAAACAACACATAACTCATGAAACTCAGTGTCTTCCCAGAGTCACTGGCAGAAAATACTGCATTTAATCTGAACATATTTTGCAACGAGTGTAGTAAACTAACATCTTTACTAGGAGAGTCAGAACATTTCCCGTAAACTTGGCTGTGTCCAGCCTTCATTTGTTGCATAAAAGATGCATAAAATCAGAACATGGAAATGTGGTGTTTTCCAGATGGTGGAAGTCATAAACTATGAGAAAATCCTTGCTGTAACTTCTGCTGTTACAAAAAGAAACTGTACAATTACGCAAAAGACATTTTATTTAATTTTATATTTTGCTTACAAAATAAATTTCTCTATTTTTGCACATGTTTCTGGTGAAATTTCATCCGCCCTTCCTGTCAGTGTTTTTTGGCATTAAGTCAGACACAACATGCTATTATGATAGCATGAGTGACAGCTAGAGAAGCTAATAAACATAATTGTGCCGTATCTGCTGCTCTCAACACCAGGGGGTTTAAGGTGATGGAGAGTGTTGTCGGAGTGTTAGTTACCACCTTGGCTTTCAGCACACAAACTCACACTTTGAGAGCACCATCAGCTCATTATCCTTACATATGCACGCGCACACACACACACACACACTAACTGCACCTTCCCAAAGGAAGCAGTATACTGATAGTGTTGTACAGAGAACTAATGAGAACATTCTTCTAGTCCATAACCTTTACCTGGGAGAGTGTGTGTGTGTGTGTGTAGGCATGTACATGTATATGTGAATGTGCCCCTTACCAATGCCCGATATCTTGACAGGTGGAGAATAGGTTGTCATTCAGAAAGAAAAATAACAATAGGTGTTTACGGTCTGATAGCAAATTGAATCTGTAGTGTTTTTTTTTTTTTTTTAAAAGAAAGAAAGAAAGAAAACAGAAAGAAGATGTATTTTTTAACGTACTGGGTCTGTAATGTGATTACAGATCACACCTCATCAAGTTCACCTCTTTCAATATAGTAATTAATGTCAGAATGCCGGTTGGTTCATGTACTATTTTCTGGAACAAACAGGTCTTTGAACATCAGACTGCAGTTTGTGTTCAGTCAGGATTGTTTTGCTATTTTCACTTTATTTACTTATTTTTATTCACATTTTATCGTTTTCCATATGTATAATATAGAAAAACAGCACAAACCTGATGCTGAACTGAAGGCTAAGTTGCTTTATCCTGGTTGAACTTCATTTACAAGGAGCTCAGTCTGTAGATGAAGGTACTTTATGAATTCTAAAGAAACATATTTAAGAGGAACTAAGATATATGTTTATTTTCTTAATTGCCATTATGGAATGACAGTAAGAAATAAGTCAAAATAAGGCCAGGACAGGAGGTATGCATTATGTCTTTTTTTTTTTTGTTTAGTCGATAGCTTGTACAGTCTGCCACTATTGTATCTGTTTTGTTTGTTTTGATTTGACGACTTATTTGGAAACTCAACAGCATTTTCTGAGCCACTGCCTCTAAATCAAGACTGCACCACAAAGCAATGGCAAATTCATTCTCTCAAAAAGGACTGATGTTGATACCTTTGCAAAGGAGAAAATGGTCATCTGTCTCAAGCTGACTTCATCCACGTCTCTGGTCGACAACAAGTGATGAAAGTAAAATTGAAAATCCTACTGAAAATAGGGCCACTCATAATTATTTTTTTCCCCTGTTCAACTGAAACTAAAATAATTATTTTATTGTAGATTACTGCAACTGAATTCAGATTTATAGGTGCTGTATGAATTATTTCTACTTTAAAATATTAAAAGAGGGCTAAAGAGACCTAAATTATCATTATATTTAAAATAAAGAGCTCTAAAATTCTGCTAGTGTATTTAACTGTATGAAAATAATGGAGTTTGATGCTGAAACTACATTATTTCTTAAAAAAAAAAAAAAAAAAAAGGTGGGTTTGTTTGTGAGGCTATAATGGTATAAATTTATTATGTGATGAGTTTGAGTCTGAACAAGAAAACTTGATGATACCATGATACAAATGTGTGGAAAAGATGAGATTTATACTTTACTCGGTGAGTGATACAGTCTGTGCAATCATAGCATTGATTTATGTGTTCACAAGTGGGTTCTGGTACGTGACTTTCAACTGTTATTGGGAATTTGGATTATCAATACCACATAGAATTCCTTTAACCTATAAAGACCAGAAGAACCCTCTGGGATCAATATTGATCTAAAATGTTTAATAACTGTTGAAACCACTAATCATATCAATACTTGTAAATAATCGGTGTAAAATACAGTTCTTCATTTTTTCATGCTCATCAGATATGACCCATTTGGATGTTCAGAGGCTCCGTAGTTACCGTGGAAACACCATCATCTTCTACAACATTAATTGGCCAGAAAAACCCATGGATTTGGATCAATGACAGTGGATGGAGACACTTGGTTTATGATCAGTTAATGACAGATTTTGTTGAAAAAGACAACTTTTGTTTTTGATGCAATAACCATTGTTTCAAACTAAGGCATCGATAAATGTATTAGGATAAAGTAAGCTAATTATCAGTATGAATGTAAGATTTTGCCTAGATAATATTATTTATTTATTTATTTATATTATTGTTTAAAAATTATGCCACCTTGTTATCTTCTTTTGTTTCTGTAACTTTCCTTCTTGTAAATAGGGTAGGCATAAATAAGCTGTTCTCCCCGTGTCTGTGTGGGTTCTCTCTGGGTACTGCGGCTTCCTCCCACTCTCCAAACACATGAACCGATAGGTTAATGGGTTATTCTAAATTGCCCATAGGTGTGAATGTGAGAGTGATTGTTTGTCTCTTTATGTTCAGCCCTGCGATGAACTGGTGACATGTCCGGGGTGTACCCTGCCTTCACCCATAAGTAGCTGGGATAGGCTCCAGTGACCCCCGCAACCCTAGTGAGGATAAAACAGCCTCAGAAAATGAATGAATGAATAAATAAATAAGATGTTGCTTCAGCCTACACCTTTTTTCCTCATGTTTAATTTATACACACAGTTTGGATTTCGATATCATGTTTTGTTCAATGGATGAATAAATTACTACTTGAATTTAGTCCGAGCTTTATGGACATCTACATGATCAGAAAATTAAAAAACAGGAAAATATATATACAGAGCTTTTTTTTTTTTTTTTTTTAAATAAATGATGATGAATCACTTAATAAAGGTTAAAAATAGAAAAACATCATTAGGGAATTGCCACAAAAGTAGCATAAAAGTCTCTATGATTTAATGTGGTGATTATTTTTTTTTTCTTTTTAGAGTATATAGATATATGTAACTACCTTTTGTGCCTTAATTTTTCAATGTTATTGACATTTTCTGGACTGCCTAATGCACATCTACACTATAAATTCATCATCTCAGGGAGTAACCAGTTGCAAAGCCTATCTTACATTTCTCCCTAAGCCCACACCTATACCTCCCTACTGCTAAATAAATTCTCTATGCCAGGCCGGCATGGGTGTTGTGAGAACTCCTACCATGAAAATAACACTGTGCAATTTCCGACAATGGCACACCATGCTCTATACAAATGTTAATGTCATCTCTTTTTATAAAACTCCCTTTATAAATTATTTCTGCTTTGAAATGTTATCTTATTGACTTGGTGATGTCATGCTAATCTTTAAAGTTGTGTTCCAGCACGATTGGGTCAGTATGTTTCTAACTGTAGGTGCCCAAGCTGTGCGGGCACCTCTTAATCCCTGTCATGGGATTTTATCTCTAGGCTGTGTTACCTACACTCACAGCAGGAGAGCTAACACATCATTTGTATGCTGCTGTGATTTGTCAGTTATTTAATTTGGAGGATCAACAGAACTGCCTTGTAGTAAAACAAATTTAGTGCTAAAGGAAGGCAGGATCAAGAGACTGGCAAGAGAGACAGAGTATAAATAATGTGAGAGCGACACAAATCCTTTACTTAGTCGTTTTGTATAGAACACAACCCAAACATTGGACCTAACTGGAGCCACAGCTTTGCTTTTGCTTGTGTGTTTTTAGCTTTGTAAGATCCAAGTTCAGCAGGGGGATTTTACCAATGATAATTGCCCAGTTTACACTTTATTAAAGACGTGCTATGGTATCAACTGGGTGGGAGACTTGCAGGATTTCTGACACAATTAATAAGCATGCCGAGGGAAGCAATGGAAGGAACAAATGCAGGGGGAAAACATTAAAGTGGACCTCTCCTGTTGATTTGTGAAACAAAAATCTGCATAATTGGCCACTCTTTTTAACTGCCAGAGGATCTTTGAGTAAACTGCGGCTGTTGTGTTACATGTTCACAGTCACACCAGGAAGAAAATCAGAAAATAACTCAAAAATAAACAGAACTGTTCAGTTTGGATAGTGTTTAGCATACACAATCTTTCAAGTAATGCCAGATGGATTTAGCAATGCACGATTAAAAAAAAGAAAAGAAAAGAAAAGAACACTCTATGCTCATGCTATGTAAACATAAAGTTTGGGTCAAACTTTTAGCACTTTCCTCAGTATCATGGTTAATGAGTGTGCGTCTGATATTTAAAGAATTGTATGTAATGAAATACAGTTGACACTGATAAGTTGTTCTTAATAATGTGTGAGAAACAAAGTGCAGTAGCATTCTAATAATGAAAATGACAAGGAAATTGTTAAGTTTCTAGTTGAACATACCACCTGCGGAGATGAATATACTGTTACTGTAAAATAAAGAAAATGCATCTGTGTAAAGGTAAACCAGCCACTGATGTAACAACTGACCTTCCATGTAATTGGCCTGGTGGTTTTATGAAATGCTTAAAAAACATCGCTCATCTATACTTGGCAGACAGAATCAAGCAGACTCTGAAAGTGTAGCTTTTCCTCTCAGTATTTTTGTAATAAATTTGCTCCAATTGAAATTCACCCTTCCTTGTGTTTTCATCCAAATCGTTCGTCTGAAACCTTCCATGACTCAAAACTAGAAGATCCACAATCCATTATGCATTTCACTCACAATATTATGAAAACACAAAAGCACCATCATTTGTGGTGATTTTTTTTTTTTCATTTAAATGACTTTTACCACTGTAAGATAAACATTCATTGTTGATGATGGTGAAGACCACTTCCAGGCTCGGCCCATTTTTGGGGGGTTCTTCTCCAACATGCGTGGGGTTTGTTCTTGGCACATCACCCATCCTTCCACCACATTTCATGACCAGCCACCAGAATGATCACATAACATCCCTGAAAGAGGCAAAGCTTTGATGCATGCCATATTATTGGTAACGATAAAACTAATTTCAGTGTAGTTGTAACTATTAGATTCATGCAACTTTGGGTATTAAGGCCAGCATGACATGTGAACTGATAAAAAAATTTTTAAAAAAAACTTAGAGCAATGATACAAAGCACTGTTTTCCCCCTGGAGACAGACTATCTGTGTGTTTGCAGACAGTATGTTAGCAGAATTGTGGGTGTGACCACCTACTTGAAATTATACTTTAAACACAATGTGTTAATCCTAATGTTATGCAAATCTGTTAAAACCCTTCTGTCAAGAATTATGAAGCATTTGGAGAATATAAGAGAATATACTACATTACGTTACTTCATCATTTTATGGCAAAAACTATGATTTAGGCTATGTAATACACATTAAATCAATGTCTTTGATTTTGTCTTCCTTTATTTCCAAAATCAGGAAACATCCCAGTGTCCCACAAGAGACAAAAAACAGTCCATGCACTTGTTCCTTACTTGGACAGGATTTCATAAAAACTCCAAAACAATTCTCATAAGTAGTGATTGATGACAGGAGTCAGAAAGAGAGATCATATTTCTGACTACTAGCTTCTCCTCATTGCATCCCTGTGAAATCTAAAATACACACTTGATCAAAATTTTAGGACAGTCAAAAAAAAAATTGCATGAATTTGCTCAGTTGGGTTTTGAGGTTTTAAGTAGATTTTTTAAAATGTAAAACAAAGAAATGTGAACAGCACAAAAAATAAATAATAATTAAAATATTATATTATATATGATATAATATAATAAGAAGAATAATATATAGTAAGCCTTTACAAGCAAAAATCTGCTTAAAAATGTGGATTCAGTGTCATTTTCTGTCAGATATTCATACAGTCATGACCTCCTGATGGCAAAGGCAAAAAGCTTTCTCACTTCGCCATTAAAGACAGACATATTTATTTATTTATTTTCCCCATTAAACCAATAAGAAAATTTGGAGACATTATTTATAGGTTATTATGCTTTTATTTAATTTTTTTTAGATCACATTTAGGTTGAATGCGGAACCTGAACTAAAACACGTAAAACACGACACCTTTGACTCTTAATAACGTTAGTATTATTTTTGCGCTCCATGCTGTGGACCAGATTGGAACCTTTGGCGGACGGTTTTGGCCCACAGGCCGTATGTTTGACATCCCTGCTATAGAGTGTCTATGAACAGGTCCGTCCGCCCCCACATCCACAGGCTGGTGTGGATCAGTGCCTTTCACTGGCGTAATGTCCCATATATCACTGGAAAGTGCAAAGTCTTTTCTTCAAGTAGGATTTAGAACTTTTCCGATTGCACAAAGAGTGATAGAGTTTCTGTCATCGAAACCCAGACATTTTTACTCATTTATAAACCCTGACTCGAAGGGAGGACATGTCCAGGCAAAAGAAGATGTTTGGTCACCCTAATATACATAGACCTAGCATTTAGTAGTGTTTTCCCTCTGCTTAATCATTCTTGAGAGATATTATCATCATTTATTATGATATTATCTTCTGTATGTGATGTTATTTGGAGTGTAAATCATGTATTTTCCCATATTTATTTCACTGATCATGTAGATGTTCATAAAAACCCAGATCCAACTCCATGGGTTTTACTGCTGAATCAATGTTGTAGAAGATGACAGTGTTTCCATGCCAACAACGGAGCCTCTGAACGTCCAAATGGGTCATATCTGATGACCATGAAAAAATGGCAAACTGCATTTTACACCAATTATTTACATGGATTGATAGAATTAGTGGATCAACAGGTATAAAAATCACATCAATAGATGGTTTTGATCAAAAGCTGTTTGGGTTTTTATGGGTTAATGATGGCAAATGAGCACACACACACGCACGCACGCACACACACACACACACACACACACACACACTATTTAAGCTGGCAGTAGTGATGCTGCCTGTACACCGATCGATGATTATTCTTCTGTTTGAACTTCATGTCGACATGTCTATGAAGTAACATAAACATATTTACACGTCCAAGTGAATTAATTTCCTTCAACTTGACAAAATAGCTGCAAATTATACATTTATGCGTCCACCATGTCCAACCATGCTCCGAGTTCATGATTGATTCATTAATTTTTTTTTCAATCATTTGCCTGATAGAGTTCATTGGAGATTTTACCATTTTACCACTTAATACTTAGATGAAATAAACTTTAGTCAGTATAATTGTTAAACTGTACACCTTTAAAAATGGTTGGAAAACATGTTGCACATTAAAAATATGTGTGTTATCCAAGTAAATAATGAGTTGTACAGAACTGAATTATAAAGATAAAAGTCACATTTAGAAAGCCAAAACAACCTTCCTTTTTCTCAGTGTAATAGTGCTCTTATCCTCTGTGATGTGAGTGGTTCTGTGTTCAAACCTGTCTAGTGTCTGACTGTGTCGTCAGTGTCTGGGTTATTTATTACTTTTCCTCTGAGCTTTTTCTTTTTGTTTTTCATTTCTTTTGACTCACCCCAACTGCCCCAACTCGCCGAAGCAGGTGGTTATCTACCTGAAGCCTGGTTCTATCATCTTCTCTCTATGCTGTCGCTATGTGTTCACTGTGAGGTTTTTTTTTTTTTTTTTTAGTTTCTCCACCATATATTATTTTAAGACCTCAACCTTAATTTGAGAAGTGCCTTAAGATAGTGGTGTAGTCTGAACCAAACTTAATGGAATCACTAGGAGAGGAAATCTGGAGCCTGTTTCCTGAAGCAGTGAACACCCCGACTCTGTCTGCTCCCTGAAGTGAGGGAAACTTGGGGTTTTTGGTTTCACAAAGTGAGTTCAGTGCATCTCTGCGTCAGTTACTACAGGAACCGACTGTGTGAATTTAACATGCTCACTGGTCGGTTTCCTTCAACACACCCTGAGTTTCTGCATGTCTCTTCCCTCCTACTGTCTGAAAGACTCCTCTTATACCCAGCTCCATTCTCTCATTCACAGATAATATGACAGTGCACATACAAAGCACAGATACATCCATGATTCACATATATTTATTAGAATTTAGGAGTGTTCCAGCAGCACTGAGGTTAAAAACGGTCTGTTGCTCTTGTGTGCAGTGGAATATCCTATCAGCTCCATTGTGAGGTCAGTCACTTCTCTCAGCAGCATAAACTTAAGCTCATGCTGATTTGATAGTGGTCACTTTACCTTTTGGATTCAGATGGTTTTATAAATGCCGGCTGAATAATAAATAAAGTATCGGTGTCACTATTTTGTGCTGCAGTGATTAATATGATGACAGTGATCTCTGCACTCATGTTCTCACATTACACCTGATAGTTTTATACATAGCACTGAATAAAGTCTGCATTTGCATTCATTCTTTGCACATATTTTCAGTGGATTTCGTATTTTATGTTTATAATTATTATTATTTATTATTTTTACCTCTGCCAAGGAGGTTATGTTTTCACCCGCGTCTGTTGGTTTGTTTGTTTGTTAGCAGGATTACGCAAAAACTACTGACCCGA
>JAPSES010000001.1:17135779-17153676 GCA_029822895.1 Maxillicosta whitleyi
AATACTGAGTAGAGTAGAACCGTGTAGAGTCGAGTAGAGTGGAGCCGGTACCATGGAGTGGAAAAGCGTCATAAGGTGTGGCTGTTTAAAATGTGATTATAACATCAATGGTCACAGTTGGGGGTAAAGATCTATTTTTGTTTGAAAGTACTTAGAAAGTATTTAGATGTTACCCAAGAATGTTTCACCTCCATTTTCAGATACAAGGTGAAAAGGTTTTAAAGGAGGTGAAAATCATTAGAGTCTGGTTAGGCTGAAGCTGCAGAGACGACTTCAACAACTCTGAACAGGTTGTGGAGAGCAACCGTTACATGTTTGTGACTTTTGGGTGTCATGTTCTATTTACATATTTTCACAGCCTAACACTTTGACAACAAAGAGTAGCTGTTTTGACTGTGGAAATAAACTTTTAGATAGGAAAACATTATATGTGTGAATGATAGCATTACTCAAAGGGGAATAACACTTCACTTTTCTGTTGCCGTTGGCTGTAATATAGTTTTGTTTTCTTTTTCAAAATCATGGGTGGGACTTCACCTCTTTATATCAGCGCCAAAGATAGAAACAAGTACATTTATTTTCTAACTTCCCCTCTTTCTCCTTCTAAAACACATTGGTGTGACAGTGCTTTTTCACTATATTGTGTCTCAATGGCATAATAGTCATAAAATGATTGATTTGGTTAATTATCATAATGATTAATTTGCTAAATCATCCATGTCCTTTACAGCTTTCAAGAACTTCTTTCTATGTAAAAATCCCTTCAAAAATGTACACATTCTATTTTTAGACAAACTTCACTTACCTTCATTTCCGATTCAAGCCAGTTAATACACCAGCACATAGATAAGAGATTACTTTATTTCACTCATCAAAAGGGGTTTAATGCACTTTTGAACTGAAACCACATCCTCCAGTTAAAAAAATAAGTTTCCTTGAAGGTTCTTTTGTAAAATCAACATCTTCACAATAAGTAGTAATGGCCTCTATAGGCAGCACAAAGTTGGATCCAGGTGTGTTAATTTAGTCTATTTATTGTAATTTAGTTGTAGGATTGGGAATATTTGTTATTGTCCAAAGTTGTTGTGTAGCTGTTTGGGACAAGTGAGAGAAATGGGTTTACTACTACATTTTAGAAACAGTGACATATAAGATTATTCGATTATTTACCCTCAAATCCATCAGTAGTATTTGTTCACTAAAATTATCATGACTTGATCAGGAGCAGTTTGTAGGTTTTACTGGTCACACAAGCAGCTGCATGAATGTAAATGTATTCAACATGAGGCAAACATTGGATTAAATTAGCCTTTCATAACATTAACCTTACATAATATTAGCCTACTTGTACGGTTGAACTAATGATGACAACATCCCAAGCACCGTAAAACTTCAGAATTATGTATTCCATGAAAGTAGGTTCTCTCAATATGTGTCATTTGAAAGACATTTATTCTGCCTTTCTCATTCGCATATCCAAAAATTTCCAATTCAAATCCAATAATTCAACGAGACATGCAGTGACCTGTCCATCAACTGGGGTGTCCAATCAGATTCCAGAGGTGGGTAGCCCTGAGCAGAGCCCTGACTCTGGCCCTTAATTTGGCATGACCCGCCCTACTCTGCCCCTGATTGGTTCATCAGTTCTCATGCCTAAAGTTAACTAATCTAATTAGTGAAGGCAGCGAATACGAACCAATTAGAGGAAGAGTAGGGCGGGTCATGGCTTCATCCTAGTGGAAAAAAATCTGCCTTTGGGCTCGCATTAGAGGGATTTAGAAGTGGGTATACCCAATGCTGACTGAAAATTAAGTAGGTATACTCTGTATATCCTGGATTAAACCACTGGGACATTTGGGAATTTTGGATTCTTATGGGACACAATGCAAAACATGAGCCTAATATTCCAAAAGCTGGTCAAATTGGCTTATATTGAGTTAAAATAATGATATAATAATAATCTGCCGATGGGGTTAAGAACAAGTATATTCTTGGCTAGAATTCTTAAAACAAGCAACACACACAAAAAAAAAAGGGAACATCTATCATCTAAAAAAATAATAATGATGTGCCTTAGAACTAGACAAAAATGGTAGAATTTTAGCAGACAGTGCTTAGTACAAGAAATGAAATCAGATTCATTTAAGACAGAATTACTGTTAATGAGGAACTTTAGTCTCTGACGGAGCTGGCTATGAGAATTTATGTCTTAAAATGAGTAACAAGTAGGAAAAAAACATCTTAAAGTAACCATTTGATTCTCTTGATTGAGCTGAAAATGACCATTTCAACTGGGAATTGCACCTATTTTTTTCATTTTATGTCAAAATATCTCACTTAAAATAAGACAAACACCTTAAGACTAACTTTTCAGTGAGATATAACAACTTATTTTTAGATCATGAAAGTCTTATTTCAAGAAATCTTAGCAAGATAATTTCCATGTGTTCCGAGGGCAGATTTTTTTTGCTTAAATTAATCAAAACAAAATCTGCCAATGGAACAAATAGAAATAGAATTCTTGCAAGTTTTTTTTTCTATTTAAACTAAAAAAAAATGACAAATGTTCAAAAGATAGGGCTTTTTTGAGTTTCTTGGAAAACATTTTTTGTAGTGCGTTTTTTACCACGTAAGACCGATTTACCGAAGCAACAGGCTGAAAGCTTCACCGAGCCTCGAGGCCACTGAATCCCATTGGGAATTGAATTATCAGGAAACCATGAACTTAACAGAACGTTAGTGATTTCAGTGTCACTGTCAGGTGTCAGCTAGAAAAGAAAGGCAATATTTTCTAATTGTATTCTACTCAGTTTCTTCTTTTGATTAATCATCCTGCCTGCATTGTCTTACTTTGACATTCCTTGATTCAATGACATTTTCGACATGTGTTCATCACTTACAAAACCTCTATCGTCATTTCATCTGCACATTTTTTTCACATTTTTTTCTTATGTTATCCTTTTACCCACTTTCTCCATTTCTTCTGTAATTATTTCCCATGCCCAGTCTCGTCATATGCTCTCATCTTTATGCATCATGGGAATTTTTTTGTGTGTTGTCTAAGAGCAATCTTCTTTGAGTCATTATGAACTATGAACTTTGTGTCAGGGGAATTATGAGAATGCGAAAGAGCTGCAGTTATGTAGTGTGACCTTCAGAGAAATAATATCAGTTTGCACTGTCTCTTTGTACAGGAAGACACGCTTTTATTTTCCAGCATTGGCTGGATTTTGGTGTGGTTTTATATGAAAACTGACTGAGCAAGGTTCTGTATTTTACATTAAGTTATTTTTTGTGACAATAGGTTTTTACAAAATGTGAATAATCCAATCCAACTTTTTTTTGTAAAGCACTCCAAAACAACCGCAGTGGACCAAAGTGTTGTACTAAAGAATATATAAAAATAAAATACATGACAGATTAAACAGATTAAAATACAGAATTGTACAGAAAAAAAAAAAAAAAACAGAAAACAGTGCTGTACAAAAGAATCAAAAAAATAATATATAAAACCTAAATAAAAGAATAAAATACAAGAATAGAATTTAAAACACACACACACACACACACAATAAGCTATACAATTAAAAACAACAAAAAACGAGTGGTTTTGACGGCCTCAATATGTGAAGTGTCATGAGATAACCTCGGTTATGATTTACGCTATACAGATAAAATTTAATTTGATTTGAACAAAAAATAAGAATGATAAACCAAACCAATAAAATAATACATTTAAACATCTCACATGATTTCAAAAGCCAAGGAGAAAAGATGGGTTTCAAGAATAGATTAAAAAAATAAATTAAAAAAAAAAAAAAAGAGCATCTGTAATTACATATACTTACATCACTGTCTGTTTTTGTGCTGTCCATTAACACATAACATGGTTTTAGTTAAATTAAATGATATGCGTATTTTTTCTACTTCTCCAAGATATTCATTTTCTTGGAAGGATTGTTTAAAGCATTTTAGAAAATCTTTGAAATATGTGACCACTTCAAAAAAAAAAAAAACACACACAAAACAAAACAAGGCTGTGCTGCTGCATCCACAGGATTCTGGTTAATGAAGAGAAACATCTGGCTTTAATGACGATAACAGCAGACCTTATTCCTTAACATATCAACAAAACAAGCATGGACTTATGTACACAAATACACACTAATGTGCAAGACGGATGGACACAAGGACTGGACTGCAGGCTTTTAATGTACGTGATGTGGATATACTAGCGTCAAATAATTGGACACAGCAAACGCACTGCAATGCACATGATCCTACTGTGCATTTACACACATGATACAACAATGTACTGTACATTTCAGTTTTTGAGTTGCCAAATGACTACTCCATATCCAGACAGATGGCAGTGAGGAAAGCCTGTTAGCCGCATATGTTACTCATCTTTTGTTTACCGAGATGAAACAGAAACTGCCTCCATTTGTTGTTTCAAAGAGCATAAATGGCACTTATTTGGTCTTTGATGCACGTGCGCGCGTGTTTATGCATGCGTGTGTGCATACACAATGAGTATGCGCGCATGGTTAGCCCCATTAACCCGCGCTAACCCAATGTATGAACATTTAAATGCGTCTAGGCTCGTTTCATTACATTTTAGTTAAAAGCAGATGCACACGCAGCTCATTTTATCATCCAGACACAATGTGTTAACATCTGGGGCATTCATCACAGCTAAACAGTATGTTCCAGTGATTCCCTGACCACTTGTTCTACCTCCTCCACCACTCTCTCTTCTCCCACTAATTTCTTATTTTGTGTTTTTCAGTTTTGTGTCTCTTATGAACATAACTCATTAAGAAATCATCAAAATTCCAAAGTCTGCATGCCGACGTTACTGGAATTATTTAGCATCTAGAGCCATTTCTAAATCCCCTTTTATATGCCAAAGCAGAAAGTTAGATTTTTTTTTGTGACTCTGATTGTTGATGCACATCGCACAGAGAAAAATACAGTCAAACTGAGTTTCCCCAGCTCACATTTGGATTTGTGAGCTTTCCACCCATAGTTTGCCAGGTGCAGTTTATAAAAATAACAGTTCTTAGTGTTGGATGCTCTCAACCGTGCTGTGGAATTGCTTTAACTGGCACAGTTCTCTAGTCAAATGGCTGATAGAGTGTTGGCGTATGATCTGCTGTGAGCACAGACAGAAAACGAAGATACTGCTACTGTTACTTAAGTGGGGACATGTTGGACCAGGGTGGAAAAAAGCACTTCCACTGTAACATGTTATTCTTCTGATTATTGTTGTTTTCACTTCCTGGTAATCCATGAATAAAATAACAGAATCAAGTGCCACCAAATAAGACTAAAAACACCCTGTTTTTCTCAGCATAACACTGAGAGGTGTTAAAAATTATATGTTGTAGTTTCTTTATGAAGTATGTCGACTGAAAGAAAAGAAAACTAAAATGCAGATTTGCAGCTTAAGCTTTTTCCGACAGTGGAAGAAGACAGGAATCAGTGACAGACGTACTGATAGTAGCTGAAGTCACTGTGCAGATACAACTGGGGCTTTATAAATGTACGCACTGTGTCAAAATGTCAGTGCTTTGTGTTCAGTTATTGGTTGAACTTCAAACATGAAAGGTGTTGAAGTCTCAGTTGAACTCCGAGTGTCACCTGAACTCCTAAAAACATCATTTCATGTTAAAGCCATTCAAAACCGTCCCCTTTCCTTAGCCTGGTTTTACAGAAAATAAACAAGTAGGAAGAGATGACATTTCACTCCTTCTACCATCTGTCATTGCCAGACAATGTGAAAGCTTTAGCATCATTTGTTCTGGAAGAAAAATGTCTTGCTCCTCCTTTGTGACACAGACCAGTAGATTTCAGTTGAAAATCCAAATGCACTGCAGAGGCCTACGGATGCTGCCAACATTGTCTGAGGTTGGCTCCTCGGTTTAAGGCAAATGCACTAAAATGAATGTTGGAATAATCTTCTGCCATCCACAGCAGTGTATTAAAGACAAGGTCATGTCCATTTATCATCTAAAACGTAGCAGTCCTCCAATACAGCCGCACATTTACTTATTCAAAACTTCAAAGCTGAGTTGAGGTGTGTGACAGTAGTCATAACTGCAGAACATTCATATTGGAAAAGGTTAGAGACATCCTAACCTGATTCACCCTGATCTTCAAATGGAATCTTTAAAAGCTTTTTATTGTTTTATGTTAGGTTTAAGCAAATAGCAGGTTTGTAGCCATTCCAGGGTTTTTTTTTCTTACATCTCCAAAATCACCTGTTTAACCTTTTTCGAAAGCACGTCATTTATTCAGCTGAGCAAAGATGTTTTTTTTTTTTTTTTTTTTTTCTTACAAAATATTTGAAAGATCACCTCTTAATGATTGCATTTTAAAAGACTGTGTTCTGTACAGCAGTGAAAGCAAAGTGAAAGTTGAAACCATCACCTCTGGAGGCTGCAGGTGTACATAATTAGAAAAGTCTCTGTGTGTCTGAGTCACCATTTTTCATTTGCCTAATGTATGTTACAGGGTACAAAAACATCCCCTCTGCTTAGATAAAATTATATTTTGATAACATTTTGTTGGAATGTAATGAAACATATACATCAGTTCTCAATACAATGGCTCTCAGTCAAGTTTATCAAACTAAACAACGCTGCTAAAATTAAGTATTAGAATATAAGATTCCCCCATCAAAATGTTGAGCATACATTAAAAAAATATATATTTTTTTTCTCTTTCATCACATACACAGTAACTAGTGGTAGCGAGAAATACAACCAAAGTGAATAACAAATGAAGAAGAAATCTTTACTTAAGTAAATGTACAAAAAAAAAAAGTGAAATGAAAAAGAGAATGTTAGGTAGCATACATAAGCTAAGGTTTATATAACTTCAGTTCAGAATACAAAGATGTTTATGTGTTAATGCACATATATTGTGTAACATATTATATGCATCTGCAATAAACACTGAATTGCTTTCATATCAGCGCTTGTGTAACTCTGCCTTCCTGATGTTTCTGGCATGTTAATTTCTCCTATAAATTCTAATATTATAATCTGTATGTCTATATCATCTCCATTCCCTTAGAGGAATCGTATTCCTCACAGATTTCAAAGACCTATTTAAGTAACCAAACACATCATTAAGAGTACATACAAACTAAGCATGTTTTGCACTGATGCAAATCACTCATCTAGTAAGAGTTTTGGTATTTAGAAGATCAGAAAATCCTCCTTACCAAAGCTTGAAACCAAGATAAAAAAATAAAAAATAAAAAAACACATCAGGGATGGGTGAGTGAGCTGGCACAACTACTGAATGGTGTAGTAATGATTGAGGACAGGGTCTAGATTGTAAAGAAATGTGCTGCAATGTCTATAACAGGAGTTGTTTCACAAAGGCTTACAGCTCTGGCAGCCAGGCAGAAATGTGCCAAAAATGCCTAAAGGGGGAATATCTGGGCACAGGTCTGATGTATGGTGGGGTGGGATGCTCAACAGGAAAGAGACATAACAAGAACCAACAGCTCCAGCCGGGCCTTTATGATAATATCAGCTCTTGATGTTAAAATTGGATCTAAGAATTTTCACATTCATTAATTTTGACACTTTTATATGACTTGAGTTATATAAAAGATGCTGTACAGCTGGTGTGCCTACCTCTGTTTTACAAGAAACCTTAAAAGACCAATTTCTTTTTACTCTTGCAAGGTTTCTCTAAACGTCTACAAAGCTATAAATATGATTATATGACTTAGTGTGATTCCTACAGTACAAGCACACCTCTGTCTTAGCGTCCAAACCACCCAAAGCGAAAACCGATCGGTAGTACAAAAGGTGTGAGGGAGAATTGTCACATAACACCAGCTCAGCAGGTAACAGAGCTGAAAGGAGATGAGACAGTGGCCCTCACAGAAGCAGACATCCAACAGCAGGTCAAACACATGAAGAGATGGACATCAGCGGCGGCCGACGAGATTCACACCTGCTTGTTAAAGAAAGCAACAGCACCGCACAAACACCACGCGGCACAGATCGCTCCGTCTGCCTCTCTGTCTGTCAGATTTAACTCTGTGGTGTCAGTGCAATTATGCAAATTCTTCATATTAATTAACAGATTAGTGATTCTTTTTCACTGGTTGACGGACAAAGAGAAACACCTATGATCCCAGTCCCCATGCAGAGTTAATTTGTCAGGTCATTTGCATATTTACATCTTCCAAAAATCACTATGAATAATTCATTGTAGTTGGCACCAGCCATTTGGCCAAGATCAATTTCAATTTTTGAGCAATAAATTACATTTTTAGTGCGCTGCTTACGTTTTTTAATGGAATTTCGACTGTTTTACAATGTTACCTTTGCTCTTTTTTATGTCAGGCTTGTACCTGTGAGTTATAGCTCTCCATTTATATATTTTAACACCCGTGCCATCAGGCGTATTGCTGTTTCATAGTTAACATATTTCAGCATTAGATTAAACAGCAGTGCTAGATTCACTCTGACCTTCACTACATTGCTAAAATGTCACTACGAAGTGTAAAACAGTAAGTGAGATACTGTAGTGCTCACAGGTTTTAAGACCAAACCTATGTTAACATTTGGTTTCTTTTATTCTTCTGGTCTTTACTATTTTTCCCCCACATCTATAGTTGATTTTTTTGGTACCATCAAATTTAGGAGTTGGGATGTTTTAATGAGACACTAAAGTGTTGAAATATAGAGATATGAATTGAATCTTGTCATACAGTAGGAAGTAGTGAGTCACTCTGCTCACATGGTGAAGAAATCTGACAGTGAAGCCTGTGAATGAAGCCTCAGAAAGTGACCAGATGGGATGAGAACCAAAAAGAAACAAGTTTTAGAGTCCAAGAAAGTGACACAGTGATAAAAGGTTGAAGCACTGTTGTTATTTTCATCACTGGACACAGATATAAATATATAATAATATGTTTCTTCTACACAGTTTGATTTTGAGGTTTTTATGAAGGTAAAACGTTATGATTTGATGTTATTATCTTTGTTAAGTTGCCGTTTATTGATCCACAGTTCTGACCTTGATTGGGTGATTCCAAACTGTACAGAAAATAGAGTTGATATGTGGTTTTGCTGCGGCTGTTCTGTCTAAAAATAGAGCTAGGCTAACATAGCTATAATATAAAGTATCAGCATATGCAGTACATTAATATTATTATATTATAATCTATTATATAATTATAATATCATGTTTTTACTGATGGTCAAAATAACTTTTGTTTTTAGAAAAGGTCTGATTCAGAGCAAAATACAGATGTGTTTGTGATTCTGTGATGGCTTTTAGCTGTGTACAGGTATGTAACTTACCCTTCTGTTGAGAGTTTGGAATATCAATACTACATAGAATTTTTGAAGGTTACAAATGTGAAGATCTAATAATTAATAAGTAAATAATTTATTTTCTACTCTACATTAAATTACCATTCATTTGGTCAGTTATGTTTTCTGTTTTAGGTTCAGTTCTTTATGTTTTTGCTTGTTTGTTGGTATTTTTGTTTTCTCTTGTTTTCTGTATTGAGTGCTGGGTAGTTTAATTAGTTATGTAGGGCACGCATTAATATAAGCCTTATGCTTCTGCCTGTGCCTTTTCAGTGACCTGTTGGGAATGTTGGTAGTGTTAACAGTGGCTGTATTATGTGATGACTATATAAAGAATTTCGTCATCATCATCTTCATCGTCATCATCATTATCATGGACCCCTTTCACCAGCAGCCCATTTTAGGATTATGGTTAGGATTATATTTAAGCCATCTTCAAACTGTTGTAGTTTGGGTTGTTTTTCTTGCATATAAAGATAAAAACTGGAACATATTATTTTTCAAAGAAGTTTAATACATGCATACATCTCATTAATTCTATTATAAGCTTCCGTAGAAACAAGCGGATGTTAAAGTGTGGTTATGCTTCAGCATTAATTAAACGTGGTGGTTAAATGTATATGAAATAAATAAGTACGAAGACTTCTCTACTGGTCTATTTGCAGTTATTAAATGTTTTACCTTTTCATGCTAACACAGAAAAAAAAATGGCAGGATGGTACAGCCGCATGTGGTTTATGTAGCCAATAAAAAAGCTATTGTAAAATGGACATTGAGCAGGAATCAATCTAGGCAAACTTTATTCCTTTGTTTACAGACTGAGTGCCTATAAAATACTTCAGTGATTTGAGAAAGTGGAAGATCATTTCCAATATATCAGCCTGTCATGGATTATGGATTAATATATGCTCACACCTAGAGCCAGGAATGAAATCCAGAGGAGTGTGGGGGCAATACAGATGCCTTTCATTACACTTCCTGTATGTAGAAGTCTGTGTATTGATGGAGGCTTTTGTCAGCTTGTGTGTATGGGTCAAAATGACCCCACTGCTCAGCAAAACACAACACACAACATGGATCTGGATAACCTGAGAAAAACAAATGGAAATCTCTCTTTGTACAAATTTTCATAGGTACGCCACCCTAGAGAACATATGGTAAACAGCGATTTCTATCATGGACAGTATTGTCAATGGACAGATAAAAGCTCGGTATGGGAAATACTGAGTCAGAACACAACAATCAAAAGGAAATTAAACAAGAGAAAATGGCCCCATTAATTATCGTCAAATGTCTTATCAAGGTATCTTGTTGCTGCTATTGTGATAATAGGTTGTTTTCATTTCGCGGTATCCTAGTGACGCAGCGGTAGCAGTTTAATTCCCAATGAGCAAGTAATATTTGCCAGCTCTGTTGAGGATATAAAAAAGAGAGCAATGGGAAAAAAACCCAAAAAAAAACCCCTGATGCATTCAACAGTTGGAAATAGTTCATAAAGTAGGTATCGCTGGCAATGGCTTTGCACATCGGATGCTAAAAGGTCCGGAAGGCTTCAGTATCATCTGCAGCTTTAAGTATGGTGGCATCCAACAGCCAGTCACCTTTGGAGAACTGCTTTACTTTTTTTCATAATTGAATATTTCTACACTTCTTGTATGACTTGGCACCATCTGTTGTTGCTTCAAAATTAGCACAGGCTGGGGACAGTTTGGTCTTTGGTTGGTTCAGAATGAAACCATGCCAGTAAAGAAAGCGCTCCAGTCAAGATTGGCTTGACTACAAGTTTATTTTGGTGAATGGTTATTTCCAAAAAATGGTGGCATTTATGTTCTTTTTTTTTTTTCATTTGTTTTCAGAATTATATCACAATCTCATACCCTGTTTGTGTTGATAACATCTTTAAGAAATGCTTAAAAAATACTTACCAAATACCATTAATGCTGGTCTCTGTACATGGAGGTACTGCTGCAACATGGTCCTGCTGTGTTTTAAATAGGAGACTAATTATCAACTGAATGTGAAATTTTCAACTGGAAAATGTATTAAATTTAACTTAAGTGTTGTGAAAATGGGAGTAATAACAGTCAAAAATCATATCGACTCATATTTGACCATTTGTGACATTGTTTTCTGTCTTTTTCGTTATCTGCGGAATAAAATCAAAGTATACGATGCTTGTGATCTAGCCACATCTTCATGTCACAATGTTTTAATAGGTGTTGCTTGTGATTAAATGGATTGTGATTATTAATTCATCGTTTCTAAATGATACACATCGAGTCACATTTTTGCACTAATTACAAAACAACAACCTGAGTTCAGACCTTTCTTATTGAGCTAATTGGCATTTTAAAAGAGCAGAGCACCAGTGTAATTCCTGTAGGTTACACAGACTGTTGTATTATTGATTTGAACTTAATTTCCCAAATCTAGCAAATTTATTGACATACATGTAATTAGTCACTTTGCTGATTTTAACCTGTAGAGGCTGTGTAATGAGTGTTTTTGCTGTGGCTTCAAAAATAGGGATCAAATCAGGATCAGATAATAAAATGACAGTGCCTCTATTATCTGCTGGTCTGGGATCTGAACTCTTACATGCACTGAGACTGATTCACACAAATACTTTGCAGGAACAACCTGCAAAAAATACGATTTCAATTTACTGTAAGGATTTTTTTTTTTTTCATCACTTTAGGGGACCACAGTTTATTTGGTTAGAGGGTAATATGTCAGATGTATGTAAACTTAAGTAAAATGTAGGCTGGTGTTTAACTAATGAATGAACACATTTGTCTCAGTTTTTTAAGGGATGGTAAAAATGCAAAAGTTAAGGACAATTGTGTTGTAAATAACCTATGTTGTATAAGAGATGAATGAACTTAAGATTCAGACCATGGATTGCGATTGTATCTAAAAATATCAGTATATGTTCAAGTAGCTTCATCACCCAGCTCTAGTGTTAAATGAAAGAATGAAAAATACAGAGATTCAATGGATTAGTCAAAAAAGAGTTGAAAGTAGAATTGAATAATAAAAATTCAAGTACCCTTAATAAAATGAAATCATACCTGCACCCCTCAGGCAAACTGAAAAATACCTAATATGAAGAAAATTGGTTTCAGAAGTGCACAGTGGGTAGTCAAACACAATGGTAAAGGACTACATGGTACTTTTATTCTTAAAAATCAGCTTGTGTATTCACTCAGAACAAAAAAGCTCAGGTAATGACAACGTTGACCTCCCTTTCAACACATTTTGAGTTGTGTTCTCATTTATTTGAACAAATTCAGCCAAGGGTCTAAATTCTATTATCCACCAGTCTGGGATCTGAACTCTGACATGCACTTTGTCTGATTCACACAAATGCTTCAACTGTGCAAAAAAAATAAATTTAGAATGTAGGATATTTTTAGTTCATCCCTTTAGGCAGCCACAATCTATGTGATCAATGGATGATACGACATATGTAACACTAGGAAAACGGAGGATAGTGTAGAATTCATGAATGAGCAGATATGTTCAAATGTATTCAAACGGTGGTTAAAACGATGCAACGGTTAAGGAAAATTTAGTTGCAAGTAGCTTACACAGTATAAAGAGGTGAATTGATTTATAATTCAGACCATGGATTGTGATTACATCTACAAATATCAGTGTATGTTAGGGGTGCAGCGGTACACATCATACAATTGTACTGCACAGTGCGTTCCTGGTGGTTCAGTACAAGTATGTACTGTGGTACTGCTCATTTGTCATTTTCAAATGACATTTCTGAACAACTCAGGTTTATTTTGGAGTTTTACAAGATGACTGACTTAGAGAATTCTACTGTCATTGGTTGGAGTCGGACACAGAGCCCGGCTAGAGTCCATTTTCCTGAAGCTTGGGAACCATGGAGGCAGTGTTGAGATTTGAACAGAATAATTTTCATCAATATTGGCACTTTTCCAAGAGCGACTGTGTGTGTTAGTGAAAAACTTCCAACATATTAATGACAACTACCCTTCTCAATATTAGCATTAGTATCCACATTAGTAAAAGCTCCTCTGTGGTCGTCATGTTTGTTATGACTGACTTTCTTCTCAAAAAACTTTACCCTTCATGGCATTCAGCCAGTGTAATTAAGAGGGGTGTCCTCTGGTGGATTGATTGAGAAATTCTCATTCCAACGTACAGGACACATGGAAGTATGAAGGCAGTGATGCATGGCAATGTTAGAAAAGGACGTACCTATTTATGTACATAGAGTGAGCATAAATGAGCCTTAAGGCTCTTCATCAGCTCTCAGTTATGTTTCGGCTCCAGCCAGCCTCTGAACCGTACCATGAACCATGACTCAAAAAGAACAATACGTAGGCTGCCGAACCCTGTACTGTTGCATCCGTAGTGTATGTTCAGGTGGCCTCATTACTCAGCTCTATTACTGTTAAATAATGAATGATGAGTTCTTTCTGCTTTTCCCTTTCGCGGTTGCCACAGTGAATCACACTCGCATGTTGATTTGCCAAAGGTTTTCATGTCAGATGCCCTTCCTGACACAACCGGGATTGAGACCGGCACAATGAGGCTTGCGTCCCCTTGTGGCTACATTGGGATATATAGCATAAAGAACCTTTCCCAAGGGTCCACCTGGGTCTTGAACCGGCCATCTTCTGCACCAAAGCCAGTGGCGTATAATGAATAATGCAGGGATTCAATGGTTTACTCAAAATAAAACCCTGAAAAATAGTTAAAGTAGAATTGAATAATAAAAATTCCAATAAAATCATACCTGGCATGCACCAATTTTTTGCCGAATCTCTGCCCCTCAAGCAAACTTAGAAATACCTACCTTGAAGAAAAGTAGTTTGAAAAGTACATACTGGGGACTCAAACAAAATGGTACTTTTATTCGAACTAATTAGCTGATGTATTCACTCACAACAAAACATCCCAGGTAATGACAACGTTGACCTCCCTTGCAACATATTTTGAGTTGTGTTCTCATTTATGTGTACAAATTCAGCCAAGGGTCTAAAGTAATTACAAGGTGCAACAATGCCCCCCCCAAAAAATACTTGAACTCATTACACCTAAGGAGTGGACCTCATTTTTTCACAACACAACTCAAGAAAATCCAGCACTAACAGGAAGATGTGTTTAGCCAGCTCTCAGTTATAACTATTTATACGTAGAAAATCATATCATTAAAATAAAGTTGCATGTTAATGCGTTGATAACTTCCCCCCTTCATGGCTCCCGCTCTTCCTCAGTGAAGGTCGTCTTCCTTGCTTGTGCCGTATTGCCTCTGAAGCTACTTCCTAATTGAAGTGTGCATTGTTGTAATATGGCGAGAGTAGCCTATTTATTTGTGTGCGGATAGAGGCCACAGGGTAGCTTCCTCATGTTGAGCCTGTCTGCCGGCTTACGCTGCAGCGGGATCAATTAATGTCTGTGTGTGTGTGTGTGTGTCTGAGTATAATTGCAAGTGTGCGTAGGAGGGTCAGTACAGGCATGTTCGGATCAAACGAGTGTGTGTGTTGTATTATTTGTATGTGTGTGTGTGTGTGTGTGTGTGTGTGTGTGTGTGTGTGTGTGTGTGTGTGTGCGCGCGCGGGCGGTGTCGGACCTCCCCTGTCTTACCACTGCCCTGCAGCACCTCCTCTAATATGCTGAGCACACAAGAGAGCTCCTTTTTGCTCTTCTTCCTCCTCGTTACTTCTCGCTGCCTTTTTTCCCCCGTCTCTCAAAAAACACATAAACAACCTTGTTCTTCTTTCCGTTCCATTGATGTAAAGCACAATTGCGCATATGTTCTAGGACCGCATACACACCTGTTACTGTGCACTCCAGCACTGCTTCTTATTTGTTTTCCTCACACCTCATTCGCAAGTTCACCCTTTTATCCGTTTGCTTTTTCTTTACATTATCCCCTTATTTTCCCCTTTTCCTTTTTTCTCCGTGCATCCCATTTCATCCCTCACTGCTATTTATCTCTCCCGCCGACCACAGCAGCTGCTTTTTTTTATTTATTTATTTTTATCACATCCTCATTTTTTCCTCCTCCTGATCCTTTTTTCCTCTGCTGTTCTTCCCACCCCATTACGTTTTCCGCAGTGGTTGATATATACCTGCTTTATTCACCTTTTCTTCACTTATTTTTTCAGTGTCACCTTTTTTTTCAAAGCAGATTAATTTCTCTCTCTCTTCCTCACACTCGCTCTCTCTCTAGCACATGCTATCAATGTGAGTGATTGTGCAATCCCGCGGCGTGTTAAAGACATGAGGAGACTGTCAAACAGATCAATAGACAGTGTCTGAATGTCTTCTAAACCCTGTCCAACAGTTCTCAAACACTTAAACATTCTAAGCCATTGGAGACAAGCATATGGGGAGTTACAATCATATATAGTGAACCACAGTCTGTATAGTGCTGCGAATAAACACATACAGCCAGTAAAGCCAGGCCTGCAGATAAAGGTTATTTTTACTGCCGACTAATCTGTCACTTATTTTCTCAATTAATCCAGTAATTGTTTGGTCAACAAAATGTCATCAAATAGTAAAAAATGCTCATCAGTGTTTCCAAACAAATGTGTTTCATCCTCTAATGCCTTATTTGGGCCAAAATCTTACACTTTATAGACAGGAAAAGAACCAGAAAATAATCACATTTATGGAGTTAGAATATTGAACTTTTAATCAAAGATTATCATGGGCAATCAAAATATTCCATCACTTAATTAATAGGTGCAACTTTAACTAAGAACCCAATAAAAAATCTATACAGTGGCAGTGGGCCTACATCATATGTAGAAAGCTCAATATGTGATTAAGTAGCCTAATTCAATATGGTGATAATGATAAGACGGGTTCATCTGTCTAGCCAAAACGCCATATGAAATATGGAAGTATCGATCACAATTCATGATCTGAATCAGTTATTTTACTTCCTTTAGCATTTGTTACAGGTTGTGGCATCGAGGCATAGCGGTCAGTACTTCTGCCTCTCAGCTAGGAGGTTCCAGGTTTGGAGCCTTTCTTTGCTGAGTACCTGTTCTCTCTTCACCTTACAGATTTCCTCACAGTCCACTGGGTTCCCCCACTATTAGAATAAGAAAGTGTGTGTAGGTTCATTCTGCTGTCAGTGCCTCTGACCACAGTATCTAAGAACTGGAGTTGGTCCCTGAGTGCTTTCAATGAGAGCTAATTCCCGTGCTATGTACTAATGCTAAAGGCTAATTTCTAAAACTAGTGTGTGTGTGTGTGTGTGTGTGTGTGTGTGTGGGTAAAATGCAAAGACCAAATTTCCCTATAGGGTTGGCTGTGACTCATTTGGTAGAGACGGTTGTCCAGTGACTTTAAGGTTGGTGGTTTGAATCCTGGTTTTGACTGTCAAAGTGTCCTTTGGCAAGACACTAAACCCTAAATTGCTCCCACTAGGGTCTGGTAGCGTCATGCATGACGGCAGCCCCCATATGAATGTGTGCGTGAATGTGAGGCTTTGTAAAGCGCTTTGGGCACAATGAAGGTGTAGAAAATGTGCTATATAAGTGCAGTGCATTTACCTTTTACCATATTAAAGCAAGTTGACCTTTGACCTTCTTACCTCTGTATTCTCTGATTTCTGGAAAGTTTGTCTGTCTGTGTGATGGCTTTTTCTTAATGTTATTTGACTACAAATTGTCAAATTTAGGGCAAAATTATTACAATATTGATAATATGAACTAAACAAGAGTCCATTTTTTCCTGTATATACAGCTGCAGTATTTCCATTACTTACCTACTCTGTGACCTATATTTGACCCCCACAGAATTTTATAATTAATCCAAAACTTATTTCACATTAGCATAACTCTTAAGCATCTGTGCGAATTAGGTTTACTACCTATGGGAGTTCAGAAGTCAGAGCTGCATCTGATAGACTTAAGGTAATTCTTTATTAATTTCTTCCGCAGCAGCAAACCAACACATTACACAAACTTGGTAAGTTAATAATGAGAAAACTCATTCACTGTAGTGGAAACAAATAAGTCTGCAAGGTAGCTTAGCAACCTGCGCAAGCTACATTACACTAGAATATACCCATAAAAACACACCTCCAGTAGAAATCTTTGGACAATGTTGATCTAAGATTTTCACATCACCCAGACATAATGATATGACAAAGAAATAAAGAAAAACATATACACAAACCATTTGAAAAAGGAGATCCTGGCCTTATTGTCTGAAAAGAATATCATTTTTATGTGTTGAATTAGCTTGTTTTCTTTGTGCTGGTCATATTCTCTGCTATTAAAAACACATATTCGTATTAATTCTCCCGTCAGTGCCTCTGAGCATGTTACTAATAAGATCTGGAATTGGTCTCCAAGCACCTTCAATAGCAGCTCACCACTCTAATCTGCTAATGATAAAGCTAATGCTAATCGCTAATGGTAAGTGCTGTACGTATTAGGATGGATAAAACGTAGCGGTTGAATTTTCCTATGAGGATAATAAAGTCAGTTAACCTTTAACTTTTATACTATTGAAATGAATATGTGTGTGTGTGTGTGTGTGTGTGTG
>JAPSES010000001.1:17153776-17189730 GCA_029822895.1 Maxillicosta whitleyi
GAGGATAATAAAGTCAGTTAACCTTTAACTTTTATACTATTGAAATGAATATGTGTGTGTGTGTGTGTGTGTGTGTGAGCGTGTATGTACATTTCCAATGCACATTTAGTTAATTATTGCTTATAAGCCTCTTACACTGTATGGAAAACTGAACGTCTAGCTGAATGTGCTACACTCAATATTAACTCCCTGGAAACCAATGTACAGTGTCAGTAAAATAAATAATTCCCAGAATCCTAGGTGAAGTTTAGACAGAATGAAGTACACAGACATCATCTGTCCTCCTTCCTCTGCTGCTGCTCTGACTCACAGTCTTCAGGTATCGCTGACACACACAGGAGAGGAGAGGCTGCCGTCAGACAGGACGGTTTACAAGAATTTACCACATTTTAAGATTTCATGACAAACTCAGAGAAACAGTAACAGACAGAACACTTTGGTTTAAGTCTGTCCATGACATGTTACTTAATGAATGTGCTGTGGTTGAGTAAAGCAGTGATAGCAGCAGAAAAAATGAGGAGAAAAAAAAGAAAGAAAAAGGAAAAAAAAAAAGAGCTAAAGTGTTACCTTCACTTTTCCTGGCTCTATGTCTCCACTGTCTCCTGTGCTGCTGTGAACTGATCCTGAATCACAGTCAAACAAGCAGAGGAGAGCACAGAGATGGTAATACAACCACAAATGACAGCAAAATATGGTAGGGAACACATATAGTATGTTTTTATGCCTTTTCTCTCAGCTAAGGCGATGTGAAAACCCATGAGTGCTGCAACATTGTATCCTGGCCTCCATCCTAAATGTTCACATATATGTGTATATGTATTAATTTATTTATTTATCTTAGATTAAGTCATTGTGATGTCATGATGTTGATGAAAATATGATGTTTCAGTCATTAAGAGGCAGACTATTCAACTGATGTTTTGCATTTATTTTTTACATTTGTTTACATTTTAACAGAGATGCCGACAAAAATTACACACTCAGGACATGTGTATGGCTCAGCCACACAGCAGCAGTGATTGGTGTGCTTTACTGTGATTGATTTTCTATCTGAAACAGAGGAAGTCAGTTCATCTGATTAAAGACAGACAAGTTTAGAATTAAAGACTAGAAGGCACTCTTCGTCTCTCAAACACTGACATACACACACCTACACACCCACATGCCCACACCTACACACACACACACACACACACACAAACAATAACTTCCTACAAGTGCTTGATCTCTTATCTATCCACTACAGTAGTGGCCGCCACAGGAAGCCGAGCTGGCATCGCGTACAACATTATTTGTCAGATCATCCATCAGTTCCGAACGGTTCCAGCAGGGACTGGAGTGCAGCAGCAAATTGGTTAAATTATGGTCTCATCTGCATGAGCACTCTCTTATTTGTCTTTTATACATGTAGACGATGGCCTCATGTTTTTGGTGGGTTTTTTTTTTGTGTGGAGCTGTAACTGCTACAGGAAAAAACACAGAAAAAGAGAAAAAGGTCAAAGCTGTAGAGGTGAAAAATTTCTAAGGAATAAATTCAATAAATAAAACAAATCTGTAAAGATTTCAGAGTAATTCTAATTCTAATCACATTTTCACTTGAGATGAATATATTATGACAATTTATAATAATATTTAATTTCCACTTGAAGTCAAAACAAATGTACACATTGTATTCCCGTGCTGATGTTGTATTGTATGCATAACAATAAACAGAAAGCATGTACATTTCAGCTCATAAAAATAACATTAAGACTTTTTCATGCATTTTAGAGAAATCTGTCTGTACAAATAAGACATTTCTTGTAGCCAAAGTGAAAGGCCATTTTATGGGGCAGATTTGTCAAAAATGTTAAAGAAAAACTGGGCCACAGGCTCTAAATATAGTGTGAATATTGATTTTCAGATATTTGGCAACGTTCATCCTTTAAAACCATTTTATCTGTTTGCACAGATTTGTTGGGTACTGTTGGATAAGGCTTGAATGATGGCGCACTGGTGTTATTTTTACCTCCTGATCTGATATTGAAGCCTGGCATCTTGTGCGACTTGACAGCAGCTGGGGAACTGACAGGCTGGAGTTGGGGGGCTATTGTAAACGCTGAGTCAAAGGAGAGCTTGAGCTTTCCTTGCTCTCTTTTTAATTGACATTTTCATGCAGAACATCTCCATTGTTCAGTTCATCAAAAAAAATGTCAACACAATTATGGTCCTTCTTTGTTAATACCTTGCTCATGCCGATCATATAGAATAGGATAAATATTCTAGGACTTGTGTTATTTTTACAGTCTTTTCTAAAGGTATTAAAATTGAAGTTTAGTATATAGTACGCATCATATGAGGAGTGGAACTTGTGAAGCAAATGATTTAATGACAGAAAGTAAAGCATCTGCAGAGCATAGTGTTTGTTTCTGATAATGTCACTCTGTTGCTCCTCTTTTTTGACACATCATAAATGTGTTTCATAACATTGATAACATATGACACTGATAAAAAAGTGTTATAAATGATGCTGTAAATTGCCCACTGAGGGATGGCAGCAAAGTTATATGGAATTTCTGTCACCTTCTAACTTTCCCTGCCATCGTTCATTGTAAATGCCAGTGTAGTGAAACTCAAAGCACGTAGTTTGCGCGTCGATACTGTCAGATGATGCTGTGATTATAATGTAAGGATCTTATCGTCACGCAGCAGTTTGGAAGTGGCTGTCGGTTTTGTTTAATGTGCAAAAGGATCGGTATTTCAGACTTGCTGACAACAGAAAGAATGAGTAAATGAGAACATTATTGGGACTTAAATAGAATGTATTTGAGGACAGGGAGCTGGAGGAGATTGGAACGCAGTGTAGTGGTCGAACGTATAGGGAGTTTTTCTCAACATTCAGTGAACCCTCAGTAAAAGCAGTCAAACCATCACATCATCTATTTTGCTGTCTACCATCTTTTTTCTTTCTCTCGCTCCATTTTCCACTGCCTGAGCAGAACACACTGCATTCATAATAACTGCTTTGAATATTTTCAGACTAAATGATTTATTACATTTAAATGAAATGGAGGATCTAGATTCTTTTTGGCCACTTTTTGACTGAGTAAATGCCTGTGTTTGCACGGCAGCCAGTGCTGTAAAGTCAACAAGACAAAACTGTTTCCGTTGCTGTTTGAAATAGTTGGTGCTTTTCCATTCAATGCACATTTTTAAGTTCTACTCTTGAAAATAAAGTTTTTTATGCTTGTTTGAGGTCTTTTTTTTTAAAATGCACTTAATGAAAACTGGAAATTAAGCATTTAACTTGCATGATTGATGATCTGTTTGAACCTTGGTATCATAGATATTCTGATATTCCCATAAAGAGTATCAGAAAACATGCCTGGTAGCAGCGAAGACTAGAAAGTTTGGCTGATGATCCCAAACTCCTTCATTAAAAACACGTCATTGCCATTACACAACAACAGCTCTACTTCTGTGATTCTTAAAACCCATTTGTAGCCTATTACACCACCTTTTGACAACAACATGCAGTGTAATTTATCCACTTGAGACCCAATTAGAAATGCATGTTCTAAAAATGTTAAATAAAACAACAACTAGGGTGTAACAGTACAAACTGGAGGTATACTGAACAAATACATGTAGTCTATGTGAAGAATGCAAAATACTCAGAACCTGTGTACAGGGTTTTCTTTGTAGATATTCAGCAGTGACAAATTCTCAGAGCAGCTGCAAAAAAACCCAAAACATGGCACAGAACCTGGGTCAGACGGTCTAGGCATATTAAGTTTCACTTTCGGTTTCCACACGTTCCTTTATAGAAAAAAGAGTTTTATTTTTTAACTCAACTTGGCAAAATCGAAACCTGCTCCTCTTCACATTCACAGCACCTCAGGGAATATTATGAGGCATTTAAACACATTCAGTAAATTGCAGAGTTTGCCATAAATAAACTTTGAACATTAAAAGCTACAAAAATACTTAACATGGGGGATGCCTGTTAATGTACAAATGACTTAACAGTATTTTGTAGAAATGCCCTTTGTCCCACAGATAGTGACAGAATTGCACCCCCCCCTTCACAGTTCTGTACCAAAAATGTATCGGACCAAAATTTTTCGGTACCATTACACCACTAAGAACAACAATCAAGGATGCTGATTCCAAATCTGAAATCAGAAATTATGCAGCATGTCAGAATTTTGAGTTATTTGAACATGTGTATAATTTATATATATAAAGAAAATCCAACCTGAAACTAACTCCTTTTATTGTCCTTTTATTGTCAAGCCTGTAGATAAAATCTGCAAAGTTGGTCAAATTTACTCCTGTGCCAGAGAAGACTAAACCTCAGTAGCAAAGCTCATCAGTTTGACTCAGAACTGTTCCAAAATGTTCCAGACACTGTCTCTTGTTCTTGTGGGTTGCAGCAGTTTCTCACTGTAGGAACCAACCGTAATCACTGTCATGTCGAGGTTTAATTGCCTTTGGTACGTGGTTTCCATTTCTTGAACATCTTGAGGAAATCCTGCACTATGCTCATCACTTATATCACCCAAACTACAAACCTGGGGAAAGAAAAATTCCACTGCACGAGTGGAGAAAATTAATTCTGAGTGACATTCTGCTGCCCGTCCATTCATGTGCTTTTTAGCATGTCCTCAGCCAGATTTGAGAATATTTTTCACTTCTTTCTCAATGAATGTCAAGCTATTAATTCCACAGAGTTGAGATTTGAAGGGAATACGAATCACCAGTCAGTTCCCCCAGTCTGAAGTCAGATGAAAATTGTGGGTTTCAGCTTTGCATCACTTTGTACTGCACCAGTTTTCCCCCTTCATTTACTGAGAGCATCTGAATTTGATGATTTAGCATTCATGGAACTAAAACATTGATGTAATGTGTTGCTAATGGCTACATGTTGACATGCATGACTCAAAAAATGGAGTGTGCCTCACTGATTTAGATTAAAAAAAAAAAAAAATTTTTTTTTTGCTCCTGTCGGCAAACTGATTGCTGACTCGTGTAATTTACACTTTCTTTCTTGTAACCTCAAGTTCATTCATTTAATTTTTTTTTAGTTTTTTGTTCATCAGAAACATCTTCCTGTTTTATATGCCAGGTCATAGATGTCATCTAGCAACTGCACAGTCTTACTGAAAAAACAACTCAGGGTCAGACGAGGCTTAGTAATACCCTGTTTCATAAAATGCATGCTTTATTCATGTTGATAATGACCACAGATAGAGTAATTCATGCTGCTCGTTTTATCACAAGGCTGAAACATAAGGGTCAGATAAAACCTCTTCAAATCCTACACTTCAGACTCTTGAGTTATGACAAGTTTATTTTTATTTGCAGAATCAAGGAATGTCATCACAGATGTTATATTAATAGTTACATAAAGTAAAATAGTTTTGTATACTGTATATATATGTAAGTAAGGATCGTGAACCCAAATGCAGAGAGGGAGCAGGAAACCTTGGACTTAAGCAAACAGTTTATTTTTCAGACAGGCAAAGGTACAGGTAAGGAGCAGGCTGAGACAGGGGTCCAAATCCACATCCAAATCCAAAAAGTCATAGGGCAAAGGTACAGGTAAGGAGCAGGCTGAAGCAGAATCAGATCTTCAGACACAGGGCACTGACAGGACATGGTTTAAATACAGAGGGAATCAGGGAGACGAGAGACAGGTGGGCACATTAGGGAGGAGTCAGGGAGTTAAACAGGTGGAGAGAACGGGGAACAGGAAGTAAAGACAAATACATCTCACAGGAGGGAAAACTACAAAATAAAACAGGAAAGACCAGACAAGACAAATGGTTTTTTTTTAAAATTCTTTATAGAGTAACATAACAGTAGCAGGTGACACTTCCCCATCCCCCACAATGATGCATAGTTCACACACTCCCGAATGGTAATGGTTTATTTTGATTACACTCAGAGGCAAGAAAGGTTATAGTGAAAAAGATATAGGTACAAGTCACTGAAGGGTACAGAGTGATGATCAGCAATAAAGTACTGTTGCCAGGTGGGAGTCTGGGGATTATTTGGAGATTTTGGCCGTAAAACTTGTTATTAAATTAACCTTTTGGTAGAAACAATTTTTTAAAAATCTTTGGGCATCACCTAATGCCTGGAGGATTTGAAAAGCTCTTAAACTTGTGGTCAATGGATTCAGTTTGGAGTTACATTTGTAAATTGATGGTGTTATATTGGTGTCAAAAAACAAAACAAAAATGTATGTCTTGATATTCCTCATCATAACCAGTACTTCAACAGTACAAATGTAGTAAATGTTTTTTTCACAGGTCACATTTTTAAGTATATTATAGAGGAACTGTACCAGAAACAAAAACATACAATTTATTCACTCATTCGTTTTCTGAACCTGCTTTATCCTCACTAGGGTCACGGGGGTCATTGGAGCCTATCCCAGGTTATGGGCGAAAGAGGGGTGCACCCTGGACATGTCACCAGTTCATTGCACATATAGAGACAAACAATCACTCTCACATTCATACCTATGGGCAATTTAGATTAACTGATTAACCTATCCAGAGTTCGATTCCCATGGTGCAAGTCACTTTAGATAAAAGTGTCTGCCAAATGTAATTTAATGTAATGTAACGTAAACTCACAAAGGCCCCACCCCTATCAGCTGGTATTAGAATGGAACCCAGGATCTTCTTGCTGTGAGGCACACATGTTATCCACTGCACCACCACCATACAAAAACAAACCAGAACCAATGTATTTTCAGTTGACGCCTAACTGTGACCATGCATCATCGATGAAATCCTTCATCATTCCTTATTTAACCCTTTTTTTGCTTATTGTTTGCTTAAATTCCCCCCCTTTTCTCTTTCCCATTTCTTTTGCCATCTACAGCCTGAATTGAATAAAACCAGACAAGTTTATGAATACAAAATAATAAAAAAACAAAAAAAAACACTTGGGCATAAACCACAAATAGACTTAGAGAACACTTGTCATCCTAAATTGCAGAGTAATCTAATTGCAGACACAAAAAGTGCTGGAAGGTGTCATAGAAGAAGCAGCCCCACTTTAGCACATAAACAATTCATTATGTGTGGATTTTTTGGGAGCCTGCAGTGTGTCGATGTTCATGTATATTTGTGTGCGCATGAGTATGATAACAAGAGACCATGCCGTGAGCAGTAATCTGCTAACACAGTGGATTGAGTTGCCTCTGTAGGATTAGCAGTGGTGTGTAACACAACACACTCTTAATTACTGCTGTACAGTGATGTTCAATGTAGAGGAAGAGACAGCGAGAGGGAGAGGGCGTTCTTTTAATTGCCGTAATGCATTCACATACAGACAAAATAAAATTGAAAAGATGAAAGCCGACTTGAGGGTGTGTTTTACTGTTTACAGCGGTGGAACAGAATATCCCCCGTGAAGCTGCCTGTGACTAGAACCCTGAGCTATAACCACATGTAGTCATGCACACGCACACACACTTGCACTATCATATGTCTGCAAACTATCTGCCAACTAGTTGTTCTCCACAGCAGTCACAACAGGATGAGGCTGTTCTGTCATTGTCATCACCGTCTTCCTATCTGTGTGTGTGTGTGTGTGTGTGTGCATGAGTATGTGTGTTTGTCTCAGAGGCAGCAAGAGAGAGAGGCTGCCAGTTGGGGGAGATCGATATCACTGACTGAGAGATCACAGCAATGCTTAGTGCCCATCAATGACTTCTTATGTGTGCGTGTGTGTGTGTGTGTAAGAGAGGGAGAGAGAGAGGGAAATCGAGGGAGAGACAGAGACCCAGTATCCAGTGACAGAGAAGTGGGAAATGGGTGGAGGATGGATGGTTTAATGAAAGGAGGAAACAGATGAGTTGGTGAATCCTATTTTCTGCTCCAACTTTCCAAATCCGTCTTTCTCCTTCTTGTCTCTCTCTCTCTCTCTCTTTCTGTCTCCGTCTGTCTCTCACCCCATGCTTTCTCTGGTTAGAGTCTGATCCACCGCACCATGATACTGTTACAAGATTGGATAACAGAGAATTGTGACAGAGATTTTTCAACTTTATTCTATTATTCATCATGTCTTTTCCTTTGTTTTGTATCCTTTGTGTTCGGCACTTCATCATTTCCTACTTTTGCTGTGTCATATTTTGATTCACAGCTGCCGTTTTATTCCGGGTACCGTGTTGGGTTTGGTTTTGTTTGCCCTTTATTAATGATCGGTGAATTTCTACAGCCTGTTGTTACTTGATTGATTAGATGCAAACACCTATACTAGACGGTGCAGCTGCTGCATATCTACAGTAGATACCGTGCTAAATTAGCTAAATGCTAATGATGTGTGATAACATGCTCACATTGACGTCAATTCATACAGCTGGTGTATTTGCATTTTTAATTTGGAACATCCTCCATATGTCTGCGTGGGTTTTCTCCTGGTATTTCAGCTTCCTCCCACCGTTCAAAGACATGCACCTTAATAGGCTACTTGGTCAGTCCAACTTGCCCACATGTGTGACTGTGTGAGGGGATGGTTATTGGATGTAAGTGGATGCTCCTCTGTGTATGTTCACACTGCAATGAAGTAATGACACATCTAGGGTGTATCCCCTCTTTAACGATTCATAGCTGGGATAGGTTCCGACTGCTGTCCACCCTCACAAGCACTAAGTGGTCAGAAAATGGATGGATGGACAGTAAGAAAAAAAAAAGAAAAACAGGCCGAAAAACCTTGGAACTATCACAAAAAAGTTCCTGAACAGACGTTTAAACCAATCCTGAAGTGAGTGGAAGAGTTTGTAGCAAAGTTATATTTTCAGCTTAAGTTTTTGGTCATAATACTTCTCCTAAAACCAGCCTTTAAATCAGGGATGGGCAATTAATTTTCTTACAGTTGTAAAAGTTGATCAGTACACTTGCAGTTCTGCTCAATATATCTCTATAAAAACAGTAAATGAAACAATTCAACGATAATGTGGAGCACAGAATACAACTATTGCATTATTATTTACAAAATCATTTTTCCAAAATATGCAAATCCAACTCCACATTAACTTGACATGAAAAAAACAAACAAACATCCACCTTTGTTTGCATATCTCAGTTCCTTTTCTTTTTCTTTACCTCCGATTTCAGTGAAGTATTATTTTTAATCTATGTCTTGCTAAAAACTTTGAATTTTGAATCAATCTTTCTGTTTTTGGTGTTAGCTGACCAACAAACCAATCAGTGCACAAATCTTATTCTGAGTATGAAATGTACATATGAAACAAAAACCTTAATTTAGCAGATCCTTCAAAATAAAAGCAGTGTCTTTGTATCGGTTGCATCTATTACGTTGATATATAGCCTATTTGTAATGACTTTTAATTTGCTCATGACCTCATGCGGGTCAGCTATCGGGTCACATGTGGTCCGTGGGCTGCACAATGCCCAAGTCTGCTCAAAATCAATAGCTCAAGTAGTATTTAAAATTATACAGTTTTTACATGAAATACTGTCTACTAGGCACAGTTCTAGACGCTGATGATGACCCTAGAAGTCATGTGTGTTGGACTGCCTCAATGAATAAACCGTTGGATGGCCTAGAGCGTTCTACAACGTAACAACTCTAAAACAGAAGTCACACTGTTGGGTTCACCAAATTCCATCACTTCCATTTAAATAGCCTTGGTCCTCTGTCCATAAATGTCACAGCCACTGCTAGAGATCTTGGAATATTTGACTCAGATCTGAACTTCCAATCACACATCAGTAAAGTTGTCCTGTCCTGTTTCCTCCATCTACAAACCATCTCTAGAATAAAACCTGACTGGAAACAGTCATCCACTCATTCATATTCACCAGACTCCATTACTTTCTCACTCCTGTCCAGCATCAGCCAAATTCCCTGTACCACATCACCCTTATCCTGGCTTCACTGCATTGGCTTCCTGTAGGTTTTAGAATTGATTTTAAGATTTTTTTTCTTTTTTTTTTTTTTTTTGTTGAATTTAAGATTTTATTGATCACTTTTAAAGCTTGAATGGGCCTGGTCTCTAGTTATATAACAGATAGCCAACTATGAACCTGTACGCAGCCTTAGATCCTCGGGCGGGGCGGGGCTTCTGGCTGTTCCAAAGTCGATGCTTAAATCAAAAGGTGACCACGCCTTTTCCATTGGGGCTCCTCGACTTTGGAGCATCCTGCCCGAGGAGATAAGGCTGTACAATCAGTGACATCTTTTAAATCACTTCTTAAAACATATTTTTATAGACTTGCTTTTATGTGATGTTGTCACCCTCTGAATGTTGAATATTTAATGTTATCCTGTTTTAGCTATTTATTAATACATTATGTTTTATGTATCTTTTTTATTGTGTTGCCCCTGTTTTAGTATCTTTGTTTACATCTTGCATCCTGCTGTTGTGTCCTTTTTTACTATGTATGTAAAGTACTTTGTAAACCCAGTTTTTAAAGGTGCTACATAAACAAAGTCAATAAGAAGAACCAGCTGCTAATATTCATTTACTGTAGTCAATGGAAATGTAGATGGATATTTATGTTTCTGATTTAATTAATATATCAACAGATGTTCAGATGGAAACCCATTGACCGTATTAATACGCTGATGTGTAAGTACAGTGTAATGTACTGTATCACAGTGTATTGTCAGAGTTGTTTTTCATGCTAAATGCAAACAGGGCATCCTTAGGAGTTTCAGTCTGTGACTATGCACTTAAAACTCATAAATGGGTTAATATTAAGGAAACTTGAGCAAATATCTTAAACACTGTATGATTTTTTTTGTGTCTACCTCAAGAATTAGAGACATAACCCTTAGAAATCTGTTCATCTTAGTAAAGTTATGCTGTTTATCCAAGCAGTTCTTCATATGACCCCTCCAAATTAAACTCCTTTTTGTGTTTAAGTTCACTTGGTCAGTTGTTAACAGGGGTTAAGTTGTTAAGTGGATTGTGCAGGGAAAAAAAATCATTGTGCTGTCATCTTAGCAGGTGCACCAAACTGTCTTGATATTTTCCAAATTCCCGCACCTCGTATCTCAGATAGAGGATGATTTTAGTGACTTCAAGGTCTTCTTAACTGATCTGCAGTTTGGCATTACCCTTAGAACTCTCTGGGCTTGAATTTTTTTTTTTTTTTTTGGCATTCTGAGCAGCTGACTCAGCTCTGCAGGTATTTGTGTGGATACAAGCAATCAAACAGTTTCAGTTTATATTTACTGGGGAACTTGGTGCAACAGCATTGAAATTGAAAATGTGCATTTGTGTTTATCTGGCTACATGAATGTAAACACCTGGAAGACATCACCTATCTCACCGATGCATGGCGTTCACATCAACTTTTTTCAATGACTAAACTTTTTTCAATGGCTAAAACTGCTATTGTAGTATATAGGACAACTGTATTATTTTATTGTCGTGCAGTTATTTATTTATTTATTTATTTTGCTGTTTATCTTACCTTATCTCATCTTATCTTAACCATGTTTATTTACAGTTTGATGTCATCCTACATTATGGAATAAGTAATAAACACAAGGTCAATAATATTCTTGTCTGGCAATGGTGCTATGAAAAATAAGGATTGCCAAGGTTTTAGTAATTGTACACAATAATTACTTTTGAACAATAATTGGTGTAATTCACAGACAATTCACTAAAATGTTAGTAACCGTCGCCCTGGAACCACCTGTCCCAAACTTGGCATCAAGTCCCAAGATTTTGTAGCTATCCAAACTACGTCCAATAATAACGAGAAGAGACTCAAGACTTGAAAAGGAGTGTTCGTTGTCTTAATACGAGCGAATCTTAGCATTCAGTGTTTTGCATTCTTATCTCATTTTAACATGAATCACGAAAATGAAATGTATCGTTCCTTTGACTCAGAATTCAATTAACTGCATTTACATATGAATTATAAACCTATTAATAATTTTCAACACAAATGTCTTTTAACTTTAGCTTCTCTAAATAGAATCACAACATAACTACTCCTCATTAATTTAGTTAATCCAATATCTCCAAAGGATATAACAGCTAAACTGGTCTATTCAAAACATTTCCTGAAGAGGTACAAACAGGACACGATTGAGCAGAACAACTGAATGCTGCTTCACTTTCTGTGGTTCTAATTTTGGGAACACACAGTCATCCTGTCTCTGATGACCTCAGGGCTCTGGATGCTTGATAGGATGCGTGTGGGTCCAAGGCTGTTCAGTGCTTTGGAAACCAGGCTTAAGGTTTGGAACTCTATCCTTTGACTCATAGAAAGCCCATGTAATGATTTAGAGACTGGTGTGATGTGGTCCAGTTTGTTGGTATTAGTCAGGACTATGGAAGCAGCAGCAGTCTGGATCAGCTGCAGCTGCCTGATAGATTTTTTGTTTAGACCTGTGAAGACGCCATTACAATATTCTAACCTACTGGAAATGAATGCATGAACTAGTTTTTCCTGTGTTTTGTTTGGACAGAAAACCCTTGATTCTAGTGATGTTTTTCAGGTGGTAATAGGCAGACATAGTAATAGCTTTTAAATGGTTGTCAAAATGATGAGTTCTTTCGGCTTTTCCCTTCAGGGGTCGCCACAGCGAATCACATTGGCATGTTGGTTTGGCACAGGTTTTTACATCGGATGCCCTTCCTGACACAACCAGGCTTGGGACGGGCATAATGAGGCTTGTGCCCCCTTGTGGCTACATTGAGATATATAGCGTAAAGCACCTTCCCAAGGGTTAACCTGGGTCTCGAACTGGCCATCTTCTGCACCAAAGCCAGCGTTAACCACTAGGCTACCCAGTTGCTGTATAAGTGGTTGTTAAAATCCAGGTCAATAATTACACCAACATTTCTGGCTTGGTTTGTAGAGTTCAATGACATGGAGTCAAGGTGAGCGCTGACTTCAGTCTCCCAAGTCTTCAAAACTGCCTTGGAGCATTGTCTTCTCCAATGGGTATGACATCTCCAACATTCAGCAGAAAAGGTTGTGTAGTCTCCACGAGATGAGCTGACTTAAAGTACTCTTTCCTCTAGCTGTTCCAATAGCTGGTCATGACTCTTTGTCTGTATCTCCATCTCTTGTTCATTTCCTCTTTGTTCACTGTTGGATGTTGTTTGTCTGCTGGAAATTGCTTGGGAGGCATGCAAGTGAGTCTCTGCCTCACTGAAAAGTCCACTAGTGTCATTGGCTGTGGCTCATTTACATTGTTGTGCACACATGTGAGCGGTCTTGAATTTAGAATTACTTCCACTTCAGTTAGAATGATACACATTTCTTCAAAGTTCAGCAAGTTCAGCACAAAGCAAGATGAGTCACAGAGCGAAGCAAAGTACATGACAATGTTTTGATGTATGAATTCATTTTTGTTATTCTGGTTTATTCAGGTTAGATGCTTTGTGCACAGCTTCTCTGTCTATTCTCATGAACCTGGAAATGAAAACATGATCACACTCTTTGGTTAAGGTAATGCTGAGTGTCACCGCTGTGATTCTCTCATTCTCAAGCATGTGCACGATGTTGAAATGAAAATAGAAGGAAATGGCTTTTCTAAATCCACCATTTTAAAAGCAGAGGAAAGGACTCTTTTATGTGGGGAAGTACCAGTAATGACATTTTTTAAAATGAACAAATTGGCCAGACAGCACCAAATGAAGCATTTTCACTATTGGGTCGAGTCAAAATCATTTTCCTTGTGCAAAAAGAGTCCTTGAACACAGACTGGAGAAGTAGGCCAAGTCCAACGTCTGTTTGTGTGTGTTGGCAAGCTGCTACC
Source organism: Maxillicosta whitleyi (assembly GCA_029822895.1). Classification (NCBI taxonomy): domain Eukaryota; kingdom Metazoa; phylum Chordata; class Actinopteri; order Perciformes; family Neosebastidae; genus Maxillicosta; species Maxillicosta whitleyi. Next base: position 17,167,529 of record JAPSES010000001.1, read on the forward strand.
TAACTAACATTTCTTTTCAGTGGGAAAAGCAATTGCTGATATTTTCTTGGGAACATCAATTACATTCCCTTAATTTTACCGTTATTTAACCAGGTAGCTCAATTCAGAGTCTATTTTACATCTATTATTAAGGGGGCTCTTACATTATTAACATCAGGTACTGGTCACCATTTTACCTTCCCCAAAAAAATGCTGTTGAGTAATGTCATTATTTTTGTAGGGTATTGTCTATTTAGTGAAGTTTCCGTACAACAGTGGGTACAAACAAGTTCCATCCATCCATGTTTTTTGAAACAGTTAGTCATTATGAAGGTGCCAGAGCCTGTTCCAACTACCAATGGGTGAAAGCGTTGGACACCCTGGATGCATTTGTGCTGGTATATACAGATAAACAACCTTTCACTTTCACACTGAACAATTAATGTGCATGTCTTCAGATGGTGGGAGGGAGTACCCTGAGATGGGCCTCACAGATATGGGGAGAACATACTCACTTCACACAGATAAGCTGGAAATGAACCCAGAACTTTCTTGCTGTGAGGTAATGGTGCTAACCACTTCTCCACCGGGCCACCCAACAAGCAACTTACCAAATCGTTATATTCCATCCTCGTTATCTTGCAATGTGTAAAAATGTACTTTACAGCAATATTGTGAGGTGTTACAATAGGCCAAAGTATTGTTGGAAATTAACTTTTTTACCCATGTACCACTGTGACCACTTGAATTCACAAATCCCCAAATTTAGTAAAATACTGCATTTACCACGGCTTTAATGACAAATCCTTCTTAACCCCTTTGCCAGTCTGTTCTACAATAGTGAATCTAGTTGTTTGGTTTGCATTACACCAGAGTTTTCACTAAACTTTGGCTTAGACACTGGATAATTTATTTATGTGAGTTTCATTTTGTGCGCGATTTCTAAGCTGCTATTCATGAGCAACATTGTCTCTGAATTTATCAAACACGATCAATGTGTTTTACTGTCATCTTATTCAGCCACAGAGTCACAAAAACAGTCCACAGGAAGGGGCTGAACAGTAAGTGAAGCATAATTCATCTTTTCACCCCTTTTGACACAGGAGGAGGTGGGGTAATAGCTCCAGTTGCCTTGGTAACCCACTGCGTCTCCTCATTAAATGGTCGAGTGAAACAAGTAAACTTGCGATTCAAATGTGCAGTGGAAGGTTTTGCATCACACTCTTATGTAACCGCTTTATTTTTATACGCTGCTTTTAATGTTCCTGCCATCATCACTGGTAGTTTCAATAAACCCACCTACCACTACACAAAATGGTGTGAGCTAGTTCTCAACCTTGCAGTTGGATATGTTTTATTATTGAAGGTGATACTTTAGTTGAAAATATTTACTGATAAATTCTGCTTAAAACAAGACATGCACACTCAAGAGTCAAGAAAAATAACAAAATATTCAAGTGCCTACTTTCTGTAGTACTGAAGTGTTTGAATTGTTCTGAAGAGCTTTCGGCCTTGAAACTGCTTTGTGTTAGACTTTCAGTGAAAGTTGAAGAATACTTTGTAGGTGGAAATTATTATCTTATAAAGCCTGATAGAACTTACTGGTTAAATGTATTTCAGTGTAGCTTTTCATTTTAGTATATCATAGTTCATCTGTTCATTTAGTCTAGCAATTTCTTTTTTTGATGTTGTGATATGAAATTGCAAAATTCATTTAAGAAAAAGATTTTATGACATTGTCAAGGGGGTCATACGTTTTAAGTTTAAGTTTTATTTGCTTCAGTGAATTTATAAAACTTCATGATTTATTATTTATTATCAGGCGTCTTTTATGTTGATGCCTGTGGCCTTCTTTCAGACCCAGTGTGGGTTTTTTTTTTGTATCATCTAGGACCTAAAGCTTACATGCAACTGTGTCTTATTCTATAAACATACTTTAAATGCTAAGAGTTACATGATCAACAAAGTAAATGGACTAAAGGTTTGTTCCCAAAATTGAAAGAAGTGGGTTTTCATAAGGAGCTCCATCCAGACTTCTTATTATTGCAGTCTATCCAAAGCACTTGATTTCAGTTACAGAGCAGAAATTCTTAATACTCAGGGTAAGAAAACTTACAAATGAGTGTATATTGAAATTGAATATTTAGAATTGGGAAAAACTGAGTCTGAAAGCATTTAATGAACAACTCAACTATCCATGCTGAGACACTTTTGTGCATTTATAGACTGTGTACAAAAAAATTAGCTGCCTGTGGCCTGAGTCCAGAAACAATTATTCACATCAGTCAAACTGTGAGCTTGGTGTCTCTGTTTTAGATTCTGCTGTTGTGTCTCTTCTTCATTTCCTTCCTCCTTCCTATTGCCAATTTGCATCGTCAGACTATATCCTCTCATCATCGATCTCCTGTCCATCGTCCTGTCAGCGGTTGGAAAACCCGGGCGTCTAACTCATTTTAAGTTTGTCTTTATCATTTCTTTCCCTGGTTTCTCGTTTGCCTTTACCCGCCTCATAGTCGACTAGTTTCAGAGAAATGCATCTCACTTCGGAACTATTCAGTATGAATAATTATTAGACAAATTGCACTGCAAAATCACTGAAATGAAATGCATTTAATGTAATGTGATATAAATGGCCAGACTATTGTACAATACCCGGCCGGTTGGATTTCTCTCTGTCCGGCACGTCTCCATTCTCCACCCCTGATTAAGCTGTTTCCCTCCCACTTTGCAGAGTGTAGCGTTCTGTGGCTAATTGGCAAGTTCAATCAGTAAGACAAATGAAGAGGGGAGACACTGACCTTTCAGAGGTAGTCACTGGTCTCTTGTCTCTACACTCTTCCCCTCTTTCTGCCCTCTTCTCTTAGAGCATAACATCTTTCTGACTTTATCTTAAAGCTTCTTGCCTCCTCTTCTCTTTTTAACTACCTTTCCTCCCTCATTCTCATCCATATTCCCATCTCTTCTTTTCTCTTCTCTCTTCTTTTCCCTTCTTTTCTCTTCTCTCCTCTTTTCTCTCTGCCTCTGTGGGGAATGAGTTTCCAGTCATTCCACTTCATTTTGATGACTTATTCTTCAGCTTGTCAGATGGAAATTACAGTGTACATACATTACACACATACACACTTTTTTCTTCGTGCGCTTCATGTGCTCACACTCAATGTGTCTATTTTCATTGCCACCCACAGCTAATAGCCCCCCACTCCTCTCCACCTCACCCAGCTATTCAAGGAGGGAAGAAAGCAATGGTCCAGAGCAGAACAATGGCTGCCTCCATGGTGCGGTGGAGTCGTTTATCTGTTTGAGGCCCTATCGTGTCCCACTTGCTTTCCATCTGGCCCACAGACCGTGACTGATGGTGCAACCATGCCACGTTGGGGTCTACATTACAGAGTGACCTCTCTGTGTCAAGTGCACTCGCTAATAGCCATAGCTGTCATTCATCACAACAACAGCCAGAGAGAGATGTGAATGATGGGATGAAGGCAAGAACATATTTATGCATGTATACACGCCTGTGTCCCACAGCTCTGAGCATGCAGGCGTGAAATTCTTAACATGGGTAGTAAAATCTTAGCATTTATGAGTACACCCACTCACTCGCAGTGAGAATATTATATTCATACTTTAAGGTCCTTTTGCAAAAAAGAAAAAAAATGCCTCTTTAGGCTTTAGATGTTATTTGTATTGAGGAAAGTACGGCAGCATTTTTCCCAAAAATTAGCAATTTCATTAGCATTTCATGTTTCTGCTCTACTGCTGTGTGTAAGCAGCTGCTCCAACACAATAATAATTCAGCCTGCAGCCAGTTCATGAAAGCATTTATATTTTTTGCACTCCAGAGTGCGATAAGTCTCTGCAAGGAAAATAATCTTCAGCTGCACAATAAAGGTGGGGATTTTTCCACCCCCCATAAGTTTGGAATAAACGGGAGATGATCTGGATGAAAAGTGTAAAAGCTTAGTCATACCAGTGGGTTTAGCAAAGAAATTCTGAGCAAAATGCATTTCATTTTTTCCCCTATGAATTAATCAATAAAACAAACTTTGTCAAAAGGTCTTTAATCTTCTCCTGAATGAGAGCCAGGCAGGATAGTTGCTACAGATGATACAAGAAACAGTTGAATAAATAAAAAATAATACAAAAAATGTAAAAAAATAAAATAAAATAAAAAAAAAAATTCTAAATATTATGAAAGCATTTGTTTAGGTGGGGGTAGAAAAATAGCTTGGCTTGGAGACAGTTAAATGAGTAATGAGGTAAGACAGTATTTTATTAATTTTAAAGGAAATTTAAATATGTGTTAGCAGTTCCCTGTCATTCCTCAATAATAATAATAATAATAATAAATTAAAAACAACAAGAACATAGTGAAAACAAAATAAAAACTGCTGCAATAAATCATAATAAATACATCATAATAAAGTGCTCTTAGTGTCCACAACGTTTGGGAAAAGATGGTGTTTCAGGTTTGTTAAATTTATTGGGACCATTATTGCAGTTTTTATAAAATGTTGCAAAAACATGCTGACTTGGCTTTTGAAAGAGAAATACAGCAACATCCAGTGTTTCAGTATTTTGGTGACCCGTCCATCCACCCCCACCTTCCTACACAAATTCATTCACGTCACACTTATGTCACCGGTTGAAGCTGTCGGTTCAGTATAAATACAACATCCTCAGACACAGTGCTAGAATTTGCATAATATTAAAAAGGTAACTATGGAGTAATTTTCAATGGAAGGACAATCTGAGCGGAAGGAAGTGACATTTATGTTCAGCTAAAGCTATATTTAGTCAATGAAGAAGATGCAGGAAGTTAATCTAAAGATTTTCATGACAGGCACGAAAAAACACCTCTATGTACGAGAATAAAAAAATATTTTATTCCCATCCATAGAAGCATGGCCATTTGTCTGCCTCTAGTTTCTATGGATTTTGCTAATATATTACTACTAGCAAAGCTTAAACCACTCAGCAAGGACCACAGCTTGACATGCAACCCAGTGTATGACGGTAGAAGTATCTTCAAGTGTAATTAATACAGCGAATTCTATAAAATGCCTGGCTCCTGTAGACTATGGAGGAAATAAATGTATGATAGATAGATAGAAGACTCAAGAAGAACAATGTCAAGAAAAGTTGGAGAAATGGTCTGTATATATGACAGGATAAGGACGATCTTATTAATAACAACACTGAAGCAAACTGTAGAGACATGGCAATCCACTATGTCCTTTTTCATTTGAGGTTTGTTTTTCTTTATTTTATTTCATTTTTTCTGTCTCCCATCTGTGTCCACATCTGCTACATATTCAGTGAAACAATAAAGGAAATCAGTCACTGCAGTATCCTTAGATTCATATAAACCCTGTAAATGGTCCTTTTTTGCATCTTTTTTTTTCATCTAGTTTGTGTTTGTGATGGTCAATAAGTTATACTAACAAGACCCCAAATACAAGTATTATGTGAGGTTTACCACTTCACCATGCCAATAAGCTAATGTTTAACTTGACCTTACCCATGACCCCATCGTACTACCCTAGCTCCGCCCACTTGCCAAAATATGGTCAGTTCAGTTCAAGCTGCTCAAAATCCAATGGGTGATGTCACTTCTTACATATATAGTCTGTGCCTTAAAACTACACTTGCTAATTTAACGATTCAGTGCACCGAGCTACCAGAGCATGATACCAAAGATAAATGGACAGATGAAATGGTCATTTTTACCTAACTAGAAAAAAGAATCTATGAAGGTACAAAAATGGTACTTCTCTCAACATCTGATAGTGATGCTAAGCTGCTGCCAGCCTTTGTGGAGTGAACAAATGAGGTATCACGATCAACCCTTTACCTTGCACGCATACCTTTTGCCCTGAAATTCGAACCAAGCACCGCAGACAGAATAATGTGAGTTTTCTTCCACCTTGCTTCCACCTGTATTGATACCATTATGAGCCTCCAGTTTGGCATTAAGTTGACCCCTACAGTGCTTAGAAAGTGCCTTGTTGAAAAGTATCCTGTGAGCGTAAATAGATGTTTCACTTGTAACAGTCCTAGCACAGCTCTTTTAATGGTTTAGAGGGGGGAAAAGTCCTTGATCCAGGCTTCCGGGCACAGCCAGTTCAGACACTTAATGGCCTCGTACGAGGGGATAAATCCATGTTTTTTTGGTGAGTGTGTGTGTGTTAGAGAGTTCAAAGCCTTTTGTCGCCAAGGGATAAAGATTCAATGCGGTCAAGGAACATTGAACCATTTGGCCTGCAGATTGCCTTGTTAAACAACACTTGTCTACCTGTCAAAATCCCTGCAGACCCTTTATCTGTCTACTCCAATAATATCAGCCACTAGAAGAATAGTATATTAACAGAGCAGTCGCCTGCAAACATCAAAGTTCCAGTCTTTTTTTATGGAGATGACACATTGCTTGAGAGCCCCTGGTGCCTTAAGTTGAGTTGCATTTTTTTCGTCTTATTTCTTGCATTGTTTGAAGTGCATTCATTTGGTCCCTGGGCATTTTCTATGTATTGTCTGAGCGTACAAAATCTTTTGCAGCCCTCTGACACCGGCCTTTTCTCACTGATTGCTTTCCTTCTACCGTATCTTGTGAAGAGCAATCAGCAGAGACCGACTCGTGGTAGATCTCGCCGAAGCTCCTCTCTTCACTGCCTGTCATTTTCCCAAATCCTCCTTTTTCATCCATTTTGTCACTTTACTTCTATGATTTATCTGCTTGCATGAGGTACATTTACATATTCCCTCATGTGCCGAACAGCTCTCTGAAGTATAGGTGGGATGTGTGTTCATTTCATGCATGAATGTGTGATATCCCTGTTCTCTGAATACACTGCATAAAGTACAGCATGACATCTCGTTGATGTAATATGATAATCGACTGAGAAGTGAGATAAAATGATAAAATAGTCCTTTATTACAGACATTGATTTGTTAGCCTCCCAATGCAATATAATCTAACTAATGGGTGTGTGTTCGATGGGAGATCTAATTAAATGTTCTCTTTCTCGCGTTGGTTTTGGTTTATTGTGTTTCATTTTAAACCCTTTTCCTTAAGCTGTCATCTCCTCTGTCTTCCAGTTTCTAATTGCACAGACTTTTATTTTTAGGAATTTATTGCTCTTGTAAAAGTGTCATCTCAGGAAATAATGATAGGAAATTTGTTATCGTTGACAAGTCCATCTGCTGGACTGATAGAGACGTGTCGTAAACATGTCAAGGTTTTTAAATTGTTTTTGCATAAGCTAATGTGCAATTTCGGTGTGGCATTATTTCACATTTTAGTCCTGAGAATGAGTACGAGTTTACATGGTTTCCAATTCAACCTGAGAGACCAAAGACGCTACAGAAGAGAAGTTATTTTTAGAGGAGAAGAAAGGTTATAGGATTCCACTTCTCACCGAACCAAAATTAACACATTAACAATACTTCTGAACAAACTAATTCTCAGGTGTTCTGTGGAGGCACCATGCATAAGTTTACACCATGTTATGCACATTATTATTCCACTTTCATCGCTGTACAGTTTGAAGTGCAATTACTGAAATTAAGCCTTACTTGTTAACACAGCTGAAGTCCATGTTTCTTCCACTAACAGCTGTCTACATATAAAGCAGCTGGCACATTTTTATCACAATGCCACCGGAATCAGCCATACAGCACTGTGACCATTAACCTTGTGTATTTGGCACGGGCTGCTGGGAGCATTGCCTCGTTTAATTGCTAAAGGCTTCATACAAAGGTACATTTAGCTATTTCATAGAATAAGGTCCTGAAGCCTATGTTCACATGTTAATGTCGGTTCATTCATGTTGATATTTTCTGTTTTGCATTTCAGAGAGTGGCTTTACATGAGGTGAAGATCAAATATGCCGCTCTCACGCCTTTGTGTGTCTGATGGGGTTAGTTATTTCATTTTCCATGACTCACTTCTGTCCCTAAACACAGCTGCTGGTTGCTAATATCTTGTTTTGTTTAGCATTTGTGTATTTTAGGAAGTCAGGGTTTCTGATCTACTTTGAAGACTGATTCGGTCATTCAATGTGAAAATCTATCCTTTATTTACTGACTAATTACGTTGTTTTGTATTTTTTTGTATTTACCAATCAGCAAATCTATTTGTATAAATATAATCTGGATACTTTTGACTTGCATTCAACGCCACACAATGAGATTTTTGTTTTATACTTTTTTCCCCCTATAATTTTTTCCAAATATAATAAGTAAATACACCTGATTAGAGAAGATCTAGAGAGGGGAAAAAAACATGATAGAATGTGTTTTGAAAGAAGTAAGTAAAAATCAATTACAAAACTAATTGCCACGTGCAACAAAACTGAAGTTTACAGAGCGATACAATTAACTACAGTAAGAACACTTGTCTGAAGGGATCAGGTGCATTGTCTATAATTGCATCAAACCCTATTACATAGGTCAAAGAGCATTATGTCTAAACTAGGCTGTCACTTCTTTGCATGAGGCATATTTCTAATTTTTCCCAGAGTACCTTACATCTGTCCTTCTGCAATCTTAAATTGTAAGTCATCTTTTCCATACATCAGATGTTTAGTACCATGTCCATCCATTGATTTACATTGGGTGGTTCTTTACAGAGCCATCACCTTGTTACAGCCTTTGTGCTCCCCACCTTAAACTTTTCAAGAGGTATCTATGCCTTTTGGGTAGTTTTAAATGCATAATCCGTAGGTAAGAAGGAGAATGCAAAGTCACTGCTTAAAACTTTTCTGGCTATATTGTGGATCTCCTCCCAGAAGGGTTTGATGGCAGGACAGGTCCAGAATACACGTGTGTGGTCTGATATATTATTACCAGATTGTGTCTGGATATTTGTTTTGGGGTTATGACAAATCTGACAAGGTTTTTCCATGAAAAATCTCTCCATGTTAGTGACATTTTGAGCAAATATTGATGTAAAGATAGCAGCTGCATATAATAGAAACCAATGTGATTGAATCTAACCAGCAATTAATTAAGATAATAAGATTTGCAGGAAATACATGAGGGGTGTGTTTATGCGTCAGGAGCTTATAAGCCATCCATATTATTTTGTGTTTGTTTTTTTTGTTTACCACCGTCAGCTGTAATTATGCTACATTATGTACTGTTCTCCTGCAGAATCATTGCAGTCAGCTTTTGAAATGTTACAGCAGGAATGTTTCTCCCAGGTGTTTTATTGATGGTGGGAGTGTTTGGTGGGAGGCCATTGTGTCAAATCTTCTTCATCACATCGCAAACATTCTCAATGGGATTCAGGTCTGGACTCTTTGGTGTTAAGTCCATGTGTGAAAATATTGTCTCATGTTCCCAGAGCCAATCTCTGAAAATAACACTATTCCCATAGGCTTGAAATGTAGGTACTAGGCATGATGGGTAAACACTTAATCTTTCTGTCTTCTCATCCTGATGGACCATCATTTTGGAACATAATCAGTTTGGACTCATAAGACCACATGATGTGACCTTCCATTGAAACGCAGTCTGGTCTTTATGCTCTCTGTAAACTGATAGTTCTTTAGGAAGTGAGAGTCTATTCACTGCATCAACCAGGGTCAACAAGCTTTTTGGTCATTTAAACAGCACTTTAATTTTTTTTTTTTTTTATTTTATTTTATTCATACACAGTTGAATGTGCCTAAGTTGACTGATGTTATATTCTTTTTCTTTTAAATCTATCACTAAGCCGAACAATATCAACTAAAGTGGTCATAAATTCACCCTCTAGTTATGCCAGTCTCTAGAGTTGTAACTAAAAGATATGAGAAATATATTTCATTTTCATTTTCAACATGGAATAAATTGATCCCAAATGGAAATGTGTTTTTTAATTGTCAGAAAGCTAAAATAATTTCTTTGCTTATGAGGTTTATTATGCACTGGCATCATTCCACTAAAAGCAGATTCAGGTTCTAACATCTGTATTGTGTGTTGCAACAGTTTCTTAAATTACCACCAAAAAAAAAAAAAAAACGCATTGTAGACTTTTCTTTCTAACTTGGATTTACTTTTGAGGACATGTAAACTTTTACACTAAGTGATGTACTTATTGAAAATGTCCCTGCCTTGCTGTCATTGTCTGCTATCTTGTTGGGAGCCAAACTGTAAATGGTACCACAAGGCCATGTTAAAATGTTAAAATGACTTTTGATTTAGCCCTTCTAATGGTCCCTCCATTGTGCAGAATAATTAGAGGCTTTTTAAATGTCATAGAGCCATCAGCATGATGCTGTAATTAAAAAAGAAAAACCTTTATGAGTGTCATAATGAATTGGCGAAGTCGTTATCATCATCGCTAAACAGGATTTGTGCGTTCACTGACTGTGTGTGTGAACATGCTGTCATTTGTGTAATGAATCACATTGAACTGTCTGTCCTTGGGTAAAGTATAATGAAAGTTTGATACATTGCATTATGAATATTTGGTGACATGTTTTTGGTACATGTCATCTCCCACAGTTTTTGCCCTTCATTCATTGCATGTTAGAGCTCATGTCTGCGACAGCTTCTGTTAAAGTCTGAAATTTTGCCTCTGTTATTTTTGTTTCTAGTGTCATAGTTGACTGGCATCTTTAAATATATTACAATTAAAGGAACAAAGTACAGATTAAGTTTGTCTCTGTTGCTGTCATTTCCCTTTTGTGTTAGCTCAGTTCTCGCCAAAGATGAAAGAAGCAGAACACATGGAAATATCTGCAGTGTAGGAATGTACGAAGTTATGAAAACCTACAATTTTACATAAATACGACTATATGTGGTATGAAAGGGGAGGGGGCAAGAGGTCCATGGTCACAGCTCCGGTGGGCGAAGTAAAATTAACATTAGAAATTTTTCAAATCACATAAAATTGTATCTTTTATTTATTTATTTTATTATCATACAGTAATAAAACGAATGTAATTTAACTTCACTAATGTGAACACTTTTGAAACTGAGGCAGGGTTGGCTTTAATAAGGTTGACCTCAGTTGTGGTCTTGAATTCCAGTGCGTTTCAAATTATTTCAAATGAGAAAAAAACAGGATACTGTAGAGGTATAGGCCTATGTTTGACAACTTTGTGTGACTCAAAGATATTTGATATTTACTTTAGGTACATCAACCCTTGAGATGAGGTGTATTTTCTTTGTATCTCTGGTGGAGCTGACTAGAATTTGCAGAGTTTGGTGATAGTGACGTACTTGCTATGGTTCCATTAGTAGTGTTGACGAACCAACAAACACAAAAGAAGATACGATTGAAAACATCCGAGTCCATTTCCTCTAGATGTCTTTCATATGTCTATGTGCAGTTCTGTCATTTAGGGGCATGTGGTATGTCCTAATGTAATAGTTTAATAATGTAATAAAAAAGACTAACCCATGGGGCAGGAATCCACCAGGAGAATGGCTGACATTATACCATGTGTCTTGACATCAGGTGAGCTATAGCCCATAGATACTGAGAGAAGCTTACACTGCATTACCCGTCACCGCTGATTTGATGAGCAGGGTGCCAGGCGATGGCATCAGCTGGTTTAAGTCAAGCTGAGACAGACAGGCAGACTCACACTTCTGCAGATCTGTGGTGTAAACTGGACTTAGTGTAGGGATCTGCATTTTATTATTATTATTTTTTTAATCTTGCAACCCAAAATCAACTGCATGTTATGTCTCCTCAGGACCCAGATTTCTAAAAATAGCCAACATCATGAATTTACATACCATAACTGACTTCTCCACTGACTTGTCTGTCAACAATGCTGAACGAAAGGCTTCTGTTGGAATCTAGGAATGTCAGTCACTGTTGGGGAGGGAACATCAACAGGTGCTTCTGATGCTGACACCTAAGGTTCGTGAGACAATGAGATGCAGACACACAAAACAAACAATTCTAATGTTTACGTACACAAACAAAAATATGATTTCACCACTACGCCTCCAGGTCTATTTTTGTGCCATTTTCATCTTATTATGTTTGTTGCATAGTTTTTACATCTTCGGCTATGTTTTGGGCTTAGTTTTATCTTTATGAAACTAACACTATGTCTCTTTTTTCGCTTTTATTAAATCGTTTCTGCTCTTTTTTATACAACTTGCTATGACTGAGGCCACTTGTCTGTGTTTTATGTGATAGTTTTATTCATTCTTGTAGATACTAGAAAATATTTTACTTTGGTCTGTGCGATATCAAGATTGTGGTTAGTTTCAGTTTAGCACGTGATCTAATTTTCAAAGTGATTACACAGACTTTATAACTCAGCTACATTTATTTTAAATAGCCCATTTATCTGTGTAATTACAGTGTTTTACAGAGAACATTGCACTAACCTACGGGTTTGTATTCATTAACATCAGTAACACAGGTCACTAGGCTAATGACTTTATTTCAGGCTGTTTGCAGCATTTGCCCACGCTACTGTGTTTGAATTTAGTCTGCATTTGTTGCAGAGTTTGCAAAATGTGTTGTTTTACTGCTGCAATAAAATGATGACAATCGTCAATTAAAAGCTGTGGGTTTAATTTCTGAACTTTGATCCATGAATTAGATTTCTTAGTTACTGCAGCTACTTAAATTTTAAATATATTGTAATGATTTCAGTCCAGAGTTGTGCAATATTTTATAGCTTTTAGTTGCGTAACGCCAACGTAAAGCCAGCACCCATAGCCTAAACATCCAAAAACCATATGAAACTGGAGGAAAACCTACTTTTTGGCTTTAACTCACTTACAAAAGTGCGATTCAGATTTTAGATTTTGAGTCTAATCTAATATCACATTGCCCAGTCCTACTTCCAATTGTCTTCTGTCTTTTCCTGAGATAGTCAGTGACCCAATATAGAAAGCTTCATGACCCATTTTGGTTGTGACCCTACTTTTGGGAAAACCAGGTCCACATAATGGACCATGCGCCACATTTTTCTTGTACTGTCTATTAATATTATACCACAGTTATAGAAGCAAACTCACAAAACCCATGTGGGAAACATTCATTTTAAACCCCTGATTTACTGAAGGGTCTCCCTTTCACTCTGTGGTCATGGTTGGGTGAGTTTCTGAAAAGAATTGAGGCTGTGAAATTTGTACAAAGCTCCACCGCACTCCACAGGACACAGCATCCTGAAACCATAACAACTAAATACAAATTGCAACAACACTGCTGGAATTAACAGAATAGAAAGCAGGCTTCCCAAAGCTCTCATCACTAGTTCTTTTCACTTCTGCCTGTTAAAGCAAAATATAGTAATAGGAAACAACCGTAACATCAAATATGAGTAGTATGAAATATTTTAACAGCCAAATGTTCTGTATGTAAATGGGATTTATTTTAACTCATACTCATGCATGTTGTTCCATGACACAAGCTGACAGCAAATGTTAAATGCCAACAAGACATTGCTTGTAAAATTGGCTTCTGACTCGAGTATCACTACAATCTGAAAAGCATGATAGAGATTTCAGTCTTATAATTGAGGTCCATGTTCAAGTCTTTTTCATCACTGCTCTCATTCTGTCACAAGAAAACTTTGAAATCTTTATGTTTACAATCTTTGGAAGTACCGGAGCTATTCAGACCCATCAAGGTTTTTCTTGTATGATAAATACCTTATTTTAACTAGCAGAGGCCCAAGGGAATGTCTTTCATACCCCCAAGAGAATGTCTTTTATTTATTTATTTATTTTTTCCTTGAATAAGGAGATCTGGCATTTTTTTCTTTTTTTTTTTTTTTATTCCTTCTACTTGGTGAAAGACTGGCCTTGAAGAGGTTGGAATGTAGATCGACCCCATATAGTTCAATGCAGTCTCTATTTGCAACATTTAAAATTGATTTTTAGTTTGTCTTGAAGTGAAAGTCTATGTCTACATATCTTGATGGGCATGAAGTGTTGCCTCAATATAGTTACAAAAGACAGTTTGTATCCTATATCACGGCATGACTTTGCTGTAGGCATCTAATATACATCTTTGGTTATAGAAGTTTTGATCTAGCTAATAAAAGATACTGCAGGAATTTCAGGGTAACTATAAGCGGTAACTGTAAGCGGTGCCTGCACATCTGCATCGATACACTTATCACACAATAGTCTTTCTATTGTAAATACAAAAATATACCTGCTCATCTTCTTCTTCGTTGCTGAGTCCACCCAGTCAGCTTTAAAGGGGACATATTATACCTTCTCATACGCCAGTTAGAATTGTTCTATGGACTATAGTCATTTTTACAGCGCGCCGTTTTGTCAGAGACGTTTGAAAGAACTACAGTGTTCTGTCCGACCACCCCCCCTCGAATCCACAGCCAAAGGCTACCTAAATTGCTATGGCTGCCCGCAGAACCGTTAAACAACCGTATGTGTTTAATCCTGAAACAGACGCAGACAAATTGAACTAATATGTTGGACAATCAGGACGTCATTTGTCGGCGGAGTTGGACATCCCTGGACAGCAAGTACACGCCCCCTTATTGGATTTCCCCCCCATATTACGTCACATGGGCAGTGAAATCTAAACGGCTCAACCTCTGACAAATTCATTGTAGTAATTCACAGAAAATAGATTTATTAATAGACATATTTTTTCCAGACTTGGAGTGTTTATAAGACTAGACAAGACCCAAACAGGAGCAACATTACCCCAAGAAATTATATTTGCACAATAATTAAGTAAACCTTTAAGCACCATCTGAGTTTTCAGGGCCGTCTGGGGCGTGGACTCAGTTGTATAGGTTCATGTAATGTCACTGAATTGTTGCTTTCGCTCAAATGTCTAAGTAATAACTAGATTAAACTCTGAAACGCTCACAGCAAAAAGCCTAAGTGCATCCTTCTGCAACTGTAACGTCCATAATAATATGCCTGTCTTTGCCCGAGGTTTTTTATGCACTGCTAACAATTCAGAGTAAGTACAGGAAACATTAGGGTTTATATGGGTTTCTTAGGAAACGTCCAGTTGAAGTCAAAGTTTTCTTCATCTATAAAAGGTAGTTGAAAATGTCAAAAGGTGGAATATATTTTTTTCCAGTTCTTGTGAATTCTGGCAGCTCCTGAATTTGATTGGCTTTCCATTGGATTTGTAGATGAACTGATTAGAATTCTGTGGTCACTGTTGAATTCACATACATTTTTTGGCCTTAAATCAGGATTGTATATACTAATGTCAAATTTGAACAACCGGGTAAATAATACAATGATTATGTGGTGATTTAAGATCAAAGGTCAGCTCAACTGTAGCACAATAATAATCTGTCAAGACAATTATTCTTCTGTATTTTCTTCCTTTGCAGCACATCCTTTGTAGAATCTACAAAGAGAAAACAGCACGGTTCTCTCAGGAAATGAATTATTCACTGGAGTCATGCCAGTACAGTGATAACTTCCATTTCACCAAAAAATTACCTTCTTAACTTTTGTTAAATGAAACAGGTCATCATGTCATGTCATGTCAATATGACTCCAGAACAGTTTCAGTGGGTCTTCACATTGAGTCTGCAAATTCTCCTGTTGTTGATTTATCCCACACATGTTTTTATGATGGTGTGGAGAGCGGTCTGAAGTCTTCCACTGATGTTCATTTGAGTGGAGATCTGGGGACTGTGAAGGACATATGATGTTATTTTCATACTCATTATCATGCCAAGTACATGTGGATATCACCTAGAAAGACACAGTTTCCAAACAGAACTTTAATAAAACCTTCATTTTGTCCAAATTATGAACATGTTTTGTTAGGTAATGTTATGCGATAAGACACTAACGACCGCACTGACATGTCATCCCGGGTTCCAATCAGAACATTCTCTACATACTGTTCTTAATCTTTCTACCTGCTTTCCTGTCATCACTACGTACTATGAAAGCAAAGGCACGAATGCCTCCCCATGAGTTATTTATATAAGCATTCTGCTTATTTCTTGCATTTCGCTTATTTCAAGATGTGACGTATATTTCCATACGCTTGTCAAGAGGCAGCAACATTTTAATTAAGATACGATGCCAGTTATTTGGGTGTTTTTACCTTGCGTTGCTACTCTCTATTTAATTTACTTTCAAACATATATTCCTGATGCAGTAGATGAGATTTCGGCTGTCAAACTCTCGAGAAGGAGTGACCTAAGGCTGTTTTTCTTTCTTTTTTTTTCTTTTTTTTTTTCCTCTGCTAAACTTAAACACTTTTGAAATGCACTCTTTGGGCATGAATATTTAATATTTCAGAGAAGAACTTAAGATTTAAAACCTGTTTCCAGAGGCTTTAAATTGAGAAAAACTAATTACACTTTCTTGCTTTTGAATAAATGCAGTTTAAAGTCATTACTACCCACCTCAGTAGGGAAGTCACAGGTGAAACTCCATGTGTGTGTGTGTGTGTGTGTGTGTGTGTGTGTGTGTGTGTGTGTGTGTTGAACAAGTCTTCCTGTGAATGGGCCTCTCAGCAATGGTGAGAGTCTGTAATTGTAACAGTGTTCTTTGAAAGAATGCTAATTTCTCAGAGGCTGTAGGGCTCATAATTACCTGTAAATGTCCTGTAATGAAGTATAGCACAGTAATGTTTCAACGTAATGCCCACCAGTGTAATGAAGGCTTCTTAAAGAAATAAATAAATGCAAAGGCCGGAATATTTTTCCTTTAGAAACTTGATGAGAAGGCTGCAGATCTCTTTCAGCACAAATCACACTGCATTGCAGATGCTTAGCCACTGCAGTAGATGGACAATGTCACGTTGTAGATAAAACTTACCTGATAGGTCAAATACTACGTTGCTAGTGCTGCATGTGACTTTTATTGTATTAATTCAATGCCTGTGACCTTTATGCTGTTTTACTTGCCCTGATATGTGTTTCCAGGGTAAAGTCATGTTCATCATAAACTATATTTATTGTATACTACTGACCCTTCACATCCTGATGGACCGCTTCAGAGGCATTATTTTGCAACTATCTTGTCTCTGTCTACAATAAACCAATTAACACTAAAAACTCATATTATGCAGATATTAATGACATTTAAAGATTTTTTTTACTTGGCACTAAGACTTAATTAGAAAGCAAAGTAGAACTTTTTGGCACAACTTCACCATTTCCAAAGTGCACTGTCAGGTTTTATTTGGTCAAAAAATCTAGCCCTGCTCACATTATTTGGAACAACCTCATTTATATCGAAGCTTTGTGGCCTTTATTAGGGTCATAAGCAACAAGCTGAACTGGTTTTGGTCTAAAATTATTAAAATCATACAGGTCATGCTAGAGATTTGACCTGTATGAAGATATCATCGCCATTCACAAGGCACTAAGCATTCATGTTTTATTAATTGGGAGGTAAACAGTTTTTCAGAGGTATTTTAAAGTATATATTATGTATCAGTGTGATGATGGAAAATGTTTTCCTTTGTGTGATCATTCCTGTAGCTCAGACTACCCATTCAGACAATTTATTCATAACAAGGTGGTGCCTGGCATAACAAACCCTGCACCTTTGCACATATTATTTTGATATCGATCCAGCCGATGTTATGTCTCTGCATATGGTGATGTCAGTATATCAGCAGCCTCTATATATGTGCCGAGTTTGAAGTAAATTTAAAGGGCCCCTGGCATGAAATTTACATTTTTTTGAGGTTTTTGATCATAAATGTCAATTCCCCCAGCGTGCTTATAGGTCCCCAAAGTTGTAAGAAAATCTGACCAGTATTTCGCTTGCACTATCAAACAGGCTGTTTTTATACGTTAGCGACTCCACCTTTATTGGTTTTATACGTCACAAACTCAGCGCAAACTCCGCCCTTACAATTTTTAACCCCCCAACCTCCGATTTCAACCGACTAACAACTGAGAACAAACAACTCAGACCAGGACAACATGGAATGCAAAAAAAACAACAAAAAAAACACATAAACTTCTCTGTACTTGAGTGTACAAAGGACAATAAAAGCCATTTTCTTCTCCCTACATCCGAGCCATAGAAATGCTTGTGGTTGGCATTTATTTATGCAGGGAATGTGCCCAAACAAATCCCAAAACGTGTGGTAGTTTGTTGAAAACATTTTGCTGACTATTGTTTTAGCAACTTGAGACAATACAGATGTGGATTAGCAGGACATCTTACACTTACAGCGGGATCAATACCAACTCTCTCTGGACCAGCAAGTAACCCTGTCCAAGTAAGTCTATTTTGGCAGTAATTTCCTTCAGTTGTGATATATTGTGGCCTTGTTGGAGTCATTGTAACAATAGTTTCACAGCTAATAGCCCTGTTGATGTAACATTGATGCTAGCTCAAAGCATGTGAGTGAAATTTAAGTGACACAGGTGTGCAACTCTACAATTCTAAACTAAGACTGTTTATAATTTTGCCTCATTAATGTCTCTAGTTTCCCATTGTGTGAAATTAGAGAAGTGAGATGCTTCTTTGGAAATGTATTTCATGATCTGGTGTTGCTATCGGCATCTGTGTGTAGGCATTGATATTGACTTTTTTCTTTGTGTACAAGTACTGTAGTTCAAAATTTGAAATATTGCGAAAGCATGTGTCAGTATTTCTTCAGGGGTCGACTAGGCATTCTCATTTGGTAAACGGAAGCACATGGAATCAGGCGAGCCTTGGAACACGCCCACCCAAATCAGCTGGTTTTATGCTAGGCTAACACCAGAGCTTCCAAATGGAGCCTGTAATTATACAACAAGACAGAATTTTGTGAAAAAATCTGTCGATACAGTATTAGGGTACCCAGAGGATGATTCCATGATGATGATGAGTCAGTGTCAGGGGCCTTTAAAACAAAATTCATGTTTTATAGGCATTTGAAATTTTACCCCAAAAAATGAGGAAAAAAAAAAAAGATTTAAAAAATTCACTAAAGATTTGAACTTCCACTTACTTTACCCAAAATGTAATTACATTCATTTTGGGTCACTGGCAATCTATAAACCCAATTTGGTATTAATTCAACCATTAATTTTAAGTGTTAAATAAAGAAGCAAACATAAAACAATACACCTTGCCTCCTGTTTGAGGGGTGGGGTAATAATGTTTTATAAGTGATGCTGGAGATTTGACCTGTATGAAGATGTCATCACCATTCATTAGGCAATAAAGAAATGTACTAAAATATTAAACATGTTTTATTAACTAGGAGGTAAATAGTTTTCCTGGGCTGTTTTACAGTATCAGTGCAGTGATGAAAAATGTTACTTTTTACAAGCATTCCTCCTGTTCACACTGCCCACTGAGGCAATTTATTTATAATAAACTGGACAACAAAAAAACCTAAAAAAACAAAACAGAAAATAGAAATATATATATATATATATATATATATATGCACTCCTTGATGTAAAGATACACTGTTTTGGACTCTTTGTCAGAGCTACATATTTTTGCCCGCATCACTTAAACTGAATGTATGAAGGGACTAAATATGCAGAGGATTACAATATGAAAGGACCGATAAATACCCAGCAGGTAGAGATGGATTATAGCAAACAAAATCAATTTCATTGTTCACATGTGCATCCTAATTTTGTCCCATATCATGCAAAAGAAAGCATTAATATCCCATGCAAAGACGTGTCTCCTCTGTCACCACAAATATGCACAGAGGACATAGACAAACTCCTGCTCACCACAAATCGTATTACACATGATATCTACTACAAAGACATGTATGTTGTGGGTTTTATGGGTAGGTTATCTGTAGGCCATGTGTGTGCATCAGCGGTTGTGTGATGGATCAGTCTCATTAAACTTTGATTGTACGTCTGCCTAGTGGCGACATGATCAGAGTGCAGATGTGCAACCTATTATTGTGCGAAATGTGCAGCTCTGCGTGTTTGGAAGGAGTATACCTGGCGTTGTGTTTTGACAGGATAACAGATGTGGACAACAGTCACACACACATGAGCATGAACTTCAAAAGGGTCGGTGGAAATGAATGCATCGTTCTGTGTTTGTGTTGGACTGCCACGGAAAGCAGTGTAGGTTTATGAATGAAATGGGATTTGATCTGATAGGAAGCAATTTGGATCTGGATTTGAAAGGTGGTGACAGATTTCTTCTGGTTTGGCTTGTGGTTGTGATTGTGGGTGTGGCTACGTGTCAGATGGTAGTACCGGTTGTCCATAAAATGGTTCGAGTCTCAGATCCTCTGATTAATATGTTGCAGTGTCCTTGGAGAAGACACTGAACCCCCGGTCGCTCCTGTGTCACCAACAGTGTGTGTGTGTGTGTGTGTGTCCACCAATTAACTGGACCAAGTCATGTTTCTTGTCTTTTTAAAAGCTGCCCAGTTTATCATCTTTCCCATTTTACTTGTTAAGACAACCCAGAGTGACAAAATGAAAAAAAAAAAAAAAAGAATTATCTAAATGTTATGTGTGTATATATAGCAAAATAACCAAGCATTCCACAAATGCTATGAAAGGCTGCAGGTTTAGATTTTGGGTCAAAATGTCTATTATTTTGCTCCTATCAGCATCAACATGTATGGAATTATATGAAATACAGTTTAATTGTGAATGATGATGATGATGATAAAGATAAACCAACTCTTAATATTCACAGGATTTAAACGTACCTAAATTTACATTTTGTCATTTTTTTGGGAAGTTCATTTACTATTAAGGTAGGGTAGTATATGTGTTCCTGGAGCATTTTTTTTTTTTTATAACTATATTGCTTAAAACCCCCTTCACACTCCAATTGCAACCAATTAATTAAATGTTCTAAACTATAGTCACCTGTGGAACGGACAGGACAGAAAAAAATACCATCCAATCATTTTAACCGACCCATCAAAGTAATTGAATGATGATGTGTCAATCAAATTCAACTGTCATTTGTCCCTCCCCCCCTCTGCACGTACAATCAATACGTGGCGTGGCTTCGGGGTGAAGTCAGGCAGATGAAAACTCTGCTGCCCAATTTATCTGTACCTGAAAAAATGTCCTTGTCTGAGACTAACTTCTAATAATAAATTATGAAAATTATTTCATGGGCTACATGGGATATTTATGGTAATGTAAATGTAACTATAGGGAACATTAAAATTTTAATATGGATGTCTTGCTCTGGTAAAAGTAGGCATTTTTAGGCCTCGAGGCATTTGGGTCAAACCAAATACATAAGTGTAGTCTATTTACCATTGCACGCACGTGAAAAGAGTGTACGGGATGAATGCATCATTCAGTGTCTGTGTAGGATTGCCTTGGAAAATGTTTCTGGTTTATGAGTAAAACACAATGCAGAAGAACATTTGAAATAACAATTCTGTAATAATTAAAAAGTAAGAAAATTATATACTGCAGTGTACTTTACACAATCACACGCAATAGCACACGCCTTAACCCATAAAGACCCAACGTGACTGTATGTTCCCAAATGAAATGTTCTCTATTTAACATTTTGTAAGTGATTTATCACCATTTAATATAATATTAACCTCTGTATTTTGCATTTTATCAGCATAAATCAGGTATTTTCTTGTATTTGATTCACCGATCATGTAGAAGTTAATAAAAGCTCAGATTAAAGTTTAAGGTCATTATATCAAAAATGGAGAAAACTGAAGAAAAAGTTTTTTTTTTTTTTAATCAAGTCTATCATTAACTCAACATTAACCAAGCATTTCCATCCACTAATAAAAGTGGGATTAGCGAAACATCACCCCCCCCCCCCCCTCCTTGATTTATCAACAGATATGTAAATTTGTTGTCTGATTTCTCTGTACAAGTGTGTGGTGTTGTCCCTGTGTCAGTTGCGTTATTTGAGTGTCTGTTTTTTTATTCGCCACCTTGGTTGTTCTTCATTTTTCAAATGTCAAATGCATGGGTCATTTGGAAATGCTGGATTCACAACAGGATTAACCCAGTGCTTCTCAAATAGTGGGGCGGGACTCCCTGTGGGGGCGTGGAGCGATGCCGGGGGGGGCGCATGTGACTTTGGGGAACATGTTTTTTTTTTGTTTTTTTTACATTATACAATAAAATGTAATTTCACATCCACTACAGTAGTTGGCAGTAGTGCTCTTATTGTCTGAGTGTACGCAGGTAGAATGAGCTCTATGGTGTAAGGTTTTTTTTTATATTAAGTGCAGTAAACAAACCCTTAAGAGACAACATGAAAAACAAAAAGTTAAGAACAAAGTTATTCTTTGTTGTAAGTTAAAATACATTTCAGTCTTTTTTGTTTTCTTCAATGTTAATAAGGATACAATGTAATGCAGAGGTGTACTT
>JAPSES010000001.1:17197834-17208189 GCA_029822895.1 Maxillicosta whitleyi
TTTTCACAGAAATGATGCACAATGCATTCAACCATAGTGGAGACACAGCAGTAGGAAGGAAATAATGATAGAAGTTGAACTTTAACTTTAACCAAAGATGCCTTCAAAGCATCTATAAATGACATTAATTTGGCTTCATCAAACCTGCAGATGCCCTAAGAGTTACAAACATTACATAGAAGGTACAAATAAATGTAATAAAACACAAAGCACAGTGATAAATAATATCCGGCTTCTTTAGGTGTAGTTTAAGTCTCAAGACCTAAGAGCAAAGAAATGATGAACAAAAAAACAAAAGAAAAAATTTATCTCACTATCACAGTCTAGATTCCAGGGATTTAAAGGAGAGAACAGTTAATTTCCCATTGTAATCATATCTTTTCTCAGTCATTTAAATGTTTTGTATTTCTAAGTTTTACTTCGGAGTTATGTGACTCCTACAGATCACAGTTTTATTACGTAGGAGAGAAAATTAAAGCCTCCGAGTTCATGTTTTAGACCTTGAGCCTTTTTATCTTCATTTCATCACTAATCATTATCATCATGTCTTCCATTGCCATTATTAATGCAACAACTGCACTAATTATCATTATCGCTATTATGACCTTCATCATCATCATCGCAGCCCCCAGCTTCATCACCATCCTCTCCACTGGCATTATATCCTCACAGTGGTAATCTTCGTCATTTTTCTCCGCCGCGCTTGCATCACAATCGGCACCACCAGCAGCACCGGTGCCATCATTCATCGTTACTGTAACTACCGTCATCATCATCCTCATCATCCCCGCTACTCATGCCTCTTAGTCCAAGCCGTTTGTTTTTGCCACCTCCTTTCTCACCTCTTCCCTCCTCCCTGCTCCCATTCCCAGCTCACACAAATCCCTTTATTAAATCAAATCCCCTGGCTCCTGGAAGCTGCAATACAACCAAGGACCGGATAAAGCCCCGAAGGTCGCGTAAGCTCTGTCCATCCTAGTTCACTGCCTGCCTGATTGTTTGTTAGCCTGTGTGTGTCTTTTTAGTTGCACGCAATCCATCTGAATTTCCCGTGACACCTACATACTACTTAGCCAGAGGGAAATGTTGTGTGTGCTCATGTTTGTGTGAGGAGAGGTTATAAGCAGGGGCCTATAACAGATTACGGTTGCATGGTGCAGCGGTTAGAGATATACAATCCTGCAGCACTAAGATGCCAAATGCCTTGCAGTCATTCTGAGTGGTGTGTACTTGTGTGTGCCTTACACAAGTGTGTCAACATAATGGTTTTAAGGTGCTCCATTTCACATTTTGCCCGAGTTCCTCTCCCCTTCCACCCGTAGTTTTTTATGCATGCATCTTCCCTGTTTGTTTTTAACTCTCTCTTTTTCATCCCCTGGCTCTTCTGGGGTTTTTTTTTTCCCCCTCTCTCAACCTGGTTTCCTTTCCTTCCTTCCTTTGCTTTTTTTTGTGTCTACCCCTTTCTCCATTTTCTTTTCATCTTTCTTTTCCTTCAGCTCTCTGGCCCCAGGGTGGTTGTGGCAGCGGCGGCGGCGGTGGTGTCTTATTACTTTGTCGTAGACACTACTAGGTCCAACCACACACAAAGGCATAGATACACTGTCCCAGGGCCTGAAGGCTAGTTGTCTTTGATTGAGACTAATGGTGAAATTACACAGCCTGCTGTTCTAAACAATAGTCTTCACTCACACTTATCTGGGTCGATGGTACGGAAATGAGAGGCTGGCTTGGGGTGTTGGGATCGGTGCTTGGGGTTGCCGGTGGTTGCCAGAAAAGGGGGTGGGATACAGGAACATGTTTGCTTTTCCTCCAACTGTATTAAAAAAAGGTCTTTCCTCTCTGGTTCTTATTAAAGATGTCATGTCATTTTGTATTGTATTCATTAAAACACAGAGAACACACCGAGCTTTTTAAAGCACATCATGGGTTGATTCCTGAATTGCTGGTATCATCCCAGCCAGAGTGCAGTGTCATATCTAAGTCGGCTAAATCCTGGTTCAAGACTAAAGGTGGCAGGGCTTTTCCCTTAGCTCAGGAGCTGAACATCTGAGGCTTGCACAATCATGTATTAAATGACCTCTAAAATGCTTTGTTACAGAAGCTTTTTGTAATATTAGCTATAAAAAGGCTGCAGGTTTGGGGAAAACTGACATTGCAGTGTTATTTCAGTTTGTTTTTCCCCCAGTTCCCATATATAATCGGAAAAAAGACTATTTAAGATATATTTTTGTTTAAATAACTGATCATTATATAATGGATAGTATAGTTTAAGCACGGGCATTTGGTCAGAAAATAGCAACAAAACAACAGCCGGAAAAATACTTTACTTTTTTAAAATCAGAGGTTGACTTTTTTTTTTTTTTTTTTTAACTTAAAATAGATAAAATGATAGTTTAAAGCCTTTCCAACTCATAAAAACAACACTTTCAGTACTGAAGTGAGTCTCAAACTAATAAACACCTGAATAAATGCATCAGTAATGAATGTTAAACCATCCATCCCTCCGTCCATCTACCCATCATCTATTATTACCCAACTGCCAATAACAGAGATACCAATACCAATCTGCAGATACCGATCATTTGTAAAACATCCTATTACTGATTATTCTACCAAACTGATTAATCAGTCTATCTTTTGTTCCAATGGCTTTTGTTCGTGCAGAAAAGCTGATGATTTTGCAGAGAATTAGTTGAGCACATTGGCTGACACTTCATGATGACACTGGATGTAACAGTGTTTGCTCAACATCTAAACTGTGACATTGAAGTTCCTATCATGTAACTCTTACCACATTGTATTGATCAAAATCTTACACTGAACAGCCCGAAATATCCAACATGCTTATTACTTGTATTTATTTTATATTAGGGTTGTCAAACTTAAGGCAGCAACGTGGATTAATCCATCATCATCATTAATATGCAAGGTGGGTTAATGCAATTAACTGTAGCACAGAATGACTCTGAACGTCTCTGCTAACGCACTTTGTCCAAGTAGAGTTACCGACGCACATGTTGCTAAACAACACATTGGCGCTCTGGTTGGAAATATGAGGACAAAAAAATGAAAACAGAGCAGTCGACTGACATAAAGTATTATGCACACTCTGCAGAAAGGAATATTCTATCCACTGAAGCACTTGCGGCTTCAAATACCACATTAATGTAAAATGTACATTAGTCGGGGATTCTGGTATCACTTCAGGTAACGTGATGTTCAGGTTAGGACAAACGTGTTAAGTATATATATATATATATATATATATATATATATATATTCATTTGTTTCTTGAGTCTGTTTGCTCATGCTATTAAAATGAAACTATTAATATAGAATAAAAATGAATGAATGATTTGTGATTAAAATTAATCTACAGCAACCCCGTGATCAATCTGATTAAAAAATATAATCGTTTGACATCACTGTTTTATACATAAGGCTTGATGAATCATTTTGGAGTTTTCTGCACAGATGCACTTCTTTGCTTTCTCGCTCCGTCTTCCTCTCCCTGATTCCCTGTCTTACTGTCACGCTTTCACCATGTTCGCTGCATGTACTGGAACACACACACAAACACAGAAGCGCGGTGTGTTTGGTGTTTATTCCCTGTCTTCTCACAGGAAAAGCGCAGACAGGAAGTGTTCATGTATGTGTGTGCAGTGGGTGGGCAACGCACAGATGAAGAAAGAAGGTGACAGCGAGAGAGATGGGGAGGTGTCAGGGGATAGAAAGCCTCATAGAGTGTGAAGAAGGCAAAAACAATGATGCGGTTTGTGGCTATGTTTATCTACTGTACATGTGTGTTTGAGAGGCTGTTTTTCGTTCTCAAGCAGAAATGGCAGTAAATAGCGTTCTCCCCATTTTCCAGACAGCCTGCCTTCCTACTTTGTCTGTCATTGTCTCTTTTCTCTTCTGGTTGACTGTGTGTCTGGCTTGTTGAACTCTTTGTCTGAGAGAATAAACTTCCTCTGATACAGATTTAATACAACAAACAAAAAATATATATATTTTTAGTCTTTAAAATAAAGGCCAGCACTGTGAGAGAGTGCATGGTACTCTGTCTCACAGCAACCAAATAAGTGGAATCCACGTATACTTTTATTGTTATACAGATACTTGTCAACTTGATTTATCATATCAGCTGGAATTGATGGCATTTCTATACAGAATGACTCACCAGGAAGCCATGCTGCATAAGTGTTTTTGAAGTGTTTCTAGCATAAAACTGAAATATTACCAACTTATAAACACAGCATTTAATATCCATGTGAAATATAGTAATAATGAGTGTTATGATGAAGCTTAGATCTGAACACAGAGCAGGTACAGTCTGAAGCCAAGTCTCACGCAGATTACTCTGATTTAACTTGAGTTGGTGATGCCGCCAGCACGATACAACATATTTTACCTTCGAGTCTTTGGTTTATATTAAAATACTTTTTCATATTTTCTTATTGCTAGTAACCTGAACACGAGGCAACTTTTCATTTCAGTGGCTTTAAAAAAAAAAAAAAGTACTATTTTCACATTTTAGATGCTCCAAGAAGTGGAATTTCTCAAGGTTATTTGGGTAAAGATGCATTTTTTTTTTTTACATTTTTTTTATAGCTTTTATAAAAAAAAAGTTTTCTAAAGCTACTGATTTGAATATGTCATGTATTTGTTCGGAACTCTTAACAACCAGAGTATGTTTCTACAGAAAAAAATAAATAAATAAATAAAAAAGAAATTAAAATTGATGTTCAACCAAATGTTGTGATTTTTTAAAACTTTTTTCTTTTCTGGTTGCGAGTGAACAAAATGTTTTTAAATACTGAATCATCCAAGTACTAAGCAACATACTCTGACCTCAGTATTAATTTTAAGAAGCTTCTCCTTATTCATTTGGTTTTCTGAATTTGACTCATTTCATTTGACAAAACTGAAGTGAATAACTATTTCTGCCACACATTCCTAATAACCCTGCGAACCCTGAATCATTAAATCATTAACAGAAAATTCCATTTCTTTGAAACTGGAGCATTTATTGGTCCTTCTGAATAACCCAAAAAAGGTTTCATTCAAATACCAATTATCATGTATGAGTTTCAGTTTTGTATCATATTTGATACATTGGGTCTCAATGCTCAAACCTAATTATTTTTAAACAAAAACATAATATGACACAAACATGTCTAACAAATTGGTAACTCCTTTTCAAAATTGGCAAAGGTCTGATTCTTTTCTCATTAATGACCATCTGATAGTGTCACTGGAAAGGCCTCTGGTGAATGAATCCCACCCCCCGACCTCCCCACCCCCACACTCCCATGTGATGGATTATCCAAGAAAAAACCATATCACACTGATCTTATAGAGGGTTTCAAAACTCGGGTATCAAATATATGTTTGGCATTATAGGGTTAAGAATAACTGATTCACGTAACATTCAGAAGTGTTAATTATTGATAGCGCCTTCAGAGAGGACTGCAAAACGACAAAAAAATGTATGAGATGTAATACTGCTGAGTCCACTCTCACTGGACTGAGCTCTGACCAGTCTGCAGATAAAGTGCAATGCATTTACAGCATTTCAGTGCATGATGCGGTTACAGCCATTGTCTGATGTGGAGAATTACGTCTGGACAAAGGGGGTATCGGCGGTGAAATCTTGCTATAGTGCACCTTTAATATATGTTCATCTATATGGGTCTTTATTACTAATATCCTGAGCTGTCCAGCCTGTAATTCTGTCACAATTGAGTTTAAAACATATTAAAATGCCTCTGGTGTCTCCTATTGCACATATATGCTACATATCTCCTTGGGTAGAATAAATAGTGGACTCTGTGTGCGTGTGTGTGTGCGTGTGTGTGTGCGCGCGCACGTTATTATGTCCACATATACAGCATGAGTGCACAGCAGTCTGCGTCCACTGGCGTCTCTAGAGCTTATAGTGCCTGTAAACCATTCTTGGCCTCAGTGGAATCGTAATGGGCTGTCAGTGTTTCAGTATCCCATGAGGTTTTGCTATTCATAATGTGTGTGTCTTATTATTTTCTTTCTTGTGTGTGTGTGTGAGAGAGGGTGACAGCGAAAGAAAAGGCAAGAGAGGAAGAGGTTGTAATGGTTTTCTGTGGTTAAGTACATTGGCCACTGTGCAGAATGATCCTAATTGACAGTGATGGCCATTTCCCAGGGGACTTGAGAGCCAGAGATTCAGTGTACGAGTGTGAGTGTGTGAGTGTGTGCACTGTGTGGTGATTTGTATGTGTTTGCATTTTGCACTGCCTCTATGATTTAAAGTTGTGAAAGTGCATGATGTTGATGTCATACTGCGCACAACTTCAGACAGTCCATATACTTAATATGTATTCATGTCTCTTCTGTTAAATATCTCGTGTGAATGGCCACTGAAGATGATTCGAGGGTTTATAAATAATGCAGACTATGTAGACTACATTGAATATATTTTACATATTATATTTTGTCTGTGCTCATTTTTTTTGTTTTGTTTTTGTTTCACCATTCTCATTCTTTCTGGGTGATCTGTCAACACACACAGTTTTACTTAGGCCTACTTTTAGAACCCTTTCATACCCAAAACAAAGTAATTTAATGAAGATGATAAACTTTGCACATTTTATACTTACTGTGCAGACTTCATATTGTTATATAATTATATAATGATCATACAGTGTTTTTGCCATATAAACTGTATCTGTAACTATGTTTTCCTAGACTAAAGTTTATTTTAGGCAGTATCACTGAATGGAAGACTAACGTACTTTAATCTAAACTGGCATTTGTGCAGCTCTTGAATTAAACATAATTAATGTTAAATCTATGATAGTAAGGACAACTGTAGTTTTTAGAAATCACATTCAATTGCAAGAGTTGTTATAGACGCAATAAGTGAATTAAATAACTAATTATACCAATAACTAATTCAGTTAAAATTCATTTATTAGGTGTCAGATATTCATCTGGATATTTCAGAAATTAAATGTGTTTTTGGAGAGGACAAAAACCAGACAGCACATGTTAATAATTGACTTAGTTTTGAATTCATAAAGTAAAACAGTACCTTTCCTCTTCAGGTTTTCTTGCATAAATTACATTTTTGCTCTAGTTGGTGAAAGTTTTCAGTTCAGCCAGCATCACTTATGAGTGTTGTTATCTGTGCCCAGAGGTGGACACATGTACCCACAGTGGGTGGAACACAAGTGTTGTGTGGTGAATCTCAACTGGAATTGAATTGAAAGTAATTTTCAGCTCTTGTAAAGCAGTGATGATCCACAAAATGCCCTGCAAAACCCAAACTAGTTCTCATTGGCAAGAACTTGCACATACACATGCACACACACTGACACACAAACACAAACCAAGCCCCTTACCTGGTTTAGTAGATAGCAATCCTATAGGAGTAGTTATCCAAGCAGAGACTCAGAAGGTAAGAGAGAAAGAGAGAGAAAGAGATGTGGTTAAGGAGAAATGAGTGAGGCTGATTTATAAGCCTCAGCAGGTATCGTGCTGCTTTCGCACCACTTCTTTCTTTCAACCTTAATTTAATTGAGGTGAAATCAATGCTGGTGTTTGTTGTCACCAGTGTAGAGTAGAGTTACTTGTACGTGTCTTTTTAAAGAATAGTTTGGGATGGTAGCTCAATAGATTTACCTCAAATGACACTGAATGTTTTATTCTTGGACATGCAGGCCTTGTTTCATAAGTGAAACAACTCAACCTACACACACACACACAAACACACATACAAAAATGCACACTGCAGGAAAAAAAAATGTTGCTCCATCCCGAAATGGTAATGAATAGTTTATCTGTCTGCATATTTCTGTCTGCCAATCCCGGTTACCATCCTCTCTTCACTCTGCTCTCAGAGTCGTGCACGGGTGTCATCGCCCAGACAGCAATGATGTGCAACATAGCCGTCACAGTAATGACTTCGAAGCACTGTGATCGAGGAACTGTGGGTCACTACATTTTTTTTTTGAAGATGTCATCTTATATTTCATGTATTTCATGCCACTATTTGTCAGCGTGGCCTTGAATTAGTAAACAAGATAACTTTTTTGCCTCTTCCTCCCCCTTTATTCTGTGACAACTGGCTTAAATACAAGCTGTATTTATTGATGATGCGTTTCCCTACATCCTACTTTTCTTTTCTTGCCCACAGTGTGTACCATTTGTCTTCTTTGCCGGGGCTGACAGCAGTCTGATATAAGAATGTTGACTTCCTGACAGTCAAAACACCTGCATGAATTGTTGGTTTTACTCCTGTTGCAGAAGCTAATAAGATCTGTCACTGTGTGATTTGAGGCTAGTTCGTAATTTGTACTTAAAGGGTTTTTGTGTCTGTGCTTAATGTCAGCCTCAAAGCAGTTGCATCAGTCAAATGCACTTTTTTTTTTTTTTGAACCTGCCTCCACAAAGTAATTTGTGTCACAGAACTAAGCAAGGTAGAGGGTTGAAAACTTTGTAGACTGAACACAAGGCTGACTTTTTATTAATTGGTGTGATGATTCAAAGTAGACGAGATGTTCTTTTTGAAGCCCATTTTGTTTGGTATCACTAATTATTATGTTTAAAGTTACAAGTAAATAACCCACATTCCTGATATTTCTTCATCAGATTTTTCAGCACCATGGACAGAGGCAATGCCTATGTAAGCCATTCATGATAAGGAAAAGAGCATCTATGTATTTTTATACAGGAGCTATTAGTTAAATGGTGTACAACTGACAGCTTGTTGACTTATTAAAAATTAAAAAGCAATATATATTTATATATATATAAGTATTCCTTCATGATGAAAGAAAATGTTCCTAAACTAAATAAATACCTCAAAATGTCCGTTGTTTAAGGTAGGAAATATATTGTTGTAGACCTGAAAATAATCCTGTAGTAACCAATAATGTAATAGTGGCCAACGACATAATAATTTTGGCTATTTTTAAATATAATAAAGCCATTATAATAACATAATAACTTACTAATAATTTAATAAAGTTTTTGAGCCAACACTTATAATACTACCAATACTACCACCACCACCACTAATACTACTACTACTACCATTACTACTACTAATAATAATGATAATAATAACAATAATACTAATGACAATAATAATAATTTATTACATTATTGGCCTACCATTAAAAAATATACTTTGAAAATGATAAATTCATTGGCAAGTTATTACATTACTGTTTGTGACACTGTCTGTTACATTAAGTTAACGAAAAGTCAATACATTTACACATATAACAACAGCTAACATTACAAAAAAAAAATGTTTTGTACTCACAGGGAGGCTACAAACATATGATAATAACATAGAATAAAACAAGAGTCAGTGGGACCTTTTACAAATAGTAATAGTACCGGCAGAACTTTGTTCTCATAGTGGGCCATGGCCACTCTTAGTTCACACATGTGTTATTGCTCAAAATCACTTCATTTTTCTTTATGGTTTGTTGCTTATTTCCGATGACATTTAGTGTTTGGAGATGTATTTATGCAGGGATGTATTACTCTGATGTAGCTTCTTATTGGTAGTAAAGGGGATGGTTTTGAATGAATATCAGTTTATCTCTCCTCCAAAATCATCAGCCTCAAAAAATTCACTAGTGGTCGACCTTGAATAATTATTAGTTCAGTATCAAATATCAGCAGCAGTAAAACACAACACTGACATGGACTACATTTATTTTCATTTTCTGTTACTTTACATAATACTGATGATATTTACAAAGTTTTTGATTTGGATACAGAACATTTACTTCCAGAGGAACATTTTCACAGTGCAGTAATAGTACCTTCCTTGG
Organism: Maxillicosta whitleyi; assembly: GCA_029822895.1. Classification (NCBI taxonomy): domain Eukaryota; kingdom Metazoa; phylum Chordata; class Actinopteri; order Perciformes; family Neosebastidae; genus Maxillicosta; species Maxillicosta whitleyi. The sequence goes on from JAPSES010000001.1 coordinate 17,207,662, forward strand.
ATCTGAATTCCCCCCCCCTCTGGAAATCGACAAAGCAATCAATTAGTGGAGCTACTTCTTAGCCTGGAGCTGGAACTTCCTCCATGCCAAGAAAATATTCCATGCAGAACACTCAGTAAAACAGCATATTGCTGATTTCATATCTGGGTTGTCATAGGGATGAAATAAATGGGATTCGGGGAGTTCAAAAGTGTGTTTCCCAAAATGTTGAAGATTCATTTTAACATCAATAATGGATTATAGTGTTTCACACAGATTCCTAATGTGCCGTTGATGCCTGGGTCGGGTGGTTCATCGATCCTTATTTAACTACTGCTCGTTAATTGTTTTCTTGAGTATTTCTTGAGTGAAAATTAGCTAATTTTAGTAGAATTTATTAAACTAATACATTTTGTTAGCATTCTCTTACCATGATAATTAGGGTTGGGTATTGCCAACAACCTCACGATACGCTACATATCCCAATACAGGGGTCACAATACATATCGCGATATATGTGAATTCCGGTACATGGTTTTCAACACAATA
>JAPSES010000001.1:17231094-17250735 GCA_029822895.1 Maxillicosta whitleyi
CACACACCCACCCACACACACACACACACACAGACACACACACTGTAAACACTCACTGTGCTCATTTTAATAAGCAATTCAGTCATAAACATCATACATAACACACAACATGTAGACCTGAAAGCATATGCGTTTAACAAGCATGGATGCATACATTACGCAGTACAAGTGTAAAGACAGACTCGTGCTACTCACAGGGTCATAACCCGTACTATGGGGGACACATATCTCATAGATTAGAACAGACGTTCACTGTATGCTTTGTTCTTAAAACATCCTAAAACCTTTTCTGTGTCCTATTTTCCACCACTTACCAAGCATGTGTTGCTCTCATCTAAGGCTTTTAGGTCCTATTAGATGTTTATACCAGCCAGAGGCAGAGTAAAGCAAGGACTGGACGACAGGGCGCCTCCGGTCCTCCCTGTATATGTAACATAGTGAGCAGGCCATAGCCTCTCTCTGTAGCTGCCTGCTGCCTTTACTGAACTGGTCACATTTATCTGGCCTTCTGTCTCAGTTCATTAAGCTTGGATGCACTCCCCGGCAGAGCAGCATGTTAGCGCAGCGTGGGCGGAGGGAAAAGGGATATGCCTTGTCTTATTCTGTACTAGTGCTTGCATTCTTAATGCATCTTTAACATAGATCTACATGTTTTCTTATGTTGTAATTTAGAATCTTAAGGGCACACAGACTAGCCTACTTGTATTTCAAGTCCAATTACAGTACAATCATGATGACTGCTGTTGCCTTTGTGCATCTCCTAAATTTTCTAACTGTTGTACCTACCAACCTATTACTTCTTACTACAGTAAAACACTCGTACTACAATAATGCAAAGGCTCTAAGGCAGTGTTTGTCAACCGTGGGGTCATAACTCCATTTGGGGTTGCCTGGAATTCAAGTGGGGTAGCCTGGAATTTCTAGTAACTGATCAAAATAAAAACTACTTTATTTTATTACTAAAATTTAAAGAAAAAAGGAAGATGCTGCAGCTCTTTCATAATTCATTGTTTAGTTATTGTTTGTTCAGTATTATTTATCGTCCTTGAACTGGACTGACTGTTCATATCCTGACCAAGGAAAATAAAATGCTCACTTTGTGCAGTAATCTGAACCTGGCTTTTCTGCCTCCATCCAAAATAATATACATTATATAGACAAAATGTTGTCTAAAATTAACATTTATTTGCAACATAGTATAGCAAACTATTACACGATCAAAAACAAATCAATTTTAGCATAACATTTTTATTTTTTTTTTTAAAGTGAAATATGTGGTGTTAAAATGGGATCACAAGCCAAAAAAGATTGTGAGCCACTGCTTTCAAGGCACCTCTGGAACATCTGGTGCCACCTCAACCTCACTACAAAACCCTGATTTGTACCTTAATGAAAAAGGACACAGTGTTGCACTCATTTGGAAATCTGTCTCCACCATTATACCAACATTATGATCTGACTAAACTATAGGTAAGGAGATAAAGTCAGAGAGACTGTCACATATTACCATGTTATCCTTATTTATTGAAGTGTATGTCTGTAAAAGTACGAGTTTTATCGCATTTTATCTGTTTTTAAAAAATAATGTAAATATTACAACTCCTAAAATATGTTGCTGGCAGTATTTCCTGGAGCCAGCCACATGGGCAAGATGGTTCCAAATCTGGTTCATTTTGAGCCCTCGCCCCTGTCAGTTTTTGTCAGTTAAAAGCAATTTTGATGAATGAATTCTAGATAAAGTAATGTGCATTTAAAACGACAGTTAATGTATCTTTAATGAGAAGTTAAGTGAGCCTAAGTTGGTAGGTTGGTCTGTCTGCAGCAACAATTGTTCCATTTTTATTCTTATTGTGATTCCATTTTTGGTATTTTTCATTTGCAGTCTCTTCTAAGTCCGTTCTATTATTCAGTCCTGATCCGCCCCGAGACATATATCATACAACAGCCTATTTGGGTTTGGATAATGAAAAATGAGTATAAACTATCCAGGCTACAGTCATTTTAAGGTATGAACAAATTGCTTTTTTTTTCTCTTTATTTATTTATTTATTTTCCCCCAAAGTCAATGTGTCCAGGTTGAAAAGTGGAATTCTTCGACCTCAACATATTCATCAGTTAAAAGAGTCTGACGTCAAAAGAAATGAGCAACTGCGCACAATAAATGTCCATAATCAAAAACCTTGTCTACATTAAAGAAAATGAAGGTTTGTTTAGAGTAAAGGTTGAAGTACAGAGCTGTGACATAGCCTTGAGTGTACAGAATATATTTTATCCGTAGAATTCCAATTAAAATAACCTTTGATCATGAAAAGTTCCAGTCATTACAAGCAGTTATTTCTGCTGGGTTAATAGTGAACTTAACCCTTCTGTACAACATATGCGTAGACTCATCGTACCTCTCCAGAACATGTATTTCATGTATGAAATATAGGCGTAATGGAAGTAGAGGTCGTAAACTTGAATTTCAATGAAAGAACAAAGCTGTCAAATACAAATTTAGCATTTGTTAAATATACTGGTTTTATGCTACATCTTGTATATAATAACAGAACCACCTACCACGTAGACAAGTAATAAAAGAATTAGCTAGCATCCCGTTCATCATATGTGAAAGTGGCATGTATATATGTCGTGAGCGCTGAAAAGCTAAGGTTGACTTTGAGTACTCAGATTCTTGGTCGAGTGTGAATATTCTTATATCAGCAGCAGCAAATACAGCACTGTTTTGGCACTGACGTCCACACATTGTAGTGGCATTTGTGTCAAAATCATGTCGAACACTCATCAGCCCTGCGTTCCAATGAGCAGAAGCGAGAAGTGTCAGATAAATCCGGGGTTTTCCACTGGTTTTCAGTGGGCTCAGCTGCTGTAAAGGCTGTCTGGTGATACTTCTGCAAGAAAATGTTAGGCGTTTCAGTGAAATATATATAATTTCCTATCACTTCGGGCCATTTTTAGTCTAACGTAAGTGTATGGACATTTGCAAAAGCATCCAAAACTTCTAGAAAATAGACAAATGTTTTGCTAAATGCATTGAGGGCCACCTGCAATCATTAGGTTTGCCAATACCTTGGGTTATTTCGGTGCTCTCCACATTGATTTTCCATGAGACTGACTTTGTTTGTGCTCAGAATGCTTTTGGTGTTGCACCTGAACATTATTATTTCAGGGGAAAATCCTCAGATCTGTGAAACATGTTTACAAATGACTATATTTATATTTGTCATAACAGAGATTGGATGTATTCAACTAACTATGGTTTGCTCAGCTTTATCATTTTCACTTGAATTCAGTTTACTTTATTGTCTCAAAGATTTCCTTTCAGTCCCATAAGAACTTACCCAAACATATTGTAGTATACTGATGTAATTCCTACTGGAAAATAAAATACTGCTGCAACAGTAAGAAAAAAACAACAACTATGTACAGTCTGACTGGGGCCCTTATTGGGAAAAATATAGTTGTGTACATAATAGGCAAGAAAGTTGACTAATTTTATATTCCAGATCAATTCCAGTTACATTAGTGTAGTAATTTAAGGGCTGCTGATGATAGTGGAGCAGCTAAAGCAAGACTACCTATTATATGTTACTACAGCATTGCATATTATATTTAAATGATCATCTCTTTTAACCTTTAAAGACCCAGAACTATTCTTATGTCAGCTTCCAAATGATTTTTTCCTCTACAATTCACCTTCCTTAAGTTTATTTGTCAGCATTTATTATAATATTTTCCTCTGCATTTTGCATCTTTCAGTCAAAATCTATATTTTTTTTCGTTTTATGTACTGATCACGTAGTGGTTCATAGAAACTCAGAGGAGATTCAATGGTTATTATATCAAAACAGACTAAACTGAAGAAAAAAAAAAAACTTTTTCAATAAAATATAAAATTAACTGGACATAAAAACATGTCTACAACTGCTGTTACTTGTCAAACTACATGGGTTTGATTGGTGACTCAATGTTGCAGAAGATGGTGTTTGATGGTGGAGTCTCTGAAACAGCCTTATCTGATGATGATGAAAAGCTGAGAAACTGTATTTCATCTGAATTATTTACACGTATGGATAGGATCAGTTGTTTTATAATTACACATTTTTGATCAGGAAATGCTTTTGGTCACCAGTGATGGGTTAGATCTTTTTTTTTTTTTAATGCAAAACACACACACAAAAAGCTTTTTCTCCGTCATCCAAGTTTAGGGTTAGCTGGACATACGTTTGTTACTGAATATGTCATATTAACATCATAGTTAACATCAAATTGTTCTCGTAGGGGACATTTTATAGGGATTTATCTGTCATTTGTGCACCATACCACAAACTAATAACAAGGAACATCAGTCTTTTGACCGAGCAGTACAAATATACAGTTCTTCACGCAAGTGTAAGACAGATGATGCAAAATTGTATCCTCATTTGCAGACTGTATTAAAATGCTCCACCACAGGGCATTTAGAAATAATGCTCTGTGTGTCCTTAGTATTGTAATCCCTTTTCTTCTACAACAGTAAAGAATATTATAGTTGTAAGACAACACAGTTGGTAAATGTTAATCTGTGTGCAGACAGTTGTGAAAAATGGGTCAATTTTGCAAACGGCACAGCAAGACAAACAGCAATTGAAACAAAAGGACTGCAGTTGCATGTATGTGATGCTAGAGTTGAACTACATAAAAGGCTACATGTTACTACTGGACATATCAGTGCTGTTAATTATCTTGTACAGTTGGTAACTGCCCTGTCAGTTTGCAGTGCGCACACACTTCTAGCTGTCTGAAACCTATCGAAAAACTAAATAAAAACTCACTGCCGGACCTTTATCATACTAGTCATTTAACTCTGCAGCTGCATTTGTTGATCATAAGTATTTGTGCACCTGTGTGGACTTTACAGAGTGTGTGAACATATTTATGCATTTATGCGTCTGACACATTACACATGACACATCTCTCTTGAGGCAAAGCTTCTTCCCCTTACACCTCTACGGCTGTAAATTGGAATCATCTTTCTCTTTTTCTAAGCATATTTTTGTCTCTGTCGCTCTCACACACGCACATATACACACACACACGTGCGTTCAACACACAAGCACACACACAGACACACACCTACACATGCCCATAACTGTGGACAGCAGTGCCAGGGAACCAGCCATTGTGACAAACACCTCGAGGCAGACACCCCCTCCATGGCAATCCTCCATCTCTTTTGCAACAACATGCATACACATGCACATACGCACACACACACACGCATGCATGCTTTGAAGGCAAACAGAAGGGACGTACTGTAAATGCTCAGTTCACAAATATCCGTGTATTTTCAACATATACATACATGGAGAATGCATTTGGTAAAATGTTCGTATCATCTACACATCACTTTTGTTTTCATGTGTCATGTGGGTACAGTTTGCCGTGAAAACACACACATGCATCTTCCGGCTGTAATCTGTCTCATCGGTTCCCTTGGTGTGGTAAACAGAGATAGAGGGATGAATAACACACACACACACACACACACACACACACACACACACACACAAACATTCTCCCAGACACACATATGTATCTATGATAAGTGTATATATGATTCCAATTCCAAGGTCTCTTGTGAAACACCAACCAAATGAACACATGACAATGATAGCACCTGCCCCTGCCTCTGAAGATAAGGAGAATGTAATAAGTGTGTCCACACTTTTAGCCCACACACACAAAGTAAACAGAGCACCAAAGGGTGAGATGAATACAGAGTGGAGGAGAGTCATTCAAAGCAGAGAGTGGGATGCAGATGAGACGCCTACACCAAGAGACTGAAAGAGTCAGTACGAGAGAGAGAGACAAAGAGGATGAAATGGAATGCCAGAATGACAGCACTAAAAGGGAATACCAATCAATTTAACTATTCATATGTTGTGTAGACATAATTAATGAAATCTTTCTGTCAGCTAAAAAGTAAGCGTAGGAAAGTGCACATCCACCAGAAACTTTTTTTTCTTTCATGGCTTTCCTTTTTTTTTTCTTCCCACTCACAAAGGAAACTGTTGTTCGTGCAATAGTACTCAGATAATGGAACATTATTTTTAATCTATTTATTAGTTAGTTAGTTGTCATTTGATACTGTTTATGATTAAAGTGTAGTTCTAAAGCTTCAGTTGTGTACTGTTTGCATTGCAGAGACTATTACTACAGATCTCCAAAAGTTGAATCACTTCCTGGCTGATTTGCCATGGATATTGGCATGTCTTACTGCCCAAAGATATGTTTTTTAGTCTTTTAATTTTAGTGTATCAAAACTAAAAAAGGAAATAAATGTTTTCCTCATGCATTTGGTGTGTCTAAAATTGTGCTACAGATGAGGAAAATCAGATAAATGATTCCTCTATTATGGCTTTTTTGGGTACATGAATAATTGATGAAGCAATAAACCACTTGATATTGGCCAAGAACAACAATTCATTATAGTTTTCCATTTACTGAATGTATGTTTAGGCATTTCACTATACTTATTTAATCTCTTGTTAAGCTTGAACTAGTGTATTTTTTTCAAGTACAATATTAACGAACACAAAACAAAAAATACATGTGTTTATGTTTACTGTTCATCTTCATTTTCTACTGCCACAGTACTCTGGCACAAAATGTGGGTTTGACTGTTGCCACAGACCAATCAAATGTTAGTATTTGTACTAGAGCCAATCAGGGATACTGTTACATGAACTCATTAGCCTCTTGCTGCTGCTAGTTTGGTGGTCATATATGGGTACTTCAGTGCACAGATGGGTACTTCAGTGCATTGTTTTGCAGATTTTGCTACTATAGCACTATGACAAGTGATGGAAGAAATAACAAATTGGTGACAGTGTGTAGTATAGAATTGGAATTATTGTTCTAAATACTGTAATAATATGTTTTATGATGTTGTTTGCTTTGGAGAAGGTGGGCAGGGCTTCATGTTAGTGTGACTTCTCAGTTCTGTGTCAGTTGAGTATTGCATTTATATTGTCCAACTGACCTTAAAATCATCCTCAAATTGGTAACATTGACTTAACAGTTTGATGTAATATGTTTTATGTCAATTTAATTTAACTCATAAAGACCCAAACACACAGCATCAACCAAAAACACCTACTGATATAAGCTGCTTAATACCTGTTGATCCACTAATCCTATTATAACATGTAAATAATTGGTGTAAAATACAGTTTGTCATCTTTTTATGGTCATTAGATATGACCCATTTGGATGTTCAGAGGCTCTGTAGTGATCGTGGCAACAATCTCATCTTCTACTTCAGTGGTGTCCAAACTTTTTTCACTGAGGGCCACATGCATAATAGAAGTATAAATATAGAAGGGACTGGGCCACTTACTAGAAATTGAGTATAAAGCCTTAACTTTAGTACATTAAAGTTAGAAAAATCAATTAAAAGTGGACCAGTACTTCTTCCCCTCTGATGGAGTTTCTTCAATAAAATCCATCATCAGATGTTCAAAGGGTTTACCTTGAGGAGGGTGGCCTTGCTACTGAACCCTGACTGCTCCTGGCACATTGTTTGCTTCAGAAATGAGACATATTTTACAAAAGTCAGCAGCAAATGTAGAAAAGCCTTTAGTATACCAGTTAGCATTTAGAACTGACTGCAGTGCATTCTTACCCACATGGTCTCTACCATGACTAGGCTTAGCGTATGGGTAAAAAAGGGCTGCAGGTAAACATGGCTTACTGTCAGGGCCAATCCAAACACCATCCCCAAAGGTTGCTCCTGAGCGTGACCACCAAGGTTCATTCTTGGGCAGAAGCCAGAGGTTGTAGTGTGGGGAGGTCAGCATATGGGCTGAGGTCAACAGGCACAGATGACAAATAAGAGAGAGAAGAAAGGTTCAGATGAGGACTCCATGTCCACCGCCCTGTCTGCCAGAGTGTTGAACAGAGCAGGTATGCATGTTTAACCACTAGCTCCTTCAACAGTTAGCTTGGCAGTTACAGCGGCAATATCAGTTCAAAGTTAGGAGCACACCACTGCAAAACCACCAGGTGCCAGGACAGCTGGAGCTTTTCCCTATCAACCCCTTATTGTCACCGCCTTCTTATCCATTTTGTCTTTAAATATTGGTTTACGGCTCTTTGTGCTCGTCGGTGCTGTGCCATTCCCAGTAGAAGTTCAAAATGGTGGAGCTGCTGAGATATATCACCTGATCCAACATACGTGCTCTGACGTACGTGCGTCCAGTGGGGAGAGTTTAAATGTTTTCGAATGGCATTAATCACTTGGGTTCTCGGTGGCGCAGTGGCGCAAGACAGCAGGTGTATGATACAGGTCTAAACAGTAGTAGAAATTGGGATGTTATACAATTGGTGGGGGGGGACCCTGGGGTGGTCTGGGGGTCCCAACCTGTATCAGAACCTGCTGTTGGCGTGTTAGGTTCACCGACATTGCCCTGTTTTTTTGTTGTTTTTTTTATCGTGACTCTGAGTCAGTGCCTCCCTTTGTTGAGCGGGTTGTCCAGAATCCAAAAGGACAGCGGTTCAATTCCCTGCTCCGACCAGCATAGTGCAAGTGCTCTTTAAGCAGCCTCAGATTCAGACAGAAGATTTATTGTACAGAGAAAAAACTAAGCGGAAAATGGAATGACTGAATTTCAAGCTTGTTATTTAAGTTATTAGGGTTAGCAACACACCTATTAATATTTGTTTGAAACTGTTATCAACAATAACAGACTGAACTGGACTTAATAACAGGAGTGCATTTAATTTTAGTAAATAATTCTGGTGTATGTAAATCGGGCCATCGAGCTACGGTGCTGATCTGACACCACTCATGCCAAAAGATCCGGACAGATTCACTTGATCAAGGAGCAAATGTTCATCAGATGAGATCAGCTGACTTTGTGTGTGCAGTGTGCACAGTGGTGTGTATTATGTGTGTTAACAAGAAAAACGCATGTAAGAAAGTGGTGCGCAAAAGCAGGGTAGCTGCAGAATTGATGTGCATTATTGATATTTGTTACAAGTGTACTTGCACATGCATGGTGTTAAAACAGACAAGTAAAAGTTGAAGTGTGGGCCATATTCTATTCTATTTAAAAGAATGCTTGCGGTGGATCGAGGGCCTTAGTTGGCCCGCAGGCCGTAGTTTGGACACCTCTGTTCTACATGATTGATTGATCCAATGGAGTTCAATCAATGACAGTGGATGGAAACACTTTAGTCAGTGATATTTTTGCTGAAAAGGTCGCTTTTGTCATTTTTTTCCCCTCTGATTTGATATAATAACCTTTGAATTTACTCTTGAATTTACTTTTATGAACATCTACATGATCAGTTAATTACATGCAGGAAAATACATGATTTACACTCAAAAAAACCCATTTCAGAACTGCCACAAAAGAACCACTGGGTCTGTAGGAGTTAAATGACAGGAGAAGTCATTGGCACTGGTAATGTCTTGGTTATTATTTATCCCATATGAGTGGTAGGAATCTTTATACGGATACCAGTCCAGAATTTGAGGATTTAAGTTAAATGTGGAGGATCTGATAAATCTGATCTGATATTGATCTTGTTAAAATAAGTTTTCTGGGTAGCTGTGGTTTTTATACAATTACATTTAGCTCATATATTTAAGGCAGCTCTCAATAGCAATATTTACATTGACACAAGTATTCAGATTAAAAGCCTGACCAGAATATAAAGGTTTAGGCCATGTCCACACAAAACTGCATCTTTTCCTATCCTATCATTTTAGGAAATATCTGTGTCAACACAAAACTGAAAATGAATGAGAATGTAGTACAAATGCCAGGCCTGTATGGGGTGTTGTAATGCTGGCACTTAAAAATGGCAATAAAAGCAGAAATACACATATGCACAGGTGTTTGTTTACATCAGACAATGAGCGCATGACAAAATGATTTATTCCATTCAGACAAGTGACTCACGTTAACGCACGTCATAACTGGATCAGCTTTGTCAACGGTAAAGGTCTGATTCCAATTGTAACCAGATTCAAGAAATTCGGGAAATTTCACGCATTACATTTCTGAAATTCTGGTACCTTTATCCCTTCTTACCCCAGCTTCTGTGTTAAATTGTATTACGGTACTTGTTTAGAATGATGGGGGGGGGGTATAGATATACAAATGAATGTAATTTATTTCCGCCAGAAGAAAAACAGTGTGTTGTAACGTTCATTATTTCATGAAGTAAAGTTGAGACCAGCTGAGTTTTAAGTAGCTCCATGTAAGTTCAAGTGTTTTAATTATCTCAATCACTCATGCTACCTGCTTTGTTGGCTCTTACTCTTTACCTTCAAGCCACTCCCCGCTGTCTACAGTTCTCCTTCCTAGTTTCCAGCTCCACCTGTTTACTCACATAAAACGTAAAAACAACAGGACTGTGTTCAGAGTCACATATCGTTGTTTTCAATAGCAACATACAGCCCAGTAGATCATATTGTATACATTAATGCAATGCACCACATGGTCACATTACCATAAAGCTTCTCACCATGGAAACTGTTACTTGTTTACGTCACCTATTGGTAGATGTTTACTAATGTTCTAATTAGGTTGTTCATATTAATTGCCAGTTTTGTTCCCTACCAAGTGTTAATGTGTCTATTAGCTTCTCTGACTGTCTCAAATTACAAGTGTTTTTTTTTTTTCGGTGTAGGTAATTATCTATGTAAAATATATATCACATGATAATAGTTCTATGTATTTACATGTGTACTCACTTGTCTGCCCTGGAGCACGTGGCTGTTTCTGCTTATATTTCCTCAGTTGTATATCAATATTTAATGTGTGGAGCGAACTCCCATCCGGACTCCAGCAGAGGAGGTGGTGGTAATGTACTAATTATGCAAATTGTGACCTGCTGTTATACAAAATAAAGGAAAACCGGATGACAGTAACGGATTACGTACTGTAGTGTTTCATGGAGATAGCTCATAATGGAGTAACGGGATACATTTGGCTGCAGTTTTGAGCATCAAGGTGTCTTTGTCAAAGTGAGTTTTGAGGTTTTTCATCTATTGCATAGTATTTCCTACTTTTAGTTACAATCTTCAAACCAGTTATGCGTTGTCGGCCATCTTTAACATGGATTAGGTCTTCATAATTCAACTCTGGTACATCATTTTGAACCAGGTGATGAAGCTCTCCATTCTACTTTGTTTGTTTATTTATTTTGAATGTAACATTAACCCATGAAGACCAAATCCATCTACTGATCTAAACCGTTTCATACCTATTGATCCTATCAATCCATGTAAATAATTGGTGTAAAATATAGTTTGTCAACTTTTCATGGTCATCAGATATGACCCATTTGGACGCTCAGAGGCTCCATAGTTACCATGGAAACATCATCATCTTCTACAACATTTATTCACCAGTGAAACTCATGGAGTTGGATCAATGACAGTGGATGGAAACACAGGCTTCATGTTAAGTTAATGATAGATTTTATTGAAAAAGTCACTTTTTCTTCTTTTTTTTTTTAATACATAATAACCCTCAACTTTACCCTGATCTTTTATGAACATCTACATGATTAGTAAATTAAATGTAGGAAAATACCTGATATTCACTGAAAAAACACAATATGCAGAAGACAATATTAGAATATATGGTCATAAATCACATAAGGATGGTTAAATATAAAGAAAAATCTCTTTGTGCAGTGCCACAAATGTCACACTGAGCCACTGTCACAAAAAGATGTGTATAAAAAGAAGGGAAAACAATCAAAAAGGAGCAGGATGTAGTTCAAGTCATAATCTCCCACCCCCTTACCCCATCCTTTTACCTATCCTGAATTCCTATGAGGAACTAAAAAGTCTTACACTTATCAGGCTAAATTCTCACTAAGCACAAAACACAAAAATGCTATACATATCAAGGATAGACTCTGTCCATTCTGCAGCAGCATCTCACATCAAAATAAACTCTGTCCTTTTCATAGAATTAATAATACCCATTTCAAAACAGAAATTAACGGTTCTTTTCATGACAATAGTACACTTATCCAAAACAATATCACGGCTTATGCTAATAGTAGTGGACTTCTGTCTGTTTTTGGACTTTGCCTGCTTGACTTATTACCCATTTGGACTCTAACCTGTCTCCTGCCTGATCCTAGCCTGACTAACTCTGACTACCTGTGTACAAACTCCTACGTACCTGATGCACCACATCCCCTGCTTTCAGACCGGCACTTCACCTGCCAGTCTGCATTCCTGTGAGATTCCTTATACTGACTTACCTCTACACCTTGGATTAATCTGTATGAGTTGTATTCAGTCACCTACCTACCTGGGGTCCGCCTCAGCTCATCGTCCTCCTGTTTCAGCATTTCCTTGGGGAGACTCCTACTTATCTTTATCATGCAGTTCCTGCTCAGTATCAGTAAAGCCTTTTCTGTCTCCCGAGTCCTGCTTTTCCTCTAACAAAAGTTAATCATGACAATCACTGTATGAGGACAATAATGCCATTCCACTGCAGTGGCAACAGACTGGATGCACATTTTCCATATTATGCACATTTGTCTAATGTGTTCAACAACAGGTGAACCAGGAACATAGGTGCTACTATTGGTAGAAAATGTGAAGTTCTTTTGCGTTACTTATTTCCTCATTTTGAGAGTCGTATCGCGAGTTTAGGGGTACCGTTAATTCATTTGAGATTATATTTGTCAAAAATTCTTTAATAAAATGAAACTATTTGTAGACCTTACTTGTAGCTTTTTTGTTTTGCATAGATTGACTGCATTTATACCCAGTCATACTAATTTAGGGTTCCTACGTAAACAAATATGATGGACAGGAGAGTGAGCGAGGCTAGTATCTGCCTTGATTTCTTTTTACAACATTTGTAATGGTAACTTTGTACAGGACTGCGAAACGTGTTTATAACTTACATAAAACAACATGGCAATAACACAGAGGGTGATGGAAGATACACTTTTCATATTGAATCTTCAGAATATCATAGTTTCATTGCAGCTGACCCGTGTGTCGTACTCCTAGTGTAAGTGCGGTTTGATTCTAAGCACTTTGGCTCTATTTGCCTTTTGGATTTTCCTTGAAACATTTAGGGTACAAACTTGGGTTGTAAGTTTTTTTTGGACTATCATAAATATTTCTGATTAAAAAAAAAAAGAGCAATTTATTAAGCAATATCCTGAAATGCTACCACTTTACAACCTGCTGTGGTTTTCTGTATCTGTGATTTGTAGAATGATGAGCTCAAATTATTCATGTTCCAAAGTGATGGGAATATCAGGGTGAGAACGGAGGTGGATGAAGCAATTACCCATAAGGCTTAGTGCCTATAGTACAAGCTTGTGGAAGCAGTGTTACGACATAGGGTTAGTTGAGTTGGTCAGGCCTAGATTCAACAATGTTATGTCTGAAACTGATGTAAATGTGTTTTGACATTGCATAAAATAATGAAAATGATGCACTTAAAAAAAACCCAAAACATTTTCTTTTTTTTTTTTAACCCAAGCCGTGTACGCAAATGGCCTTTTTTTTTGTTTGTTTTTTTTAGCTGGCACCAGAAGCAGAAATTTTACAGTGTGCCACATTCCCCATCTGCATACAGAAGCAGACACACATTGACACCATTGAAACATCCACTGGGGTCGGGTCTATGAGTTGGTTCCAGGTTGGATCATGTGGCCCACTGCAAAGGACCGCGTCCAGGGTTTGTTTGGGGCTCAACCAAGACCACCTGCTCTGAAAGGTCTTTTTGTTTGGGTGGCACCAGAGTGTGGTTACTGTGTTCACACCTGCCAAACAGATCACACCAAGGTGTGTGATTTAAGACTCAGACTCTAGAGAGCCCAGGTGGGAAAACATGCATCTTCTAATGTTATTGATAGAATTAAACATTTAAAAAGAGCTGGGTTTTTTTTGTTTTTTTTTCAACTGTGGCAATAATGAGACACACCTGACAGAGTGTGTTGATCACAGTCTTGTTTGTCTTTGATAACAGGTCTCATCCGTCTCCGCTCAAGCCCACCCCCTCGCCTCCAGGGTGTCGAATATGTCCTCAACGTCACAGCAACGGATGACAATGCCTCAGGCGGACCGCAGGCCTTGTCATCTACAGCTCAGGTCATAGTAGGAGTGGATGACGTGAATAACAACAAGCCTGTGTTTGAGAAGGTGAGATGAGCATTCACACACATCAAACTGATAATAAGCACAACATTTAGCTGTGCTTATTATCAGTTTGTGGTTAAAAGGTTGGATATAAACACCTGCTCCCCTGGCTTCTCTTCTCTTCTCTTCCTACACTTTCTGACATGATGATCCTCTCACTGTATTTCCAAATGACTTCTCTAATTATTTTCACTATCTCCTCTTCCACCTCTGTCTATCCCACACACGTCTCCTCCAACTCTCAGCCTACTTCTTTCTCTTCCTTTATTCTCTATTTATTAGCCTGTATCTTTCCTCTAGAGGAGCGATTAGCCAGCTTGACCCTAGTCTTTGCACTCTCATCTCTCTCCTACATCATCTCAGTCTTTTAATTAAAGCTTTGAGGGATGTGAGAGAAATCCCGACCCACCAACACTGAAGCCACAAGTCCTAGACCTGCTTTTCTCTAGCCATGTCTCAATTTTAAATGATGAGTGACTTTTCAAACCCTCCTGAGGTATGGTGAGCCAAGATTAGGTGTTGGGTTTGCAAAGTAAACCTTGCTCACTCTCAAGTGTTTCCCTCTCGGCTTCACCCCTTAGCAGGAAGGAACAGAGGCACCAGCGACAAGATGAGAGGCAAAAGAAAAGAGAGAGGACGAGAAGAGAGGGATCCCTGGTCCACAGTATTTCATGCGCTCAGTATGCACAGCTGTCTCTCGCAGGAATCTCCTGCTGGCATTATAGTCCAACTCTATGATTCATTCGCTTCTCTCTCGCTGGCAGGATGCTGATTGCAACAGACAAACAAGCCTCTGACTCCCTGAGGGAGACTGGGGGTTGAAGAGAGATATATTAAGATAAAAATAACTAAATAGAAATAAATAAATCAAATAATGCACCCAAAAAAGGAAAGACAAATAAGAGTAATAATATGTCTGAGACAAGGTCAAGGATGGGCAGTAAAACCAAGGGTCACGGTAAAGGAAATAAAAACATAGAAAAAATTTTAAACAAGAAGAAACAAGGGAATTTTGAGACAAAGAAAACTGTTTCTGTTGGCTTCTCAGCCAGTTAAGACATCTGCGGTTAGTTTGTGTTTCCTCTGTCACTGGCAGCCGGCAGCTGGACACTGAAGCAGAAAGGGCCTTTTATCTTGTTTTGATGCCCAATCTTATAACGTACTGTATCCACTGTGGAGCTCAGGGCTGGATCAGTGAACCAAGACAGAAGGAGACACACACACACACACTCAGAGATAGACATAGATAAATGTGGGATCTCTCGGATATTGCCGGATCCTGTATATTCCCACTGGCTCAAATCTCAGGACAGACGCATAGACATTCACTGGCCACCTGTATTCTAGTTATTACCTCGTATTTCTGTTTTGGCAGAACTATCATTTATAATAGTGTGAGTTGGACAATGTATCTTTTTTTTTTTTTTTTTTAAATGAAAATACACAGCACTATTAACAACTACTGTCCAACTGCTGGCCACTGACATACTTTAGTTTCACAGTAATAGGTGGTCCTTATCATTCCATCCATCCAGTTCCCACATTTAGAGGCAAGGTATTGTAGAATGAATAAAAACCGAAGAAGTTTTTCACAAAACCCACATCTTCCTCTTAGGAAATCCCAGGGCTACTTCAGCCTAGGTGGGATAAACTATAATCCTTCTAACTGACCAGGCATTGTATTCCATTTGCACCTGCCTGAATACCTCCAGAGAACAGCATTCTATAGTTGTCAAACTTGCACAAAGAAAAAAAAACCCCTTTGTAATAAACAATTCACATGACAGGTTTTTGGTAGCGCTCTTTCAGTCACAGCAGGATCCAGTTTTTAGCACTCCTACTGTCCCAGGCTTCCTGTGTTCCTACCGAGATCTTCTTCTTCAAGCCTCTCAATTTCCCTCGCGACCGGGACATAGATAAAATAGGTGGGATCATGAATAGTGTCTATTGACCGCGCTGACATCCTAGCACATGTAAGAGGTTTCTGTCTGATAAAGGCAACGGACCCATTTTTATTCTGCAATGGCATCGGTGGATACACTGTTCATCACAAAGAGAATCAGTTCCGAGGCATCTTATCATCTTATCTCGGCTGCATGTCTGGGTGTGTTAGCGTATTCTATGCATAAGTAATGCATGGTTGAACAGTTAGTCGCATGTTTGATTGTAGAGTGTTTTAGCACTGCCCTTGACTCATGATGAACACGGTTATTTGCGAGAAACACAAGTTAACCCATAAAGCCCCAAGTCATATTTTTGTTGCATTTGCCAAGTTTCCAAAACTGATTTCTCACCATTTATTGTAGTATTATCCTTTAATTCCTGTGTTTTTCAATATATTTTTTTTCTTATTCCACTGTATTGATTTGTATTGCATGGATCACTGTTGTTTATTAAGTGGGGACTGTGGATGAAAATTAGCACTGATGCTAACTTTGGTGTATTTACATGTTGGTACTGAAATGGAATGTGCTAAATATATATATTTGTAATAAATAAAATATTTAATTCACCGATCATTTAGATGTTCATTAAAGCTCAGAGTATGAGTAAGAGTAAGGTAATTATATAAAAACGGAGAAAAAAAGAAGAAAAAGTGACCTTTTCAGTAAAATATATCACTAACTGAACATAAACCCAGTGTGTCCATCCACTGTCATTGATCCAACTCCATGGGTTTTATTGGTGAATCAATGTTGTATAAGATGACGGTGTTTCCACGTTCACAATCGAGCCTCTGAACATCCAAATAGGTCATAGCTGATGACTCATAAAAAGATTTTAAAAAAATATTTTACACCAATTATGTACATGTATTAATAGGATTAGTGGATCAATAGGGATTAAACATTTTACATCAGAGTTTGGATTTGGTCGCCAGTGGCTGTTTGGGACTTTATGGAGTAAATAATGGCTCACAATAACCACAGATGGAAATAATAAAGAAAGAAGAAAAGAGAAAGAAGTAAAGTATGATTTGAGAACTGAAAATTGAGCAGAAGATGAAGGAAGACTGGAGAAATACAGGAAGTGAGGGAAGAGGAGAGGATTAAAGGCAGACTACACCATCATTAATTAGATGTCAAAGGAAAGCATCAGCCGGCAGTACTGAGGGATACCTTCCCTTCCACTGTGTTTATGGCACATCAGCATCAACGCTCCAGTGAGACAGAAAAAAAATAAATAAATACATGATGGATAGAGAGTTAGAAAGAGAAAAGGGATGATGAGGGACCAGAGAGAGAAAAATTGGGATCGAGGGAGAATGAGCGAAAACCCAGGCAACCTTCAAATGAGGATAATAAAGCTCTTTGTGTCTTTGACAAGTTCAGTGATTGACAGTGTCTTTGAGAACCCAAACATGGAGCAGCTACCTTACATCACACCAAGCTCTGAATGAATTTCTGTGCAAGTGGCAAGAACTGATGTGGTGAAAAACGGAAACTAGAGTTCAAGTTTTGGCTTTAAATTACCTATTTAAATAACCTAAAATAATATAAAGTATTCTAAAACCTAAAAATGTTCCTTTATGATGGTATAATACCTGATTCATATCTTTAGTATTTGTTTCACCTTCAGGGATTTAAAGTGGGGGTGTCAAACTTATGGCCCATGGGTCCAAACCAATGCACCAAAGGGTCCGGTCTGGCCTGTGGAATAAATTTGTAAAATCCAAAATTTTAATTTAGTTGCTAACAATCAAGGATTTTAAAAAGAATTTTAGTTCAGGAGCCAAATTTAGCCCAGTTGGACCTCAAATAAGAACAACTTCAAATGTTTGTCTTTTATTATATTTAAAAAAAAAAAAAAAAAAGTTAAATTACATGAAAATGTTTACATTTACAAAAATGTGAATAACCTGAACAAATATGAACATGAATTTTGTAGAAATGGAAGTTTAATTTTAACAATATTCGGCCTGTTACTAAATATTTAGTGCATTTGTAGATATGCACATGTGTAAATGGTATGCTGAGGCAGAATAATGTTAAAATGGCACTTGTTTCAGTTTTTTTTTTTTTTTTTTTAAAGATTTAAACATTTCCATAATATAATTTTAAATGTATTTTAGTGTTATTATTTAACTGGTCTGGCCCACTTCAGGTCATATGTGCATTTTATTGTTTTATTTCAGTATGAAGAACAAACCCAGTCCACACATCTATCCACCCTATCAAATGAAAATGTATAATATTAACTTCAGTAATTAAATAATTACTTTATACCATCAGACTGAAAATGAGTAAGCTGAAGCTTTCTGCTTATTTTGCTTGCCCTTCATACATTGTTACAACATATCCTCACCTTTGACAAACACAACATATTCACAGTGACAATGAAAACAATATAAAAGGTGAAATAAATATTAAATGTTGCATACAAGCTTATGATGTAAAGTTCATTTATTTATTAAGTCATGTTTGTAAATATTTGCAGCTGTTCCACAGATCTACTCCTTTGACAGTCACATGATTTTATAATATTTGCTCTAAATATTTCAGTCCCTCTAAGATCATAATGACTGTCTCTAATTTTGAACATTTCCTGGTTTGCTTTTGACATGAGGTTATTTTTAAATTTGAACATTATTTTAACAGTGTTTACTTTGACTAGATTGGAGAATTTTAGTGCTGTTGACCTGTATGTGGCCCCTGAACTAAAATGAGTTTGACAGCCTTGATTTAGATGGTTAGGGATGGAGACGGCTCCTCAGTTCTACGCCACATGAACATTTGGTTTCATAAAACTGGGGATACTCAAATTCTACTGACATGTAAAAGAGCCAGACCTTTTTTTTTTGTGCTTTTCTGTTAATGTGTTGTTTAAACAACAAAACTACTTCAAATTACCCAGACAACAGTAAACACACAGTGGCGTTCATATTTAGCACTAGTGTAGGAGCCAGGGTGGGTGCATCTCCAAACCTCTGCCTGATGTGTGCAGGGAAACGCTTTGAGACCTTTAAACCGACACAAGCACCAAGTGGTTGAGCTGAAAGGATAGTAGACTCAAACTCATACTTCTGCGTATTTATTACTCTATTTCCAGGGCAAGTGTGTATACGTATATATGTACTGTATGTATATGTGCAGTCAGGGTGTAATTTAAAGAAATAAATGGGGGTGGGGGGTTGCAGCAATTATATACGTACATGTGGGTGTGGTCCATAATTAATGTAATTAACGTTGGCGTGAAACTTCACATACTTTCAACGTCCAACTCCCAGGTTCTATTCCTCCATTATACATGAAATTTTCACAACTTCTAACTTGTATTCACTGGACCCCCTCCACCACTCTATGGGCCCCCCAAAAATAGATTTGCTACCTCCCCCGATGGCGCTCCAGTGCATGGGGGCGTTTGCGAATTCTGACGGTGAACGTTAGTGCCTGTAATGTAAGACATAGATAGGTGTAAGAAAACTGTCACAACATTTTTGTTATTTCAATTGGTTAGTACCC